>JAOZGT010000005.1:6080263-6643487 GCA_035578325.1 Coelinius sp. EB29
ATCAACGCAGAGTACTTATGGTATAAATGTGTGTCGTTAATGTTACAGATTGTACAATGTATGAGACTTCTTTAGACCACTCTTCCGCCAAAGAAAAAAAAAAAAAATTTTCCAATTGGAAACCACTCTGATCCGAATTATAGATATTTTGCAAGCCATAAATCTTAAAATGTGGTTTGATGTGAATGATGTTGCCGGGAAATTATTTTTTTCACCCTAGAAAACTAGTTCTGGAGAAAAACCAAAAACAGGTATTCCGCATTTTTCCATGTTCCATTCAATGCAGTTGGTTTCATAAAATTCTGAATCATAGTTTTTTTTTTTTCGAAAAATGAAGTCTTTACAGGGGTAAGTTACCCCCCAAATTTAAATCTCCGAAGGAACTATCAATTGTGATTTTCATAATTCCTCAGAAGCTATTTATTCCCATAATGGACATTTGTTGGAAATAAGATTTAAATATTACATTCGTACTTTGTCTATTTCAAGTGCTGCCACGGTGCACTTTATGAAAAATAATATTGTGTGTGAATGTGTGTGTAGAGCAGTCTGTAGAGAGAATATGGAGATGTATAGAGAGAACAGTTACTGAAGAATAAATCATTTAATCAAGTTTATATCATTGTTGTTCATGTTAAACAAATCCAACCTGGTTTTATCAACAACATTTACGAAAATTCCCTTCTTATAGGTAGGATTGAAAAATCACCCCCAAAAGTGGTCACCTTCTGACCATGGTTTCCTCCCTTAAAACTGCGTATTTGCCTTGAAAAAAAATACGTGTCGCTTACTTTCGAGTCCTCTACAACACATATAAGTTTCATCGAAATTGGAGGGGAACATCTCCCTAGTATTCCTTGTGAGTTTTAGACAGTATTTCAATGAAAATTCAATGAAATGCTATCTGGAAGCAATCCAGGCAAGCCCACTAGTTCTGTTTTGCTAGAGTATTGATTTCAGCTGGCACGCACAATTATTACTGACGAAAGTTGCAATGATTATTCCCACCTCGAGAATTAAATCCTCTGTATGCTCACGCTAAAATCTCTGCTATGTCAAAACAAGTAGGCCGCAGCTTCTATGCGACAGGTGCTAAGCATTGCAAGGAATGCGGCCTTATAATGTTTTATTATAATAATTTTTTTTCTCTTCTTTCTACCAACGCGATTGGTAGTGTGACGTCCGTCGAAAAATGCATTAAAATACATTTTTCCAGTACTGAAATACTAAATAATTGATCATTTCCACAATGACTCATTAGTCATAAGAATCAAGTTAACGAAGGCCTAAATATCTAAATGGCGTAAATACCTGAGAGTCGAATTAGACAAGGGTGTATTTAATTTTCGAACAAATAATTCTATGAATTAATTCAGAAGATCTAAATGCAAAATAATAAATCCGAAAGCAAATAGAATGAAACAAAGAGACGACACCCGTAATTTCAATCCAATAGAATTAAGTTAAAATTAAAATATCTGTATTTGTTTAACATATCTATGTTCAGAATTATGAAAACAATTCAAGTCAATTATCATGATTCAAATTTCCATCAATGATAGAAAACTCTGTTCGAAATTATCGAAATTAGAAATGCAGTGGACTTTATTAAGATGTTAACCCAAGTTGGATTATTGATTAGCTGTGGGAACTTTTGAGGAGGGTGCCATCCCAGTATGGGTTTTTAAGACCACCCCATAAAATCGATCATCGAAACCTGCGACTGCACCAATTAAGGGGGACAAAAACATAAACCCAAAACACTCCCCTCACCCACCGTATCGGGATGAGTGTCGCCACGTTTATGGGGGAGGAAAACCTAAACCCAAAACACTCCCCTCATCTAGCGAAGGGTGCCGTTATGGGCAGGAAAACCTAGACACCTCCTAGACCACATCGAAACATCAAGGGGTACATTTTTCACGTACACGGAGGTGAAAGTAGTAGCCATGGATACAAAGGAGGGTACCAAGGATATATACGAGAGGACCCTGTACATTTCGGACGCAGTCAGAAAGAATCAACATCACCGAGTAGATCGGAACTCTGTCCGTCAGTAGAAAGACACCTGTTCTCTGAAAATTCTTAGTCCTACAGTTTGGACTTATACATTCGATTTCAATTCGAATTATGTAGAGTTTTTCATAACTTCATTTTTATAAAAGTCTTACTAGACTTATTTTCAAGAATGGGATCTTTCATGATTCCTATTTCAATTGAGGAAAATCTTTCATGATTTTACTTGAATTGTAATCAAATATTTAAACGATAAATTGTCATAACAATTATTGTAATCAATTAAAATCTCGAATTAATTGTCAAAAGCAAAACAGTGTAAGTCAAAACAATCAACGAAGTTGGTCACGTAAGTGACAATCATAACTATTTTTTGTAAACTCATTTCATTTTGTCAGAAATATAAAAAGAAATTTAAATCATCTTTTTCATTAATAAAATCCTTGTGCATCCTATCGAAATTATCTTCCCGTCCATGCTATTGACCGCAAGGTTAGGCTAAAAAGGGAACGAGTTAGTTAATGGGTATTGTGACACTTTTTCCCTAATCTCTTAAAACGTATCTAATCCCATGAACAAGTATCACACTTCGTTCTTACCCTCGGAGTTCCTCGAAACTCTAAAACCATAAAACGGGACCGGAACTAGATTCCAGGATGACCTTAAGCTCATCCTACCTTAAATAATTTTTCTGGGCGCCAGCTGAATTTTGGGGGATGCGGATCCAACAAACCGCAACCATATCTTAACCGTAAATCGAAACAATCACCCCGGAATCAAATGAAACAAAGCTCAAAAATGGGAGGAAGACCAAGGATAAGGGTACGGAAGGCTTGGGTTGCTCAGGATGCGGGTCGTGGAGAGAGGGGTGGATTCGGCAATATATATAAAAAAAACCAGCTAATAGAAAATATATCGAAAGAGAGAATTATCAACCATAGAATCTTAATGAGAGCTGAAAAGAGGGCGGAAATGTTCAGTAAACGGTACAATAGCTTTTTACTCTCAATCAATCTATTTATTCCAGACTATTTACCGAAGAATAGTACAACTATTCGATTAACAGAGGTTTTAATTATAGACAACTCGAAATAATTGATTTGATAATTTTTTATAAGCTTGGTGAGGTTCACTGTAGCATTGGAGTCCTTTTGCTTAACTCATGAATCTGAGAGAGAGAGTCTAGTACGGTAGCGTGTGAGTGTGAGAGAGAGAGACGGTAACTACGCGACATGGCGCTGGGCTGAGGATTTTACTACGTAATTTGGGGAAAAATCCGGGTTTTATCCATGGTTATTCTTAACCAGATATTTTTGGGGGGGTTTTCCCGCTATTTTCAAGGGTCCAGAGCATTAATTTGGGGACTAAACACGAGGATCTTTCTCCGGAGCTCCGTCTATACGGGTATATCCTCTGGGGTATCATACGAGAGCGTGATTTTGGGGTATTTCCCCGGGAGCATTTTCCCGGTATTATTTCTTTTGTCGAGAGCATTTGCCGGTAGCATATTTTCCAGAGCATTTATTCACGAGAGCAATCTTCCCACGGGGTGGGTGATGATGAGGGCCGTGCAGTTCCGTTTCGGTTTTGCTTAAGCTGAAGTTATCTGCATGACATGTCAAGAAAATCGATACCACGTGTGACTGTAACCTGTAAAATGGTTAGAACAAAAAAAATTCAATGAAATTTTTGAAACAAGTCTATTTTCTATATTTAATTATGTATTAATGAATTAAATAATTGTGAAAAATTTAATTTCTAACTCCCTCGACTTCGAGATTTCTACTGGTGTTCCTAGTGAGTGTATCAGCTGGATGATTTCTACGTTCTCTCCATCGAATGAGGAAATACCCTGGAATATCGATTATCGGATCCTCTAGCTCTCAATGTTCCCGCTGATGTTCCTGATATCACCAGGTGACTTGTACGCGTTCTCCTCGGGTTTCTTCAGGGAAAATTAAGTGGAACAAACACTCCAGGATGTCTATTATGGCCTGTACATGGTCTTATGGAGTTTCTTAAAGAAAAATCAGGTTTCGCAAATACACCAGTAAGTCTATTTCGAAATTACTTTCATTTTGGTATTCTTGCTGATATCCTTGTTGTCCTCAGGTCACTTCTGTATACTATGTAAGGGATTTTCCTCCAGTTTTCCACCGGGGGAATAATCCCAAACTACTCTTTACCCATTCCTCATATCGCTACGATTTGGGCGCCAGCTAGATTTTATCCGGAAAACCTAACTAAACCGGCCTCCAGGGAAAACTCGTCACCTGGAGGACTTCTCGTGGACGGGACCCACGGATGCCACGCTAGCATCAGTATTTCACGGTAGAGGGGCGAGGTCCACCATGTTAGGAGTGCTTCCGCTCGCTCATCGAGGCTGTTTTCACGTCCCCGACGGCGAATACGGAGAGAATTCTTCTCTCAACCGACTAATAGTCTCGTGTACTTCGCCTTTGAGTTATTTCTACCCGTTCAGCGCACTGTCGCACTCGGCGTTATCGCTAACGGCGGGTGGCCTTGACCGATTTGCGAATCCTTCTAACCCCTCGGAGCCCGGAATGTGAAGGCACGTGTAGCGAAGACCCTGCCAGAGACACTGTTAACTCCCGATCTACACGCTCACGCGGTTTTCCCTCCACATCCAGTAACAGCAATATCATCGCGAGTCAGATTCCCCCAGCTACTTTGACTGGGAGGCGAATGCGACGAAGGCCCAGCCAGAGACACTGTTAACTCCCGACCTACACGTCCACTCCAACACCCAATCGTTTCGCCGGAAGATCCAAAGCCCGGCCACGTAGCACTCCACGCGACCGGAAACCAGCGCTATTCTCTACTCGGGAGATGCAGGAGCATCTCCCTCTGCTCGCCTCCCCGCTCGATGCGAGGTGACGCCTTCCGATAACTCGCCAGTCATCTCTATGTTCCGCTCTGTACGAGCGCCCGTTCTGAACTAACTAGAAATCTCCCAGGGCTTAACTTCCCAGTCTAGGCTTCCCATTCCAGTACCACTCGAGCTACGTTCTCTCGACGTGGACCAGCCTGATTGGCCCGACATCAATCTCCTCGGAGAAGGGGAAGCGGCAGTTCTTACACCTGCCCGTCCGTCCCTAGGCTAAGTCTGTGGAGCCTTTAACACCGCACAGTTGGGAAGCCTGTACGTCGGCCCTATTCTACCCAACCACAACTGCACGAATGCTAAATTAGCGATAGCATACCAAAACGGTCACTTTGGAGAGTGGGAAGCTCAATCCACCCGAACTGGCGTATCCCCTCTCCTCCATGATCTATTCACCGTCAGTCGAGCCTCGTTCGGCTGACGTCAGATGCCTCCTTCTGTCTCTCTCTCTCCCAACTCTACTCACTGTGTGTATTTTACCGTGACGAGAAAATCTCGTTACAACTATTATGGAGTTTCCCCCAAGAAAATCAGGATTAACCAATACTCAAGGCATTTTATTGTGAAAACTTCTCAATTTCACTGTATCCGTCAATCTGCATGATCCTGCTGATGTTCTTGGTATCACCAGGTAATCCCTATGTGGCCCTGTGACTTATCCCCCAGGGAGAAGATATCTCCCCTTTTTATTGCTTTTTTTTTGTAGCAGGAGAGAGAATTCCAAGGAAGAGAAATTGTCGAGAAGTGGTCTTGCTTGCCTCCAGATAGACAGACAGATCGACATACAGGCAGACAGACAGACAGACTGATAGACAGATAGAAAAATAGACAGGCCGACAGGTGGCCAGACAGACATACAGACAGGCAGACATACAGACAGATATACGGACGGACATACAGACAGGCATACATGCAGACAGACATACAGACAGACAAACAGATAGACATACAGACAGGCAGACAGATATACATACAGACAGACATGCATGCAGATAGGCAGACAGACAGATATACATACAGACAGACATACAGACAGGCATACAGGCAGACAGGCAGAGAGGCAGATAGACATATAGACAGGCAGACAGATATACATACAGGCAGACATACAGACAGACAGATAGACAGATCGACATACGGACAGACAGACAGACAGATGGACAGATAGACAGATAGGCCTTTTCCTGAACCTAATGTGCACCGGTCGAATCCCAATGTTTGTGTCTTTCTCCAAAGATATTCTTGAAATGTTTTGAAACAATCAATCCACTACTCTAGAGACATGAGGAATGACTCCATTTTATTTTCCCTGAGGAAACCCGAAGAGAACGCGTACAAGTCACCTGGTGATATCAGGAACATCAGCGGGAACATTGAGAGTTAGAGGATCCGATAATCCATATTCCAGGGTATTTCCTCAGTCGATGGAGAGCGCGTAGAAATCATCCAGCTGGTACACTCACTAGGAACACCAGTAGAAATCTTGAAGTCGAGGGAGTTATAGAAATTAAATTTTTCACAATTATTTAATTCATTAATACATAATTAAATATAGAAAATAGATTTGTTTTAAAAATTTCATTGAATTTTTTTTGTTCTAACCATTTTACAGATTACAGTCACACGAGGTATCGATTTTCTTAACATGTCATACAGATAACTTCAGCTTAAGCAAAACCGAAACGGAACTGCACGGCCCTAGTGATGATTAATAATAATTAATATTTTATAATTATTAAAATTATAATTTACATTGTCACGAGGCACTTTTACTGCACTCTCACCAGTGCCTGTGAAGTTTGATATTGTGTGTAGGGTGTAAGACTTTGGGGTGGAGTCCCAAGGGGACTCTTGTCGCTAGGCGACTCAATAGGATTGTGGGTGTTTTGCAATGAGGTACGGGATTCATCCCTCCCGTGCCTCAAAGGAGTGTGGGTATTTGTGAGGAGGTACGGGGTTTATCCCTCCCGTGCCTCAGAGGATGGGGTAGTAGACTAGGGAATGGGGAAGGAGAGGATACGGCTCGGTAATGGATGGGAGCGGATGCGGGAAGCTCGGGAAAAGGATAGGAATAATGTACTGAGCGGCTATGGGAAGCCAAGGCCGACCCGTGTGGAACTGCTGCCCGGTTGTGTCCTCTCCACCAGTCACCTCCGGAGGACGCGGGTGCAATGCTCCAGCGTACCACTTTGTTGTTGCTGGAGCCCGCGATAACCAATAATTCTTATATAATATCTCGTAAAAGAAGGATAGGTTGAGCTCAGCAGAGAGAAAATTACAAAAGTTTAGAATGAGTGGTTCCGTTTATTCTTCACGAATCAAAAGAAAAAAATAAAGAAATAAAAGAAGATATACAAATAATTCCCTCTCAGGGTTTGTGTAGCCACTTTTGGTTTCTCTGCCAAAATAATAATAATAATAGAAAATCAAATAAACTCAAAATAACTCAATTTGAAATACCCGGCTGATCAGCTTACACGATGCGAGTGTCGCCAGAATTATAAAGAAAAATAATGCTCAATAATCTCTTTTCTTAAGGTAGGAATTCCCGAGGACATCCAGACAGGGACTCATCCCCTTAGCAACCCTCCCCAATCATAAGTATCATTATTTTACATCGATCTCTCCGGGATAGCCGGGATGACTGACTCTATACACTCCAAGAGTATATCTAGATGTCCGAGTGCGAGAGACGGCACGAGAAGCCTTCACGCGGGAGAGAGACGCCTCATGCGGCTGCCAATACCCTATGCATATTTTCCCCCACTGAAGGGGGAAACACGACGAGCAAGTGCCACGAGGGACACTTGTGTGCTTCCAATGCCTCTTTACGCGATCTCTAACCACTATCTTTCTCTCTCTCTCCCCTTGGAGGACTCGGAGTCCCTCCCTCTCACTCTAGTTTCCTCAACTGTATCCCTTTTTAACACTAAATTATGAGGGATTTTTATCCTCACTAAAAAAAAATATCAGACACCCCTATTACCCGAATTATTCCTGTTAATTATCACCTCAAACCCAATAATTCTAATATCTCCCCTCTATCCACTCACACCGGCTAATAATATTCGACAATTTAATTGAATAACTCTCCAAACTACTGCGCAAAAAGATGGCGGCCCGTGGCCACACGACCAACGCGTGCCAGGGTACACGAATTACCCTGGAGTTTAGACGTTCAATTAGTGAATTTATTTCTCGAAAATCGGGTTCATTAATGCCCCAAGAAGTATATTTCCCCGGTAACAACCTCCCGTAATCGCAATCACACCAGCAACAATGAATAAAAATCAATGCCAACTCACGTTGTCGCTGAATTCACCCAAGCCGGTAGCCGGTGACCACTTGTGGAATATCCGGAGGTGTTTATTGGATATATTTCAATGTTTTTCAGGTACTGATTCACTTTGCTCTTTTCAGAATATCGCTCAGAATTTCCTCTCACCAATAGCACAGCCCGTGTCACCAAAAATATTCAATTAACACAAATATTTTATAAAAAACAACGACAATGAATATTTGTGCACGTGTATGCCTGGATAGATGAGAACGGAGTGTCGGCCATTATGAAAACGTCGCCACTCCGGACACCTCGGCTGTTGAGATGGCGCCAGCTCCCGGTCAACCCGTGTCAGCCGACCCGCTGCTCTCTGGTATCGCCCAATCTCAGTGCACCGCTGACGCGGGCTTTAAGTCTTTTCTTCTCTTACTCTCTCTCTCCTTTTTGACTCCGGAGAGGTTACTCTAGAGTGCACTCTCTTCAGACCAAGGCCGTATTCACGGGGGTCTAGTATATCCTCAGAGATCTCATTATCATTGGATATCTAGTCGTTGTTAAGTGGCTGTTGGCTTATCCTCACGGGATACTCCTGCACATGGATTTGACGTCCTCGCTGTCTTCTCCGGAACTTGGATTACGATTACGCGAGCCATTACCGGGCTATTCTTTAAATTCATGTAGCTAGACCAGTGTGCGTGGTGAGGGAAAATAGTACTTAATATTACCCAGATCACATTTCCCCCACGTCCACTCGGTAACCCGATTTATTCTCACAACATAATCAGGAATTCTCCGTCATAAATCATTCAACGTAACTCGGGGTATAACGATAGCTGGGTGATCGAGAGCTATGGTGAGACTCCATGGCGTCGAATTACGACGTAGCGAGATGCCATGGGTTTTCTCAGGTGTTTAGAGGGGTAATTTTATTCACTGAGGGGCCACCGTAACACTAAAACACTGAGAATAATCGGTAGTACTCACCCTTATCTTTTTATTTCCCTCTTGGTAGCTTCTGCAATCGGGGAATATCTTTTTTCACTAACTGTTGGGAACGACGATGCGTAGTGTCTCGTGGTTACACTCAGACTGCCAGCACGTGGCGCGACCATACGGGCAACTTGTTGCTGGCCGGCGGCATGTGGCTACGACTGTGTTATCGACTCTAGTGGTTTGGGCGATAGCGCGCGAAGAAATTTAAATATTTGAATCCGAGGATTCTTGATATCGGGAGTTTTACAGGAAACAAAGCGGAATTCTTTAACCAAACGGTAGCCACGTTGGAGGGTGAATATTTACCCTCGTCTACGACCAGGAATCGGAGGGTTTATCGCCGGAGTACACTCTCCGGTGAGGAATTACGGACCATACGAACAAAATAAGTTTCTAATCCGAAAGCCCTGGCGATCCATATGAGAAAAGGGGCTAGTTTCACCCATATGGCCTTCCATCCTTACTAAACTGTATGGAACTTAACCCTCACACAACTAAGGGAGCGCAGGCATTTCAACTTGACCTCTGTATTATCTCCATTAACATAACCAAAAAGGGGTTGTGGAGATACATGGGGTGGCACAATGTATCGGCCCTGATCCTCCATGACCTTGGTCCCTTTAACCCTATCACGTAGACCGTAGCATCTACCATAACCAAAAATTTTACTGAAATGAAACTAAAAATCTAACGAGATTGAATAATCAGGGGTTTTACCCAGGTAATAAATTAAAAGGTAATTAAACAAAAGTAACGGTAGCTGTTCTAGAGTCAATTCACGTAATTACAGAGCTTCGTCAGGGTTTTTCCTGAACATGGGGATTTTCCAGAGCTGGGGCATTACGGGCTTTACATCTAACGAAGACCCGTTGTTGGCTATTTCTCTCTCTCTCGATTGGTCTCACTTACTCTTTATCTCTCTCGTTACCCTCTCAATATCAGGAAATGGCGGATTCGCTGGGAATTCCGTCACAGTATTTATGGAATTCTATTAATTATTGATTAATTAACCTTCGATTAATTGGGTTCTAAATTCCAGCTTTGAATCAAGTGATCTGAGACATTTTCCTGTCATTTAAACATTTGATTTATGAAGGTTATTTCTGGGAAAGTTATCACACTTTTCGTCAGATTCACCCATTTCTGACATAACAGTAGTGAGCTTCCCGAGGGGTGCACAATTTATCAGGTTTAAATTTTTTTCATGAGATTTCTTGGCTATTATACAATTTCTTTCGGATTTTTTGATGTAAAATAAAATCTAATGAAAAATCAAAAAAACTTTTTTGAAAAAACTTACGCCAAGTACTCGTTTCATTGCATTGGAATCGGTAGAATAGTATTTGTTGGAAAATGAGATCCTGTGAACCCTAAAATTATGCAAATGACCACAAATTGTTCTGAAATATTGAAAAAATGAAGGAAATGAGAAATGAGCGCCAAGTTTGCTGGAAACTATGAAGAATCAGTGAACGAAAAAAAATGGAAAAAAAAGTCAGGACCAAAGTACTTGGCGCAGTTTTCAATGCTAATGTCAATCCTCATGAGAGTTTTGCGTTTTGTATTGAGCTTGGAACTCGGAAGATGCATAATATAGTTTTTTGAAAAACCACGCCAAGTACGTTGGTCCTGACTTTTTTTTCCATTTTTTTTCGTTCACTGATTCTTCATAGTTTCCAGCAAACTTGGCGCTCATTTCTCATTTCCTTCATTTTTTCAATATTTCAGAACAATTTGTGGTCATTTGCATAATTTTAGGGTTCACAGGATCTCATTTTTCAACAAATACTATTCTACGGATTCCAACGCAATGAAACGAGTACTTGGCGTAAGTTCTTTCAAAAAAGTTTTTTTGATTTTTCATTAGAATTCAGTCATTTTTTCAACATGCAATGAGAAAAAACTCGACTTGCACACTTCCGAGATTACATTTTAGATTACATCATAAATTCTCATAATTTTTTGAATTTTTTATTCATGTGTTTGCTGACTATACGTAATAACTTAATTAATTTATAATAAACGGAGTAATTTTTCCCAAATGATTTGCCTTCGATTGAAGCCCCTACTGAATTTTTCAAATGATATTAGTCATTACAGCTGCTAACGATACGTCAAAAAAAAGAATAAATAATTATAAATGAACCATAAGTTCCTAAATAATAAAATGATATCCCTGAATCATCATAAATGATTCCCAATTGATATAAATTATTTTCATTGGAAAATAACTTGATCACCTACTATGTGTCCGTGTAACGACGCAAGCCGACGGGAGATGTCACGTGATACATAGGTATTACTCATTTATTCTTATTTTATTAGTTATTGACTTAATGAAACTTATTCAAATAGGGTTAATGACTTCTTTAGATTCACCAGATGATTTTTGACAAATTGGAGAAAAATAAATATTTTTATTGAATTTTTGCCAACTATATGTTTTATCGTTTTTTAATTATTACTAATTAGCTGTAATTTTCCACATTTTGAAAATGATTCCCCAAATTTGACTAAATCATTGACTAAATATTTCATCAGTTTTTTTTTTTGTAAATAGTCAATTTGTCAACTATACGGCGGTCCATCAACAATCAAATCAATTCTGGAATCAATTTGTTGCGCTATCCGAGGCTACACTCCTCTCATGAGAAAATGGCGCTGATGTCTTGTAAAATACTAGATGTGACACAGGTCCCTCGAGTTACCGACTGATTCATTAGAGTTTCGGTATAGTTCGACCCGTTTACCCTGCACTGATGGCAATTGCTGAAAATGAAAAATAAAGACGCGACTGTGTTCATTTTATTGCAGCCAACTCAGTGACTCCAATGTGACCAATAACTTTCGGAGATAATAAAATTCGTGAAAATGTGCACAGTAGCTCGTTGCTATGCACATATCTTCGTTAATATTCAATTAATTAAATAAATAGCGACATCAGTGGATAGCTGATATGCGATTTATATAGTGTAACTAAGGGCAGTTTCGTTGTAAGTGGTGACATTTATTTAATAGCCCCGAAAAAAGAATTGGAGGTAGTGAAAGGGGAAGTTGTGTCGTGTATAGATACTTGGTAGCGCTCGGCCTTGTTATGTGAGGTTATGAAACAAGTACTTGGCCGATACGCTACCGCGTATCTCGATGTAACTAGGGGTGCGTTGTTGGTCGCTCGCAAGGTAGCTCCCATGTTGGGTGCGACCCGTTAGGGCCACATAGAAAACTTCCCAAAAAAATGATAATAATAACAATAATAACAAGTCGGAAATATTGATGGTTATGTTTGAACAGAATTTCATTTCTTTTTTTAAATTTCCAAATTTTTTATTTCAACTTTTTATATATTTTTATTTTGTTTTCTTATAGATCTCTGTTTATTGTGTACGAAGTAAGAGCAGGATCGAGCAAAAGTATTAAAAAAGAAACCAGCGAGCCATATAGTACTCGAGATCTATGTGTAAACATCTCATCGCCGCCGTATGGGTCTGTAATCCACACTAGCGACATCGGCCGGCCGTCTGAGGGATTGCGTGGTTACAGACTTCCGTCGCATTTACACCAAATCGTTCTCAGTCAGAATGTGGTAGGGGCGAGCGAAAAGATGTTTACACATAAAAAAAAAAAAAAATTATCTCGTTTTCCTGGAAAACCTGGAGAACGACTAAACCAATTTCTTCCAAAATCTTTTCAGGTCTAAGTTGAATGGAGACGCCTCGATTACGTCGTTAAAGATCTCAATCGCATCATTCGTTCACGAGAAATCGTTGGACAAAATTTTGAGTCACTGACAAACACATGGCCACACACACACACACATATTCATATGCATACATGACCTTGAAAATAGTCGGAAAATGTTGTGGTGATCGTGAAACGTGGAGATATGATAAAAATTCGAATTTCGATTTTCGGGGTGATTATAATAACTTCCTTAGCCTGGGAAGTTAATAAAACAACTTACAAAATTTATCCAGTCATTATAGTCCGTATGAGCGAGCGGTGAAAATAGAAAAATGACAATATTTGCTCGAAAAGTTTCAATGGGAGGGTATACACATTTTGATTAAACTAGATAGAAAATTTCGTGACGAATATTTTGAAAAAATAAAAATAAAATCGGTCCGATAGTTTTCGGGATATTGCATGAAATGATTTTCCACATAAAATCGAATATCTCCGAAATGAACAGTCCGATTGCGCCCATACAGGTAGCCGGTCAAAATATTACGATTAAAAATATTACGCCAAAATATTACGGTAAATATTATTATAATCGATAATATTACGGTAAATATTATTACAATTGATAATCTCACAGTAAATATTTTCACGATTCAAAGTGATACAAACAAGCAGACGTAAAGGCCATGCGACTGAGGCTATGCAGCTATAGATATGCGTTGTTTCCTTGCCATCAATAAATTGATGGTGAGCTTCCGGATGGTTTTTTAAATTGAACTGGTTCAGTTAGCCGAATAGTGAGAGGACACGTTAGAATGAAAAAAATTCAATTTCGCGATTTGAAAGACGTCGTTGTTTCTTCGTTTATATCTTGTTTGAAGGTGTGAACGTTTTTTTACTCGATTTCATAATTGGTGATCTATCGAGGGGTTATGGGGAAGTATTAGGAACTTTTACAGAATTTTGGAACTGGTTCAATTGTGAGAATAAATCACGGATATCGAGTGGACGTGTGGAAAAATGAGATCTGAGTAGAGTTAAGTACTATTTTCCCTCACCACACACGCGGACTAGCTATATGAATTTAGATAATAACCCGGTAATGACTCGCGTAATCGTAATCCAAGTTCCGGAGAGGACAGTGAGGACGTCAAATCCAGGTGCAGGAATATCCCGTGAGGATAAGCCAACAGCCACGTTACTTACGAATTGATATCCAATGATAATTAGATCTCTGAGGATAAACTAGACCCCCGTAAATACGGCCTTGGTCTGAAGAGAGTACACTCTAGAACAACCTCTCTGGAGTCCAAAAAGGAGAGACGAAGTGAAAGAAAGAGGAAAGGATTGAAAGCCCGCGTAAGCGGCGCAATGAGATGGAGGTGATACAGAGAACAGCAGGTCAGCTGACACGGGTTGACCGGGAGCTGGCGCCATCTCACCAGCCAAAGTGGCCGGAGTAACGACGTTTTTATAATGGCCGACACTCCGTTCTCATCTATTCAGGTATACACGTGCACAAATATTCATTGTCGTTGTTTTTTTATAAAATTTTTGTGTTAATTGAATATTTTTGGTGACACGGGCTGTGCTATTGGTGAGAGGAAATTCTGAGCGATATTCTGAAAAGAGCAAAGTGAATCAATACCTGAAAAACATTGAAATATATCTAATAAACACCTCCGGATATTCCACAAGTGGTCACCGGCTACCGGCTTTGGTGAATTCAGCGACAACGTGAGTTGGCATTGATTTTTTATTCATTGTTGCTGGTGTGATTGCGGTTACGGATGGTCGTTACCGGGAGTACAGATCTTGCTGAGGAATTAAACTCGTTTTTTGTCGAATAAACTCGCAGTTTTCATAGATAAACTCCGGGGTAATTCGGGTGCCCATAGCACGCGTTGGTCGCGTGGCCACGGGGCCGCCATCTTATTGCGCAGTTGGTTTAGAGAGATATTGAATAGAAATTATTGGATATTTTACAGTCGGTGTGAGTGGGAGTCGGGAAAGTATTCAATATATTTAGTTGTAAGGGGATAATTATCGTTATTAATCGGGGTAATTCAGGGTGAGATTAAATAGTTACGCATTTCCAAAAACCCCGTTATTTCCGAGTTAAAGAGGGGAAAAAGAGAGTGGGAAAGAGGGACTCAGAGTCCTCCAGGGGAGAGAGAGAGAGAAATTCGATTAGTAGATCCGCGTAAAGAGGCAATTGTAGCCCACAAGTGTCCCACGTGGACACTTGCTCGTTGCACTTCCCCCTTCGGTGGGGGAAAATAGGCGTAGGGAACCTGCAGCCGCTTGAGGCACCTCTCTCTCGAGCGAAGACTCCTCGCACCGTCTTTCTCATTCGGACATCCGGACATACTCTTGAAGTGTATAGAGTCAGTCATCCCGGCCATCCCGGAGAGATCGATGTAAAATAATGATATTTATGAATGGGGAGGGTTGCTGAGGGGATGAGTCCCTGTCTGGATGTCCTCTGGAGTTATTAGTACCAGAAAAAAAGGGGAATAATAAGTATTATTATCATTTAATCCGAATTACAAAGCCATCGACTAGTGTAAGCTGATCAGCCGGGTCTTCAAATTAAGTTTATTTTGGTTTTATTTGATTTTCATTTATTATTATGGTTTTGCATTGAAACTACGGTAGAGAGCCCAAATACCTGAGGCAATTTAATTTTGTATTTTTCATTTCTTTCTTTTCAATTCTCAAATAATAAACCGAGCCACTATCTCTGAATTCTTGTACTTTTCTCTCTGCTGAGCTCAACCTATCCTTCTTTTCTGAAATATTACATTAAAATTATTGGTTATCGCGGGCTCCAGCAACAACAAAGTGGTACGCTGGGGCATTGCACCCGCGTCCTCCGGACTGGACTGGTGGAGAGGACACAACCGGGAAGCAGTTCCACACGGGTCGGCCTTGGCTTCCCATAGCCGTTCAGTACATTAGTCCCATCCCTTTCTCCCGAGCTTCCCACATCCGCGCCCATCCATTACCGAGCCGTATCCTCTCTTTATCCATTCCCTAGTCCACTACCCCCCATTCTCTGAGGCACGGGAGGGATAAATCCCGTACCTCCTTGCAAAATACCCACACTCCTCACAAAATACCCACAATCCCCTTGAGTCGCCTAGCGACAAGAGTCCCCTTGGGACTCCACCCCAAAGTCCTACACCCTACACACAATATCAAACTTCACAGGCACTGGTGAGAGTGCAGTAAAAGTGCCTCGTGACACAATTATTGGAAAAATGAGGGCGTACTGGTGACAAAATCACACAAATGGCAACGCTATTAACATCTTCAATCATCTAACTTCATTCCCACAGGTACAGATTACAATAATTTCCAGTGAAAAATAGAAAAATTGCCATATTTGGAAACCTACATGAATGAATATATGTACATAGTTTGTTATTATCGTAATTCCCGAACGAATATCTCTGGAACTGACCGTCCGATTGAGCTGATTTTCAATACCAAACATGACAATCACAAGAGTCACCTTCATGCCAAATTCCAAGTTGATATCTTGATTTCTTCAAAAGTTAGCGCGATTACAATTATTTTCGGTGAAAAACAGAAAATCAAAAAATGTCATGATAGGCAAAAAATGTCATGCCATTCGTAATATGTATACGTTTGGGGGGGCCGCCGAGAGGGGGGGAGGGCGGGGGGGGGAACACACATTTTGATGATAAGCTGCACCCGTCGTTATGGTCCCGTAGTTAGGGGTAAGGTAAATTACGTACACATAAAAATGCCCAGTCATCAAAGTGATCGGACTATAAACATATGTATTTACGTGGAATTACTCACAGTATTAGCCGTTTTTACTCTATTTGTCCATAATGCTGAGAGATGATTGGGAAGTTAGTGAACAATTGTAAAACATCGATGTAAGAAGGATATAAAAATAAAGAAATAATAATGTACTTTTGTAAAATTGAAAACAGTGAATAAAAATAACATTTTCAGTAATATTTCAGATAGTAATAGTAAATATTATAATATTTTTGATCGTCATAATATTTACCGTAATATTTTGGCATAACTTTTTTTACCGTAATATTTTTGACCGTAATATTATTAATTAGTAATATTTTGACCTGTAATCCCCATACAAAATACCAACCTCTATTATAAGAAGGCCTACAATCATAAGGCCTAGAGTCATACCAAGTTTCAACTTTTCATCTTAAATATTCCTCAAGTTATCGTGCGTACAAAGATTTCAGGCAAAAAACAGAAAAAGCGCAATAACTATATTAAGAGGGCAGGAGAGTGAAAAAAAACCACTGAAATGCGGGCAAATTTTTGCTCCATGAATTTTCATAGCTCACTCATTGATAAGTTCAAAAAATTATTGCAAAAAAAACTTTCCAGTCACGGAATTGTGATGAAACGAGTTGAAGGTGATCTGAAGTGGCTAAATATTTTTTTTTTACGTTTAGAAATACGAGGTGGTCGACAGATTTAGGCGCCGCCATGTTACGGTAAAGGGAGGGGGTATCCTAGCAATATGGCTGCGCCCAGACTTGTCACCCAGCTCGTTTTTTTAAACATAAAAAAAAATTATCTAGCCACTTCAAATCACCCTCAACTCGTTTCATCACAATTTCATGATGGGAAAGTTTTTTTTACAATAATTTTTTGAACTTATCAATGAACAAGTTAAGAAAATTCATGGAGCAAAAATTTGCCCGCATTTCAGTGGTTTTTTTTTACCCTCCTGCCCTCTTAATTCTATATCCTCGAAAAAATTGTACCGTCAAAAAAGATAGATATTTTTATGACGAATATTTTGAAAAAAAAACAACGATACCTTGTATCATTCTCGAGATATTGAACAAATACGATTTTTTGAAAGACGGCTATATCTCAAGAAGTAATGGACCTATTAAGCTAAAATTTTGCACAGACTTTCATCTAACTGATATCTATCAATGGCCAGAATTCCAAATTTTTATCGATGATCTTCGTGCAGTTATTAACATAATTTGGAAAAAAAGCGCACATACATACACAAGCACACACATACCCGAGTGGAAATTGTGGTAAGGCTACGCTCAGTCTCTGATCAGGACCTTACCCAGATACCTGATCAGGCATGTAACGCCTCTGACCGAGATTTTCCACTAGGGTACATACAAACATTTTCCGAAAACATCATATCTCCACGTTTCATAACATTCTAGATCATTTCCAGGCAAAATTGGAGAAAGGCAAAAAAGTGCGATCACAATGCTTCCCTCGGGAAGCAAAAAACACCAAAACTCAGACAATGTGACTTTTAACCGATCGAAAATACAGCCACGGAGTATCCATAATTCGGCATTGTATCAAAATTAAAAATTAAAAAATACGAAAGCTACGCATATTATTCTGAAAAGAAAACAGGCTATCAACACTAAAACACACCTCCCTGTATTCTCTAATAACGCTGTTGGCTGTAATTGAATTTTAACAAAGTTTTAATGGAATACACCCACGTTTTGCTGGAATAGCGTCAAGATTCAAGCATCAGGTTAGCTGACAATATTGAAACAGTTCCAGTTCATTTGAAAGTTGATAACGCCCATCACTGTGGAGATCAATAGAGTATCCAAACAGAAGGCAAAATCAGGGTGTTAATGTAGGAAGCTGCCATTCTGCCAATCCTCCGTATTGTTTCTCCTGTGAGGGGAAATCTATTTGCAGCCTTATTGCAATTGAGCATGTTACTAGGGGAGGGGCATTATTCTCGATTAAATATCACCTTTATCTGAAAATAGGGTTTTAGCTTGAGATGAACATGAGGATTTAACGCAGTTTGAATATCTGAGCGCAGGTACTCCACATAATATGTATTAATCACATGTAGTAATGACATAATATTATTTTGACGATTTTCATTACAATCTCAGAACTTCCCATCACTCACGTACTAAAGTATTGAAAACGTAGAAGGGGATTGATTTAATGAACGTTGTTGTAGACTTTGATCCGATCATCATATTCTTCTTTCATGATAATCATATGCAGATTGCAGCTTCTGATGGAACAGAATTGTCATAGCCTATGAGTTATATGCATCAGAATTATCTGGTCCCTTTTGTCCCTCGACACATTTTCATGCCCTCTCCTACGTTATTATCCCCGCATCAATCCCAATATTTATCAACGAAACTCTTCCACTGAAAAATCAGCCTTGTTTTACAACTCTGAAGGAAAGAAATAATTGACACGAGCATATGAAGTATGAGCGCTAAATTTACCATAATGGACACATAAGCAATAGCTGACGTAATGTATCAGGATCTATAGACTCTCATCTAGAATATTATAACCCCCCGATAAACATAAGCCTTCCGATAAAATCCAGTGCATAATGCTTGAACCGTGGGAAAGGTCACCAGTCTGACG
Source organism: Coelinius sp. EB29 (assembly GCA_035578325.1). Taxonomy (NCBI): domain Eukaryota; kingdom Metazoa; phylum Arthropoda; class Insecta; order Hymenoptera; family Braconidae; genus Coelinius; species Coelinius sp. EB29. The sequence continues at coordinate 6,099,556 of JAOZGT010000005.1, forward strand.
CAGATCAAATGGACCATGAAATTTACCCGAGACTATATCATAATAATCTACCAAAATATAACATTACGTAGTAAAAATGGTTTTCTTTGTTTTTGATTTCAGATGAAATTGCATGAAAAGAAGGAGTCGAGCATTCACAAAGTTCAGGAGGTAATGCTAGAGGATATTGATTTGACTAAAGAGTATAACGTTGAGAAAACGCTAGGTGAGGGAAGCTTTGCAAAAATTTTACTGGCGACTCACAGGCGAACGCAAACACGCGTTGTTCTGAAGGCAGTTCATCAGGAGCTCACAACTGAGAAGGATTTCTATCGTGAATTTCATTATTCCTATCATCTGAGCCCCCATCCCAATATACTCAGCTCCTATGCTGTGGCCTTCAAAGCTGAAAAATGCTACATATTTGCACAGGAATATGCACCCTTTGGCGATTTAGCTGGCAACGTAAGAGCTGGTGGCCTGAGTGAAGACGTATGCAAGAGAATAGCTAGACAGTTGTCATCTGCCCTAGATTTTCTTCACTCAAAGCAACTGGCACATCGTGACATCAAGTTGGAAAATATCCTGGTATTTGCACAAGACATGTCCAAGATAAAATTATGCGATTTTGGATCTATTAAACGCGACGGTACACTTGTCAATAAGATACGTGGCACCTGGGTACCATTTTTGCCACCTGAAATTCATGAAGTCGTCAAGAATGAGAGATACACATGTAAACGTAGTGCTGATTCTTGGCAATTTGGTATTGTGCTGTTTGTGTGTTTGACTGGTAATCCGCCATGGCAGAGTGCGGATCCAATTCAGGATCCTGATTATTCGGCTTTCCAAAGGTGGCTGAAGAGGCGTACTACCAAGATACCAAATACATTCCGTAGATTTACACCACGTTTGCTGCGATACTTCCGACGAGTGTTTGAACACAAATCAGAGAAGCGAGCAATGATAACAGAGATCAATAAATACTTGAAGGATACATGGTGTCTGAATAAATTGAGTCACAGTGCAACATCAACGTCTGTTGAAGCCAGTGATATGCATATAGCAAGGAGAGCTGACAGTCTTCTTTATCTTGATACAATTGTTGATGAGAGGCTCAATGTTGATGAAAATAAAAACAAATTGCGCAAATTACTCAATAGCTATGGCCTGGAGACTGCTGTTGATCAGAAAGTCCTAACCAAGAGAATTTGGGAATGGGTCATGCAGTGTGATTCAAATATTGGTGATTCGCAACATCTAAGCACATTTGGAACAGAGTCCATGTGAGATATAGTTAAATCGTCAAGTGAACCATGCCTAATAAAGCCAATTCGTGAGGTCAGACAGTTGAGTTTCGCCGCACTCACTGTACCTGCTGATAATGCATTATTTGACGATAGAAGTTCATTGCTGCGACGTTATTCACCCCTGATGAGTGACAGAAATTCACTCGATCAGCCTGCCAGCTTCCGAACCAAAAATTCTAATTAAACGCAGCCGGCTATTTCTGTGATTCAATAGAAATTTCATCTCTTTCTTTTTTTTCAATGTGTTCTCTTACTCCACCTAATTCATTATGGTAAATTAATAATTGATAAATGATTGAATTTCGAGAAGCCAGAAAGCTACGTGAGTCATTGCTATATTCATTTTCAGTATCCAAATTATTAACTTTTTTCAACAAATGTAAATTCATAAGATGAATGTGGTGACAGCAGAGACAATAATAATTCAAGCGATGCTCATTTTCAATCATTGAAATTCGATAAAACTTGATGTTTAAAAAATATTATATAACTAATGGGCCTAAAGAATTGACACATTCTCGCTCAACGATCGACAAGTCAACAAAGCAATATATTTTTATTTCACATATGCTTTCACAATCACTTGTTACCGATTCGGTATGAATCTGAGCGAACCACTCGAATAAACTAAGAGCATCGTCCGAAGGAATGAAACAACTCCATAACCATTTATATATTCGGTATTCCCATTCCCATTATATAATGAGATAACATTACACAGAGAAAAAAATCTCTGGAAAATTGGGGTACCTTCTCACCAACGCATGAACATAACATGGAGGACCAAAAAAATAGAGGGAGACACTGAAATAGTACATTTCATGCCCGAGTCTTGGAGAACAGATCATCCTCCCCCACGTACAAGATTGTCTTCCGGGCCGGAGACGAGGATGGCAAGCACGTTGAGGAGGGTGATGTGTGTTCCATGACAAGGCGTGAACATTATTTTTCCGTAGTGATTTTCACTTTTTCTCGTCCAGCAATTGGTAGTCACCCTTTCCCAAACTCGAAAAAGTGAAAATCACTCCGGCCGAGGAAACGCCGTTTCCGGGGTTTTTCAGGTCTGGTGACACGAAAAAGTAGTATAGTAGACTCTCGTTATAACCACTCTCGTTATAGTCGAACTTCCCCTCATATCGATTTTTTCGAAGATTAATGCTACCCCCACTCTATCACCTTCGGGCTCTAAGATGTAAATAATCCATTGTTCTCTCTAGTGAGGCATATAGAATTACAGAAGAAATAAAGCCGAAAAATAAATTTCGCTCAAATTTGAAGTGCATGGTGGTAGAAAAATATAGTCGAATTCTCCGAATTCGCTTCCCCTATACTCCCCCATGAGTACGACTATAACGAAAGTCTACTGTATCCCGTTCTGAAAGGTCCGTATATGGCTCACTAATTTCTGAGGGCCGTGTACTACTTTTTCATGCGTTTCCCATAATTTCTCATGTGACTCTTCCAAAAAAACTGGCTGGACAAAATGCTATTTTCTCATCGACAAAATACACTAATTTTTGAGGCAGGTTTTTTTTATTTTTCGATGGATTTTTTTTCTCCTTGTACGAGGGTGCTCGTGATATGAAATATATATTCTTGTAGTAATTTTATGTACAAATGTTACTCTTGTGGAGATGAGTCGGTCTGACGAATCTGAAAATATATTAAATACACTGAACAATTTATGAAATTATGAAATTATGAAATGAAAACAAAGATATGGATTAATAGCCAGATTATTGCATGCTGTTGCAACAATGATGTACGATGAAATTGAATGTCCAATCTCGTAGCTTTTTCGGAGGGAGAAAGTAACGAAGCCAAAGGTAAAAATTGAACAATGGACGGAAGAAAGAGTGAGAAAGATATTACAGAACAAATAAAGAAGACTGAATCGAATTAGTTAGTAGTATCTCCCGGGAAAATGCAGGCTGGCCGGATTGATCACTATAGCCGCGTCAATGTATTACCCCCGTGTCATTATTGTAACAATTAACCAGGTGTTCATGTGTTAACGCTCATTAATTGATATTCACAAGCAGAAAAAAACACATATGCAAATTATTCAGTGATGAAGCTCACTATTAATACCTGTAATGTTAGAGTGTTTATGACTGTTATTTGTTAGAACTATGTATAAATTTGGAATGTTTGAGGTGAAATACTTCAGTAGGGTACTCTCGACACTTTAGAGCGGTTGATGTCAGGGATGATCGTGTAAAAACGAATTCAATCACGTGCTTAACATGGATAGCTACTTGAAATAACAGGTACTCGAATAACGAGCTTTTGGAACTAATACAAGAGCAAAACGAAAGATATGATGTGAATTTTGATGTTTTAGTTAAGCATTTTTACATTTATACATTTATAAATAAGAGATCTCAATGAATAAGTTTATTTCTAAGCTCCTTTCAACTAACAATGTTGAATGTCTAGTCATTTACGGTAGATCACATGGACACATGTACACAATCAATAAGAAGGTGGTGAGAAAGCGTAGGATAGAGTGATGTCTTTAATGTATATTGAAATGTAAAATCATGATGTGTATATATCGAAATAAAAGGTGATGAATACTCTAATGGAATGGGTTGGTGGATTCATCCTATTCTACCAATTTTCAATCTTCTGAATAATGAAGAAATGAGTCTGAATTTTTTCAACTTGATCGACTACATTTTAAAGTTTTATGGGAAATATGCTCGACCGAATTATTGACGATAGCTGTTCGATGCTATTGAGACCATTTGAATACTAGCGTATGGGACGTATCCACCAACTTTGCTAAGAATTTCCAAGGATTATAGATGGATTATATTCTACTTTTTTCAACGAGTTCTGACACTATCAGAAAATATCAATCAGAAGAATCCTTCTTTAATTTTTTGAAAATATTCTTCGGTCTCTATATTCAATTCTCTTCATCAGCATCAGATGTCAGATTTTTGCTCGGTTTCAACATAAAAGCGAAACTTCTAATCCTACATCAAGTTATCAATTCTTTTTTAATGAAAAGATTGAAATGGAAAATAATGAATAGACTTATTTATTTATTCATCTAATTATTTATTCAATTGCTCCAAGAATTATTTTTATAGGCATATATAATATTTAAATTAATATGTATACTGTATATTATATGTATATATATATACATATATTTTTTTGTATATATATATATATAATATACAAAAAAAAGAAAAAAAAAAACTCAAAGAGAATTAGAATTTAGAGAGAAAAAATCCCGATAGCCCCAGCCGGGATTTGAACCCGGGTCTCCCAGTTACGCGCCGGGCACTCTTCCAACTAAGCTACCGGGACCACGGAGATTCTTCCTCTCGAAATTCTTCCACTACCGTCGCCTACCTTCATTAGGCTTTAAATTCAAACTCAAAGAGAATTAGAATTTAGAGAGAAAAAATCCCGATAGCCCCAGCCGGGATTTGAACCCGGGTCTCCCAGTTACACGCCGGGCACTCTTCCAACTAAGCTACCGGGACCACGGAGATTCTTCCTCTCGAAATTCATCCACTACCGCCGCCTACCTTCATTAGGCTTTAAATTCAAACTCAAAGAGAATTAGAATTTAGAGAGAAAAAATCCCGATAGCCCCAGCCGGGAACTAGAATCACCCATATATATATATATATATATATATATGAACTAGAACTAGAACGGGAACTAGAATCACCCATATATATATATATATATCGGTGATTCAACGGAAATGGTGTTATTTATGTCAGTACCGTGGCGACTGCGATGTGCTTCTTTAGCTCCAATCGAACAATCTTCGATGCATTGATTGTAGCCAGTGGGAACATATTAGTGTGCCTTTCTTAAGTGCCGATTTTGGAGTAACTGTGTCATTGAGCATGGCTTTTAAAGCACATTTTAGAAATGACACGGTACTGACATTGACAGTCCTTATCCAAAATGTTCTTCAGAAGGGTGACAGAAAATCATTAAAATTCATGAAACTAATGAGAGATATGTGAAGACAGAATGTTTCATATGTTGGTGCTTTGTACAATTAGTGATATAGAGGAGTAAATGGCGAAAAGAAGGATTTTATCAATCCACGGTACTGAAATAAATAGGATTTTCTCCCGCGACACCGACTGTTAAAACACTTGTTTAGAAAGATCCTTTCTCTCCAAGGATGCTTAGCAAAATACCTATTCATGCAGTATTGATTTGCTCCCTTAGCTGCACGTATTGCCTTCTAATTATGGTGAGAAGAGTAATAATGTCATAAACGCTATTTTCGTAGAATCACCCATATACTATATTATTTTATCATATTTTATAATTTTTTTTACTATATTATTATATCATATTTTATAATTTATACACATAATATATATTATTATATTATATATTATGTATCTATATACGTCTATATAAATAGCCAAGCTATGCCGCCAAAAACGGTGACAAAAAACGTTACATTCTTTTTTTTTAAAGAGGAAAAGAGGATCCCAGTTGTGCTTTTCCAGTTTACCCTTTCAATGGGTTAGTGGGCTAGTGGGCGTTTCCATGGTAACGGCGCCTAGATACCCAGGGATAGTCCTCGCCCTCATCCACTGGTTCACACTCATCTTCTCTTGGTTCATCATTTCCATCAATTTTTTGCGGAATTATCAATTCATCCCTCTACACAGAACGGATATTCATCTCATATGAGTGTTGGCTATTTTCTGGCAAGTTCATCTGTTATTGGAATGAAGTAATGATAGAGTTTTGGATCGACCAAACACTAAACGAGATGAATTTGATGAAATGCAACCAAATTGCTGAGTTAGTTAATGTTAATTAATGAGCCCGGGACAACTCGAAATAGTTGCAATGTTGAACATCATGCAGACATTCCATCAATCCAAATTCAATGCAAAAAAGAGAATATGATGTTCTTCAAACACGAAACAATGAGGATGAAAGTAAAATTCCTGAAAAATTGAAAATAACCAGTATATGTTATCTAAAGTGGTTTTTCACGTCTTCCGAGCACTAAGCATCTGTTCACGACCGAACTATAATTTGCCACACCCACCTACAAATCTAGTATCGCACAAGAATATCTTTTCAAGACCAAGGAAACAAAGAAAACAAAAACATGAAGGTAGAGGATTCTAAGGAGATTACTCGGAGGTTGGCGAGAAAAGGTCACGATAATTTGCAAGAAGATGTGTGTGTGTGTGTGTGACGGATGATGCGATCAAGGTCAAGGTCATTGATCAAGGTTATCAATGACGCAATCGAAGGGTCTTCATCCAACTTAGAGCCGAAAGGATTTTGGAAAAAATTGTTCCAGTCTTTCTTCAGTTTTTCCAGGAAAACAGAATGAGTTTTTTTTCTTCCGAATGGAAGCATTGGGTAAAAGTTAACTGATTTATTCCAGGTGCTATTCACATTCAAATTGGGTGACACCATGATTACGAAATGTGCGTGATTACACGTGATTACGGTCGTGATTACACGGAATGTGATTACGGTGATTACGACTGCCAAAAACGGTGATTACATGATTACGAATGATTACAGTGATTACAGTCAGTAATTACCGAATATTCGTAATCATTGTAATCACAGAAAATTTTTTTGCAATTAATGAATCCATTAGTTGTTAAATTATTCAATAATGAATATTCGTCAATCTATTAATTTAGCGACTATATACTTCTGCGACTTTTGATAGAGCAAAAATCGGAAACTATTTTGATCTTTTTATTATTTTATCCCATAAAATACATTAGAATCAAACAGAACGATAAATCATAGCACAAAAAATATCTTTTCATATCTTCGTATATTGTCGCGTTGAAAAAAGTCCTATAGGGAATCTTATAGCAATTATTTTATGGAGAATTCGTACTTCTCCTATAGGTTTCTTTTCCTATAGAAATTCCAAAGTTTATAGAATATCGGATTTTCTATAAGATTTCAGAACTATTATGGGATTCTTTCCTATTAACCTTCATCTACAGGATTTTTTAATTCTTATAGGATTTTTTTCTATGTACCATTTTCCATGAGATTTGAGAGTTCTTAGAGGATTTTTTCCTGTAGAATGCTCATAGGTTTTCTCTCTGTAAACCTTCTTCTGTAGGATTTTTGAATTACCATACGATTCTTTTCTATGAACCATTTTCTATGAGATTTTAGAATTCTTTTGGACTACTTTCCTATAGGACTTTCTCTATAGGATTTTAGAATTGTTATAGGATCTCCCGTTAAGAACCCTCTTCTATATGAAAAAGTCCTATAGAAAATGGTTTATGGAAAAAATCCTTACAGAAAATCCTAAATCCTATAAATTTTGAAATTTCTAGAGGAAGAAAGAACGTATAGGAGAAGTTCGAACTCCCTATAGCATTCCTATAGGAAGTTTGATAGGAAATCCTACAGGAATTTCTATAGGATTTCTTATAGGACTTTCTCCTGTGTGGTATCATGAACTTGCTAATCACCTATTTCAGTTATTAGAGGAGAAGAAACTGTCTTCCTATATTCATGGTTAAGAATTTCAATCTGAATTTTCCACACCGAATTCCGAAAATTTTCAACAAGTGACAGTTCCACTGAAATTTCAGGAAATTTTGGAATTAAAAAATTATATAATCCATTGATTTTCCCACAAGCGGATGAAGGCAATCAATGAAAGTTGTAAATTTCAGGGCAATTATTCAGTAGGAATTCAAACAATTTCGAAAATTCAGGTGAATATATTCATGAATTTTGAATTCATTGAAAATTCAGGCAATTTTGGCACTAAATATTCATACTCAATTGGAAATCCAAGTCACTTCCGAAATTTCAGTGTTACTCATCCTACTTGAAAATTATGAACCCACCTGGATTTTGCTTGAAACATGAAATTTCATACGTCTTTCTCCCCCTAAAGCGAATATAGTGCCACTCGTCTTCAAATTACTACGAAAATATCCACGAAATTTCCATTTTTTTCTAACAGTGTTGTTCTATATCTATGTATCCATGAGGATCTATTGCTCATGGCCGTAAATAATTACGGCTTAAATGATTTCAAATGATTACCGTGATTACCGTGATTACAATTTGATTACGAAAAATGATTACCAGAAATGTAATCACGTGATTACAATGATTACAATGATTACATTGAAATCATTGTGATTACACTTTGATTACGCAAGAAAGTGACACCATGATTACGGATGTGAATAGCCCCTCGAGAGTGCTTGAGTTACTGATCTGCGGATCGTAGGTATTATAAGGGAATGGTGCTTACCTCAAACTCGTTTATTGCCTTTAGTATTTTGACGTCATTCTTTCGAATGAAGTTAACCATCGACTTGATCTCAGACTTTGCTAATTCAACACCGGTGACATGTTTGCAAGCACGTTTGGCTAAATCATCACTGATAGCTTTTTGTTTCACCTGAGCTTTATACGGTTAGAGGAATGCGGCATACTTTCGCAGTTCTAAATCATTGGGTTCCAAAAAATATTGAATATTTTTACGTATTTTGGATTTTGCAAAACAATGAAAAATAAGCAAGTTACATATTGTTGGATACTGTCTCAACGTATTATTATTTGGACATTTGTTCAGAAAATCGGTTGGTACAATATCCAACAAAACTTCCAAAAAAAAATTTCGCTCTATTAGTGCAAATTTTGGAAAGGTTTCAATGGTAATGCTCTCCTATAGCTCCAGGAGAATTGATTTCAAGTCCATCCAAAAGACCGCGACTTTTTGTGGGTTGTGGTCGTCCTCATTTTATAAGGTGTGTGACGAGGCAACATTGCCCCACACGCTAATTACCCCCTAAAAATACTCCCGCCACCGTTGGTACCCGATTTCCTCATAGATCTTCCTCTCCCCATCCCCCCACCCTTGGAGTACACGAATAAGAATTGAACATAGAGGTTCAGGATGGACGGGCCTACAAGATGCACTAGGTCGCAACCAGCCACCCCGAGCCCTCACCCCAACAAGAGCCCTCAAAGATGACATACGGAGCTACGTGTGAGACAGCCCCGACGGAGTGAAAAGGGATGGATAAATGGACCGAGACGCTTTGCTGGCCGCCCCGCTCTCCATTCCCCGCCAGCCCTAGTGCAAGGGCTCGAGGCAGCCGAGATAGCCCGAAGGACGCCCGAGTGTCCCCAACAGACGGTCAGGACGGATGGATAGAGAGAAGGGAATAAGAGGAGCACACACTTCGCCTACAACAGTCCCCGGAGACAACACGTGGTTTTTTCAAGTTGATTAATTATTGGTAATAAAGCCGGTAATAAATAGTGGGAGCTGGAAGCTTCGGTCAGGAATTAACTGACGCTTTGGGCCTGTATATTGTTCGTCCCCTGGAGCTCTGGAGTGGACCGGAGGCTCTGTATCTTCAGGAAAAGAAGGATTAACCTCTCAAGCCCGGGGCCTTCACGCCGCGGCCTGTCCTTAACGGCCAGGAGGTTTCCGAATTTCCAATCCCGTTGACACTTCTGTTTATTAGAAAACATTAAAAATGTGTGGAAAACAAGAAGAAACTATACCGTTACAAAGATAATTTCATCGACTTTTCAAATCATTTTTCCCAATGTTGATAGGTCTCTTAGTATTCGAGAAAATTATTTTTTATTATTGACGGGTAGGGTCGATACATGGCATGGACCCCGGCCGATAGGACAAGTTTGTGGGCCGATACGTGGCATGGACCCCGGGCTTGAGGGGTTAAAGAGGATCAGTTTGGATCGTTTTGGGCTATTGACGTGAGTACCTGTTACATTCCCCCTCTCCCAGTGATATTTCCCTACATTTACCCCCCCCCCCCCCCAACTGCGAGCCCTCAGTACTTTTGCCCCTTATAAATTAGTAGTTATTATTATCGACACTTTCTTTGAGTTTCAGTCTCTAGACAAGCTCATTACACGTCCCTTTGGTAATCTAGAATCATCCCGTTGAATTTATATCGTCGCCTGGCCTTACCCTAGTCCCTAGATAGAGAGTTAAAAGGCAGAAGAAAGAGAGACATTGAATTTTGTACATAACTGAGTAATTGAGAATATATTGAGTTTATTTTAAAAAGTATTCCCTTCGTGTTCTAGCTTACTTTGTTCCCCTTATCCTCATTTCAGGCATAATATAAGAGAGCAAGGTAAAGCAAGAGAGAAACCACTCACGCATTTGGTCACATCATTTAGTTGCATTGGGTGCACCGCTCTGAGACTGAAGATGGCAGGAACCACGTACGAGCACATGGCGATGCCTCGGTTCCCATCGAGAAGAACCTAAAACAACATCGACGCCCTACGACAACGATGACTAATACGTAAACCAAACTAACAAAAAAACATTTAAGGGATCATTCTCCTGTGAATGTGGAAAAATTTCCGATTTCCAGGTTTTTTTTTCCCCGCTGAAGGGAATAACATATGGTTCTAATGTTTAGTTCTGTTCAATAAGATATAAGTAAGGTACTCGAAACCATTTTTTATTCCATTCTAAGATGGCGGCTGCTTCGTAAGTGAAGGTCGCACCACAGCGAAGGGATGACTCGGCGGCGGTAATTATTTATCAAAACATTCTTTTTCGATTGAGGAATTCAACAACTTCATTTTCATTTTTCACACAGACGGCTAAATGGAAACAATAACATGTTGACGGACGTAAGAACGACTAGTGAGTGAGAGCCAGCAGCGAGTTCACCGGTTAACGCTTCTCATTCCCTTGGCCACCATATTCGGGGGGTCACGTGCTCATTTCTCGACTGTGATATTGGAAGCGACAGATCTTATTGTTATGAGTCATCATATTTTTCTATTTTAAATGTGAAAATTACGGGTGTGATAAATTCCTTTATAAGGTAGTCACTCTTGTCTGTTACCGCGCAACCCATTTAGGGTTAAATTTTTTTATTTTTATTCAAATGTTCGTAAGATGCACAGGATACTTACTCCCTGTCCTCCGTCTTCCTTCATAAGGCAATATTATAAATTCAAAATTAAATTGAGGTGTTCATGTGAAATAATTCACGGAAAATGATATATACGCCTCGTCATGGAATACATATTACCCTCCCCCATGTGCTTGCCATCCTGGCCTTCGGCTCAGAAGGCAATCGTGCACGTGGGAGACGATAATCTGTTTTCCAAGACTGGGGCATGTAATGTACTAATTCACCCTGTGGAGATGATGCGAGTGGCTGTTCCTGCAAGATTCTTGCAGCTGCAGGTGACTGTTGTAGCGCCTCCTCATGGTTAGAAGTGCTTCGTTCACTCTGAAAAGTATATCATTTAAATTAGTTGGATTAAGATCCGCACTGAGTCAAGTTTTGCTTCCGAATGGAAGCATTGTAATCCTCAAAATTTAAGTTCGGGATTTTTTGTGTCAGGTTGACTAAGCAATGGACTGAAGCAAAACTGAAGATTCTGAACTGAAATTAATACAAAGGCCATTGACCAAGTACTAGTGACATAAGGAGTTTATTTTTGAGGTGAAACGTAGCTTTTGGGGAGTCAACACACGCGAATACTGAGCTTAATCGAAGTTTGGGTTGTCAAGGGAGTTCTTCCAGAGCTTCGGGTATCTTGGGTTGTTTGGACTAAATATTTTGAGGTACTTTAGCTTTTTCTCTCTTCACCTCTGCTCGTAACCGTGGCGGATTTGCCAGAAATTCCGTCACAATATATGTATGTATGTGTATGTGTATGTGTGTATGTATGTATGTATGTATGCATCTGATCAGACTCTTCAGGGGTTTGATCGAAACTTGATCCATACTGTAGTTTGTTAAATATTGCTATTTTCTAGAAATGCGATTTTTCGGCTATAGCCGAAAAATTAATGATTTGAATCCATTCAATAATGCACTCAAATATTTCTTTCGGAGCCCTCTTCACCAAGTTTGAAGATCGCCGGGTTAGCGTGAATGGTTCGTAAGTTATTCAGTTATAACAGTAGATAGGCAAAGCTGGTTCTAGACCAAATACCGCCAGGTGGCAGCACGGTCGCGGAATGTTCTAGATGGATGACGTCATCCAGAACGTTCGAGGGATGAGTCATGATTCAGCGGAGTGGGGGTACTCTCGAACTCATGTCGAGACTTGCATGTAATGGCGATACTGTTGAAGATGGCGGCATGATTACAAAATGTCTTTGAGGGAGGTGACATCATTGGTGATTCATGCTGATGACTCATTGATTCATTTGGTGGGGGTATCCTATAAGGCGTGTTGGGACTTGTGTGGAATATGATACTTTGAGGGAAGATATCATATGATTATTTTATCGGTCTTGAATGTTCTCGAAGGTTCTCAAATGTTCCATGATGAATCATTCATGCTCATTCAGAGTGGGGGGTTACCCTATATAACTCGCAGACTCAATTCACAGTTCAGTTCAATTCATTGAATCTCAGCTCGTAGAGTGATAAAAGAGTTTTGCAATCATGGCTCATCAAAATCAGCATCATCATCATCATCATACAACGAATGGTGAAGGAAGCAGCACTGATAGAGAAATAATCCATCAGTATTTCGACGAAGATTCTCATACATTTGCCAAGTATCTTGTTGATGATTTATATTGTTTATGGGATAACTATGAGGTATTGAAAACTGAGCGACATTATGAGAGAAGAAGAACTGATTGTTTCCATTGCATCAGTCGTTATGAAGAATTGTCAAACATAATTCAGAGTATTGATAATTTACAAAAATTGAAGAAATTCTGTGAAGAGCTGAGAGATCAAATAACGAAAGTGGACGATGATGAACCAGAACCATTGACAGTCAATGAAATTCAATGGTTACACTCAGTTCCACCATACTGTATACATGAGAGTGCAGTCATTACAAAACTATTGATTCACGCACCACCTGAACTTCCACCCTTAGATGGTTTCATCAATCGAATACGTCAGAGCTTCAAAGATCTATGTTCCAAATTCAAACCTGCTCGAACATTGAAATGTTATCCTTGTGAGAAATTATCTCATACCTTAGAAATTATCAAAGAGAATTTCCGAAATTTGCGAGATGCGATTAAGCTTCTCAGTTTCGAGTATGAGATTTTTTTCTGTTCTCGTGGTCATGAGAAGGTTGATTTATTTTGAAAATGAAGAGAATTTCTAAACAGATGGATGAACAAGAGAAGAAGATCAAGAAAATTAGTTTTCAACTAGAACCGCGAGTTTATTTGCTTTTGCATTGGGATTATGCATATCGATCCGCTCGTCGAGGTCCCTGGGAGGAGATAGCCCGAGATCATCATCGTTTTGCACGTCGAATAAATTTGTATGAAAAAATATTGGACCCTATATTGTCAGAGCAACATAGACAAACTGTTTTTAAATCTCGTTTCACATAGCTTTAAGTGATTTTTATAATAATATTTATGAGAATAGGGTGTGTACAATAATAATAATATCAGAGATTTCTTTAATTAATAAACAAAAAAAATTTATTCATCTTTTAATATACATGAGGATGTTCATTTGTTTTTATATCTCCCATCACCTACTGCTCCATAACGTCCTGCATTCACCGAGCCATGATACGGTGTACTTCCTTTGAGAGATGTATCCTTCTGATAGTCTGAGGAAGGCTTTGTACTCGAATACTTGGAATTATCATTCTTCCCTTTATCCATTTTTGGTGAAGTAGTTGCTCAAGAAGTTGGCAAGAAAGTGATTCTTATCTCATCTAGGTCATCATATTTATACTCGAAAACTTGATTGTTTACATTAGTTTTCTAACCCCACCACTGATAGGATTGTATTCAACAATTCGATCATGAAGGATGAGGCAGTACGCTGCTGTGTTAGGTGGAAAAGGCACACCGGCCTCAAATTCTAAACGAACATCAACTGGACCGTTTTTCAAGTACTCATTCTGTTTTGAGCAATCAATAACAATCAATGGAGCATTTTCCAGAAATTCGAATCTATTCAATAATGGCTCCATCTCTTTCCCATAGTAAGAATTTTGAAAATTCACAAACATATTGTATAATGTTGAATATTGATTATGATCAATATCAAGATTCAAATTCCCATAAGGATAACTTTCTGAATTTAGGAATAGTTTCACATCACGGATTCTACAATGATCAAAGTTGCTAGCATTAGCTGCTGCGGTATTTCGCCGCCCTGTTTGAAATCCTAGAATAACATATCGTGGTTTCTCCAATTGATTAGAGGTCTTCACAACCCAAACATGTTTCGAAGCTGCAGGAAGTAGCGGGTATTCATACAATTCCCAAGTGCGGAAACTGATTGTAATGGGTGCATCTTTTGCAATGAAATTGAGCAGTTTTATTTTACGTTCATCGGACACTTTGATATAAGGAATTTGCCATTCAATTTTCTGTAACCCAATCTTATATTTCTCCTCGGGACTTGCAGCACTGCTGGGTCTTTGAAGGATTGCGTTAACATCAGTTTTAGACCTTGTGATAATAAGCTCATGCTTAGCATTTACTATGATTTTCTGATAGTCTTCAGCAAAACCAAGAATGAAACTCAGCGGTATTGAAATATCGAAATACCCAGCAGCATCTGTAATTGTATCAGTACTTTCCATATCATCTCTCTTAAGCCAACCAGCATTTTCCATTAGAAACCATTGATTAGGACTTTGTGATATATAGTTTTTCATGAGACTTGTTAACCCCACATTTTTGGAACGATCGATTTCAACCCCATTGAGCTCATATCGGATTTCCTCAAATAGATGACAGATAGCATTGTTAACAAGTCTCGTTCTCTCGATTGCTGTGATACCATCTTCTTTCGTTAATCTTCCATAAATATGTAGATGACTTTTACTAGGCAACAAACATAAATCCTGATGTTGTACTGTGATTGAAATTTCATCATTATTACCATATGTTGATGATGCAAAAGGTTGATGTGCATGCATTTCATAATGAGAAACCGCCTCATCGAACACCACAGATTTCTGAATTTTCAGTATATCTTCCATTATTCACTAATTTTTATGATTACTTTGCCGTTTTGGCTTCAAGTGTAAACTTTTCAAGAACTGAATGCTCTGACGTGTTAACTGCTTGCTAGGTTTTTGACAACTGGTCGTTCGTTGAGACAACGATCTGCTTTTATAATGTCCCCCAACTTTGGTCTCAAACACAATTCCCATTATGTTCGTTTAACGTGAAGCCTTATTGTTATTGTCTCTCCTCGAAAATTCACTAATTCACCGTCTTGATCAAGTAATTTGAGCTGCAGATGATCTATTGCTTGCACGGAGATCGGGAGGTAAATGAGGTTTTTTGGAACTTCAACGATTTTATATCCTGGAGGTACGGCAGGGAAGAATTCATGGATAATGTGTACTTTCTTTGCATTTGCATAGGCCCCAGAAGTAATATTACACCCCACACATAAAGAATTCACCTTGAGAATTTTGACAGGTAAATCAGATATATGTGTTTCATTGGGGGCTAAGATTTTCTTATCAAAGCCCAATAATCTACCAATTGAATCAGATGGTATGAAATTAATTGTTCGATCACACTTGATTTCACTGCATAAAGTATTATTATTCGGTTTCAAGTCGATGGAAACACCTCTCTCTTGTAGGATCTTCTGCAGATAATTCTGTATATCATTGATCTCATAACTACCCGATGGAATGATGATTGTATGCTCTCCCTCGCCGTCGAAATAGTGGAATTTATTGTTTCCTTCATCAATATTAGGAATCGTATTAAATGTCAAGAATTCAACGAGAGCTAAACTATAGTGATGATTGGGGGATAATTCAATTGGTGGGAAATAATTTGCTTCTAAGATTGAAGAAGACCCCGATAAAGTTAGTGTGAAAGATTCACCCATGGTTGTCACCTTTGAACTAACTGAATGAATCGATGACCACTCAATTTATAGCTCGCCATTGAGGAATTTGAGACATAAATGACCACATATGATTGTATTGTAATCTTGATGTTTCTGATGATTATATTTCACAATGCTACCAACACCAAAGTAATTCATCAATTCTTTTGGTGGATGTAAATTTCCAAAACTATCAAAATAGATAATTACATCATTTCGTTTTCTATACGCCACCCAGTGTGTGCCAGGACCATCTCTATCATCCAAATTAACTATAGCTGATTCATTTTTTTGGGGTCCATTCTTGGGTAGCCCATTTCTCATATACACCCCTCGAAAATATGGAATTTTCATGAGTTTGGAAAATTTCATGAGATCAGCATCACTGAGGGCTCGGTGTGGTAGCTTTATGAGTTTTTTTCATTGATATGGAGACCTAATCCTCTTCTATAAGGTTTCAAATACAACCCGTTTCCCATCGCAATTGCCTCCATCGATTGATTATGACGTTTACTCTCCTCAAGAGAACGTTTAGCTGCATTCGCATCATTTACTGCCTTTGCGATTCCTGCGGCGCCTCCAGCTAAAGCTCCCGTGGCACTTAAACCAGCAAATAATGGAATCAAGAATGGTAATATTCCACCGATTTTTCCTGGAACTGGTAGGACTCGTGGAGATTTGATGAAACGCTTTCCTCCAGCTTTTCGGACAGCACCCCGTGCCGCTTGAAGAGCTGATTTGACTGCATCTCCGGGTCGCATCAACTGTTTCGCTGCAAGGATTATCTGTTTCAAGGGCACTTTCTTGTGAACAACACCACGACCACATGTTTTTTTCCTTTTCACGAGACTTTTTCCACGTTTCGTGTCTTTCTTTCCACCCTTCTTCTTCTTCTTCAATCCTACTCCAAGCTTTGTCTTAGCTTTCATAACGTTAGCTACTCCCCAAGCAGCAGCTTTTTCACCGAAACCTGCGTCTTTCGATAATACACGCCCCCACGCTCTCTCTTGCAATATTCTATCAGCCTCGTGTCTAGCTGTGAGATTTTCTCGATTTTTTGAATATGCGATATCGTGCTCCTTGCACGCTTTGTCCAAAGGATTAATACCAGGATCACCGCGAGCTAACCTTTCCGATAACTTCGTACCTGGTCCACAATATTGATAACCAGGAATATGGAGTTCGATTGGTAATTTATTGATGATCTTATTGATTAATCCTTTACCACTCTTCTTACGTCTATTCACTTTCATAGCCCTCATTCAACTGAATGGTGGAGCTATAAATACTCGCTATTTATATGTTTTTGGTTTAGTCGAATAGTGGAAGCCATGAGCAATACTAATGCACGATGAAGTTCACAGAACAGAACGTGAAATTACCGATCTTAAATTTCGATAAAATGGTACAGAATGATGATGATATGAGAAAAAAACGTCATGGTGAATTGTTACCAAATACAATACGTGCTATTTTTTGTGGACCTTCAAATTGTGGCAAAACAAATGCATTATTAGCACTCATTACACACCCTAATGGTTTGAGATTCGAAAATGTTTATGTATATTCAAAATCCCTGAATCAACCAAAATATGAGTTTCTGAAGAAAGTTTTAGAGTCAACAAAGGCCATTGGATATTTCCCTTTCAATGAGCATGAGGAAGTGATAAAACCGGAAGATGCCCAGCCCAATTCAATCTTTGTTTTCGATGATGTTGCGTGTGAGAAACAAGATAATATGAGATCTTTTTTCTGTATGGGACGACATCGAGATGTCGATTGTTTTTACCTTTGCCAGACGTATACTCGAATCCCCAAACATCTTGTCCGTGACAATGCGAATTTATTGATATTGTTCAAGCAAGATGATCGGAATTTGAAGCATGTCTATGAAGATCATGTGAACACTGATATGAGTTATAACCAATTCAAAAGTTTGTGCTCCTCTTGTTGGAATATTGATAAATATAGTTTTTTAGTGATAGATAAAGATAGAGAACTGAATGATGGACGTTATCGAAGAGGATTCGATTGTTTTATAAATATATGAGATATTGGGTCTTTTAAACAGTCACATTTGGAACTTCAACATGGCAAGTTGTAATCTTAATAAAGAGAAAAATGTGTTGCAGCAAATTTCTCACGCAAGTGAAGCAATTCGTCAAAAACATAAGCTCATGAAATTAGGAAAAGATGATACAGAGAGAGCTTTGAATGATGTTTTCAAACCAATGGTTACACCATTACAGAAACTTGTCGAACAAACTGCTGAGCCTGAAATTCCTGAAAGAAGAAGAAGAAAACATAGGAATCATGAATTCCTCAAACCAATAGCGATACCATCACAAGAACTCGCTATTATTCCTGAAAATCCGAGAAAAAGAAAACGATCAGACACACTGAATGATGATGATGATGAAATGGTGGAGATCGATACAGGTGGAATAATACCTCAAATCACAGCATCAACATCAGTGCAGCCTACAATAGAACCTACAATAAAATCGCAAGATATAGATGAGGATAAGGATGATGACGATGATGATGGAGACTACCATTCAACGAATGAAGATGGTGAGCATGATCTAGCAGAAGAATATTTACAATTGCTGTCCAATCCGAATAAAGCTAAAGAGTTGGATAGTATAGCTGGAGTCCGCAAACTGAATAAACGATTAGTCATTGGCACAACCCCCATTTCATTCGAGCGAGGAAGAATACAAATTGGTGATGATGACTATCAACAAACTCCAGGACTTCTTGAACTACTTTTCAAAGCAGAACCGAATGGAGGGATCATTACAAATGAAGATAAGGAAGCATTTACAAAGGTTGTGAAAGCTACAAATCTTGACATGAAATATTACAATCCAGAGAAAGGTTTGAGACGACATAATAGAAAAAGATTTGAAGATTTTATGATAAAACGAGGGAGAGGATTACCAAATGAAATGATTGCTAAAAGAAAACGGAATATGGATTATGTGTACTGGGATGATCCTAATGAGTTGGTAGACCGGCTCCGATTATTATATGCATCTCAAGCTGCTGGCAATAATAATCATAATAATGAAATCGTTTCAATCATTGAAGAATTGAGGGAAGCCGGATTGATATATTAAGAGTGATAAACATCATTACACCATTAGTATCAAAATGAGTGTTGACGTGTTTGGACGACATTTGACTGGAGATGAATATGGTCCGCAAAATATTCGAGGACCGCCAGGAGTAGGTTTTCAATTTACATCAGACGAGCAGTTTGACATAAAAAACAAACGATTATGCAATATTGCTGATGCTGTAGAAGATAATGATGCAATTTCCTTGAAGGTCCTCAGATCGCATATTGATTCGCTTCAAAAGCTCATAACGCGGAACCGTAAGCTCATTCATGGTATAGCTAACGGACCGAAAACATTGAAGCGTTTAAGTAAAGATCACTCTAACGAATCAATTGAAGATAAGAGTGCAGATTCACAAAAAGATATCATAGATAATATTCCGAAAGAAGTGAAACGTCTCAGAAGAGATCTCAAAATTGCTGAGGAAAAAGTTAATCACCTTCCTAGAAATGAAACGAAAAATTCAAGGAAAAAAAGAAACATTCAGAACCGAGAAGGAAGCTGTGGTTGAGGAACTTCATAAACCAGCTCGTAGGAATTATCCCAGACGTCATGTTGATATACGCGCTCTTGATGAAACCTGGCAAGCCGATCTTGTGGACATGTCAGCATATGCCAAAGAAAATAATGGATATAAATTTCTCTTAACAATTATTGATATCTTTTCCAAATATGCTTGGGCTGTACCAACTAAAACGAAAAGTGGACTAGATGTGACAAAAGCTATGAAATCTGTACTTAAACAGGGGCGTGTACCTCAGAAGTTGCATGTGGATCGAGGAAAAGAATTTTATAATAAAGAATTTGAGAATCTTATGCAAGAATTTAGTATCAATATGTATTCAACTTATAGCAATTTGAAAGCATCAATTTGTGAACGTTTTAATCGTACATTGAAAGAGAGAATGTGGAAAAAATTTTCTCTTCGAGGGTCATACATATGGGTAGATATACTTCCTGAAATCTTATCATCATATAATGATACAAAGCATCGAACGATTCGTATGAAACCGAAGGATGTAAATAATGTAAATGCAAAACTCCTTCAACATCACATTTATGGGAAATTTCAAACCAGTAGGATTAGAAAACCAAAATTCAAAGTCAATGATAAGGTGAGAATCAGCAAATATAAACATGTTTTCGAAAAAGGCTACACCCCCAATTGGACGACAGAAATTTTCAAAATCAGTAAAATAAAGAGGACCGATCCATTTACTTATAAATTAATGGATTACCAGGACAACCCAATCGAAGGAAGTTTCTATGAGGAGGAGTTGGCGATAGTTAAACATCCAGATATCTATCTCGTTGAAAAAGTAATTAAAAAACGTGGAAATAAATTGTATGTTAAGTGGTTGGGCTTTGATAACTCTCATAATAGTTGGATTAATACATCTGATGTATAATGTACAGATCTGTTTTTTCATAAATAATAAAAATTCAAAACTAGAAAAGATATGAGATATTCATTTTATTCTTCACCTTAATCCTAAATGTGTACAATGCATGATAATAATTATACAAAAATATTTTCTATTCATTCACACTGTATCCCCAAGGTAGAGTATCGGTTGTATGGGTTGAAATCATACGCTTATCATCTTCCCAACTTAACACCAGTTTCTTTTGGCATATTGTGTGCACCTCATGTTTTTTGCTCTGGATTAAATATTGATTCCTTACAATATGTTCATTATCAAGAAGGCAGTTTTTATAATCATCGAATGTGATTTTCCTGAGTGTAGCGGCTTTAACACCTTTAGCTTTTTTTTTAGCTTTATCATCATCTATCATCCTGAATGCATATGTCTTCGCTCGTAGACCTACAAATTCAAGCATAATTTTTCCATTATTCTCATCCTTCATGAGACCCAATACTTTCTTGTTTGCTAGCGGTATCCCATACTCATTATCAAGTTTATAATCAGATGTATCAAACATTTGTATATCTTGTTTAATACATTCATAGATATTTGGTACTCGAAACAAATAGAGTAGACTATCTGTATCGGTATACATCAATTTAGCAGCGTCTCCAAATTTCGATTTTACGTAGTTGTAGTGGAAGTCATACACAATTGTTTTTGATACGTCGAGAATTGTAAACCCAATGTAGATAGGTTTCTTGAAATATATTGATGTTCGATTCATTTCAATAATAACCATATCATCATCAAAGACAGTACAACTGTGAAAGTTTGGTTTTGCTATCAATGCTTTTGCCCCATATCGGCCATTCCAATGTGTGATAAGTTTGATATCTTTCTGCTTCCTAACATTTTCCATTGTTTTTCCGAAGACTGCGTTATTCATCAATTTATAGAAGTTTTTCTCGAATTCATTCGTTGATTGTTGTCTCTTCCTAGTATTCAAATCGATGTAAGGTTTTAACCAGGGTTTCTGATTGAATTTCAGGATACGATGAATGTGTTTTAGTTTCATCCCAAGAGCTAAATATTGATTCAAGTTCTTGTAATGTATGACATATTTCTCCTTTGGGAAGAATGTGGTTGCTAATTTTGTATGTTTGCTCCCTGGAGGGGTGAAATGTTCTGGACAAAGAGGAAAATCTTTATGTGGTTCATGTAATTCTCTGGGGTATTCTAAATCCACTTCAAGGATATACCCTACTGGAGAATCATTTGGAATATTCATAAGATCTACAGATTCGCTATCAACCCATTCAAATGAATCATATGGTAGGCTGATACTCATTGCAGCCCCATATAAATTGTTTACATCAAAATACATCAAATATGATGTTTCTAAAGATGGATCATAAGATGCTCCCATAAATGGGTTATTCGCGTGAGCATATCTGTTCGTACATTGTGATATACCACCTCTGATACCTTTCTCAATAAATAATACCATTTCAGGATCAGTGAGCAGCTCCAAATCAACTCCTGTATACTTCAGCATAGCATCAAAAGCTAATCCAGGTGCTGTGTAGTAATTCAGAGGATCTAATTCATAGGTGTCATGACAGTTACGACGGAAATTCTCGAAAATATCAGCTAACAATAAGACATCAGTTTGTAGATAAAGATCTGAATATTCTCCCAAGGTCTTAATCGTGAATTCATTCCACACGTTGATAGCATGCTGATAATCATCATCAGCTATGTACTCATCAGTTAATTTTGAATAAAATTTCTCTTTTCTTGGTAGTTCAGTTTCATTCAGTTTATCCCAATTATCAATATATTCATAAGGGAAAACCCCCTTTCTACACAATAAATTGAATCTTGTAGAATCAGGTTGATATTTTTTTACTATTTCCTTATGATCATTGTCGAGATAATTCGCCAATCTTTCAAGACTGCTCCCCATGAAACGAAACGAATCAATGAATCGTAAGCTTACACAAGTCCCCGCAACATATTTGGTAAAAGAGATATATCGATCTTTATTGATTGGGAGAATCTTCACATCACCATTGAATGTTGTCGCGATGCTTCGAATAATGAAATGGGCATCATAACCAGAGAGATTATGGAATACAATCGGTATGGTGTGGGAATCTTGATATACTATGTTGCAACTATTATGTGCAGCTCCACGATATTTTCCCGTTAAATGAGAATGATCACGAACCTTATCATTTTTGACAAAGGGTTTCCTGCATATATGACACGTTACTGCTGATTGGAAATCTTCAATTTGCTCATCTGATAATGTTTCCATTCTCAAATTTGTCTTCAAATGTGCATCTACTTTATATGCTAGTGACTTCATCTCTGCTGTAAACCACTCGATACAATCAGAACCTCGTTGGGTTTTGAATTCTGAGAGTGAATCATCGAAAGCACATTTTACATAAAATGCAGCACTGTGAGGGATATGCTGATCATCTTTTGTTGAGTCTATCATACACTCCAAGTCTGCATAAACAGCAAATGGGACCGCTTCTTTGTGTTTAAGATTTTTGAAGGTCAATATTTTTTGATTCTCTCCAGGCATTAACATCCGTACTTTATTCAAGTTTGTACAATCTTCTTTGTGTTTTACGAATGAATGCTGGTATCTAAAGTGGCAGAGACATCGATCACATATCCATGTGAATGCTCTGCTTTCAGAGATTTGGCTGCCAACTAAACGTGATAAGTTACGTATCCATGCGAAATGAAAGAAGGATTCATCAGATTCCTCCCAAATACTTTCAACCACTAGCAGATGGATAGTTTCACGAGTAGTAATTTTCTTGCTCAAGTAGACTGGGTAAATAGTGCTGCTACGACCACATTGTTCAATCCCATAAACATTGATTGTTAAATCATTCATTTCCTCAAACTTAGTGATGTCTCTGAGTTTCATGGGAAAATTGAGACTTTCATATTGGAGTATGTCACGGAAATGAGGATATGAACTTGGTCGATTCGCGTGAACTTTTGTTGGATGAAGAGCTGCTGTAACCGACCACAAAAAACAATATTGATCACTGTTTCTGATATTAACCACAGCTTTTTTGGCTTGAATATCTTTTGGAAGCTCGATAAATGTAGAATCTCCCCCTTTTAATGGTTCATATTTGTTGATGTTGATTACCAAATTGATGATTTCACTCAATGCCCAACCGGAACCAGTCTCTTGGAAATCTTCTTGCTTTGTGATAATATTAGCAACAACCAATTCCTTGAACCAAGCATTTAAATCTGTTGTAGGGAGGATCACTTCATTTTTTGTAGTGAAGTATTTTGTTTCTTCCTGGATTTCATCTGATTTTATAATGGTGAATTTACATGAAAGTGTGCAATTAACTTTCAAGTTACCCTCATTAGCTAAAACATCACTCAAATGTGGAATAACAAGTGACTTACAATCCTTAAGGAATGATCTGATATCTTTATGAGTTAAGTTGATGACAGCCGCTGTTCGAAGACGATTTTTGAATGCTGATTGTAGTTCCTTCCATTGTACTCGTTCGGTAATCTTTTTTCCCTTTTTTTCCCTCTTCACACCTGCACCATGTTTTAGATGAGACTTGAAGATTTCTCTGAACCACAACAATTCTGCGATTGTCGCTTGTAACCCACTTTTTTCACCACTAGATTTGGCTCTTTTGAGATATTTATTCAATAATTTAATATTTTTTTCCGTTAAATTTTTCAAATTCACTACCTGATTGGGTTGAGTGTGAGGAAGCAAACGGTATGCTTCTCTCAATAGTCGCAGTAATTCCTTTCTTCGTTCATTCATTCTGAATGGTGTAGCGAGTACTGCATCATCCCAAAACAATCACCTTCTTAATATACCTTCAGAGAGATGAGTCATTTTCTATAAAAAGACAAATTCGTTGAAATTCATTTGACACCGGAAGCGTGATTGTCTCAAATTTCACTCTAGCAGACTCTAGAACATTCTTGATGTATTTCGAGAACTTTCGATAAGGTTCTAGAGTCTTCTCGAATATTCTAGAGTGGACCGATGATGTCATAGTTTGATAAGGGTAGTGTATATAAACCTGCACAAATATTCCAGTGTCAGTTCCTCAAAGACTTCCAGAGTGTGCATTTGGTGGAGAATCTTCTGACTGATCGAAGCAGTAAGTATATCTTTATAGCATCATATGATACAATTATTAAATGAAAATTTAACTATCAGCAAATACTAATGAGAATTTTCTCTGTTGTTTCAGTTAAACAGATCGCAGGATGGATTTATCATCAATCAACAGTATCGCCTGTAGAAGTTACTTGCCGACAAAGAAGATGATGGAGTTGGACACAAACGTACTCCACCCCATTACCGGGTTCAAAAAAGTTTCAACGAAGTTTGGACCAAGTATCGTCATCACCATCAATGCCGAATTCACGATCTTCTTACCAAAGCGGGTTGCGGAAAGGATCTTATCTGATGATCCACTCTATGAGAAGTTGCAGAAAGCTGCCTTGGAGAGTCAAATCCAACTCAAATACCTTGGTCGAGGGACAAGTTTTGAGTTCATTGGAATCTGATGTCAAATTTCAGCAGGATCAATGAGTGTTTGAATATAGATATTCAATCAGTGACATGTTTTGAATAATCATTTATCAATCGATTAGAAAATAAATTGCTGAGAGAAAAGAAAATGTCTAAATATGTGTGTTTTTTTCCAGTAAAACATAGGAGTATCTTAGCCATAAATACCCTTCACCAATTTTGAAATCTATGAACTAATTGAAAGAGCGGAAATATTAGAGCTATGACAATTGAACTATCATTTGTTTCTTCTTCTTCTATACGTGTTTGGTTATTTTCTATCAGAAATGATGGTTATATATTTCATTATCATTCGCTGAACGATTGAAAAGTAATTCAAAGAGAAAAAAATCAAAAATGTGGGAGATTTGAACTGGAGAACCATGTCTCTCCAAGCTGGTTCGTTACCACTACGCTAATGGACTACTAGATGTCGTTAGAGTAGTGATGAAATTAACTTGTTACCGACACTTATCGATTGAAATCCATATTATCATAAATCCCAATGGTAATCGATCAATCCCTACTTTACCATTATAAATATCTAGATGGTGCCTCATTGATTTTTTATCGTAGTTTTTGAGACTGAAAAAAGAAAAACTCTCGAAAAATAAATCCAAGTAAGGAAAAACATTTATTCTTTATCAAAAACATTTATTGTTCATAAAAAACATTTATTGTTCATAAAAAAATTTATTCTTTACAAAAAAAATTTATTCTTTACAAAAAAAAATATATTTATTGTTTTCAAAAAAAGCTTTGATAATGGAAAAAACAACAATAGTGATAATATATATTCCAATATCCATTATAAAGTTCACTGGTCTTCTCTTCTACTCTCTCTTCTCCATCTGGAGCATAAAAAATAAGGGATTTTTTCATTAATTAAACCATAAGTAAATTATTAAATTTTTTCAATTAATAATACCCACCATTAATTATCATAATAAATCCACTCCTTCATCCTCCACATCTCCAGTCTCTCTTCTCCAGTAAGTGAATTTTTTTTCACAGTCACCTCATTGAATTCTAGAAATCAGAAAGAGCGGATGTAATTATTTAAATATTTATATGGTTACAAGTTTTGGTTTTAGTAAAATATGAGTCTCAATAGTACCTCTGTATGAAAACTCCACCACGTCCTCTGAATCATTTGCATTGCCCCACTCTTCATTTTGCTCCAACTCCTCAGCAACTTCCATTAGCTGATTATTATATTCGCCTTCATTTTCACCCATTTCATCAATTGCCTCCGCTTTAAAATCCTCCAGTTTCAAATCCTCCACTTTCAAAACATCATCATCTCCTACAAATTCATCAGTAGGATTGAAGAGTGTTTCACTGTCACTGAAAACCTCTTCTTCTTTCTCCACGTCATCCAACTCCATTTTCACTTCTACATCATTCTCTTTACTGTCTGGGGGTGGAATTGAATTTTTTTCCACCACCTCAAACCAATACTCCCATGCTGAATGTGTAATCATCCTTGTGCGGATGTTACACGCTGTGAAATATATCTCTTTGTGAAACTCCTGCCAATTTTCGCGAATTATTGATTTCACACACTCACTAATAAGTTTGGAATCACCATCGTTTACCCAAACGACTGGGCACCGCACTTGAACAGTTTTCAAAAATTTTACTTTTTCACCCTCATTATTCTTATAGCTCTTAAGGAGCATGAGCCCATAATCATCATTGCTTCTCATTTTTATTTATTTATTAATTTTTCGTGAAATCAGAGAAATGAGTGTTAATGAGAGAGCAATGTCTCTGCCCAATTTCGATGGCCAAACTGAATTGTGCATGTTGAGAGAGGGCCTTTTTATATTTCATTATCAATGTTTATGAATTTTTGGTGTGAGAGAAACAGGTATAGGGTGTCATATGGAGTTCTCTCTATCTAACTCATGGTGTCTTATGGCAAAAAGATTATTCCCGAATATTCTAGATCCTTCTATCGATGAGGTAAGACAGAGAAACTCTTCTCTCTTCTTCTCTTCCTCTTCGTAGGATCAAATTACTATCACTGTTTATAATTTTGAGTATGAGAGAGTCAGGAATAGGGAGTAATATATTGTTCTCTATCCAACTCATTGGATCTTATAGGAAACAGATTGTTCACGAATGCTCTAGATCATTCTTTCAATGTGGTGAGACAGAAAATCGGAAGACTCTTTTTTCTCCTTCTATTTCTCTGAATAGGATCAAATGACTGCCTTGATAAGTTAAATGAAAGAATAAGAAAATGAGAGAGAAATAAGTGTGAGAATAGTTTTTCTGTTTCTCCTCGGAATATTCAATTTACTGAGAACAATCACCGTTAATTCACCGAATGATTTTTATGTATATCTATCAATTTATATGAATAAAAACAGGATAATTGGAATTTTTTTAGTTCATGCGTAGATGGATTCATGATACTTTATTTTTCATTGATGAAAAATGAATATTGCTTATCCCCGTAGGGTAAAAGGGTGAATGGTGGGTTTGTGTGGTGGGTTTCTGTGGGGAGGTTTCTGTACCGCGCTCATGATGGGTTTGTGTATCGCGTGCATGGTGGGTTTGTGTGGCGCGCTCATGGCGGACTTGTGCACCACGCGCATGTTGGGCTTGTATGGCGCGCTCATGGTGGGCTTGTGTGGCGCGCATGGCGGGTTTGTGCACTGCGCGCGCATGGTGGGTTTGTGTGGCGCGCATGGTGGGTTTGTGCACTGCGCGCGCCTGGTGGGTTTGTGTACCGCGCGTATGGTGGTTTTGTGTGGTGCGCGCATGGTGATTATGTGTACCGCGTGCGCATAGTGGGTTCAAGCCCAGTTGAATTTGTTTTTTTTTTTTTTTTAATCCTATCAATATTGAAAATTAATAAAGTTAAAATTATTAAATTGGTGGGATTTCATTTTATTTTTCATTCATACATACACACATATAAAGCATCATAAGGGATATAAAAATGATCATTCATAATTATTTTGAAAAAATTATCCAATCTGATAATTCACAGAGGGTACAATTTTTTCTGAGTGGTACAGGCCCATCTACAACATCTCCCCCATTCACGGATGTTGGATGATGTTCATAGCATCGACGATATTCTTGAACTTCATCCATATTCCTCAACCTCTTTTCTAATGTCTCCCACAGTTCATCGATGTTTTGCCATGCGAATTTCACCAGGAATCTCTTCATGAAATGGATGGAATCAGTTTTTCTCCAACAATTCATTTGTATCCAATCAGAGAAGTTGTTTGCGGGGTCCAAAGTTGAACTGAAGTACTTTTTGTACCATTTTACCAGCTTCCCGCAATTTTCGAATGCACAGGTGTAATTCTCAATGAGACTGTGCTCTCGATGATTCCAACAACTAGGGGTGCTCAAATCTTTTGCTTTCGAGCACCCAAAATCATTCAAATCAATAATCACCTTATCAGTATGAGATTCCAGCCAGTGTTTTTTTTGGAGTCCATTCACGAAAATCACTGTTGCTCCTTTAGTGATCTGTGTTATTGTCTCCTTAACCTCATCATATGCAATGAATCCTGCATCCCAGGGGATTCCATGATGATTATCAATAACCCACTTATTGATACGTCTGTATTTTGATGGTAATTCTTGCCATCCACATGGTGGTTGGAAAAGCAGACAAGCACAATCCTTGTTTTCAACTGCTTGAACTGCCAATTCTTTGACGATGAATTCTTCAGTTGGATGTTGGAAACCCTGCACATCCAACATCAATATTGTTAAATCACTGAGTCCAGCCATTGTGATAGTAGCAAATCAAACTTTGGATTGATGTTGAGTCTGATGAATCCCGCTGATTTTATAGGGATCCGCTCCACCCCCCACCCCAATTTAATCCATCGTAGAATATTCATGAATATTTGAGAAAATTCTCGAATATTTTAGAACAATATGAATCATTTTTTTTCTAAGAAACCAATGACTCATTACAATATCCGATTTCAAGTAAGATTCGAGAGAATTTATCAAGTACCCCCCATCACCCTCTGAATTATCACTCTCATAAATCATTAGTATCACTAATTTTCCATGAATCTATGACATCATCCATTCACGATTATCATATCATCACTGAAAGACATTTTGTAATCATGCCGCCATCTTCAACAGTATCGCCATTACATGCAAGTCTCGACATGAGTTCGAGAGTACCCCCACTCCGCTGAATCATGACTCATCCCTCGAACGTTCTGGATGACGTCATCCATCTAGAACATTCCGCGACCGTGCTGCCACCTGGCGGTATTTGGTCTAGAACCAGCTTTGCCTATCTACTTATAACTTCAAATAAGCTTCAAAAAATTCATCAAAATTGGGGCTTAGTCGGGATTTAATCGGCCCTTAATTGGGATTTACTGAAGACTCAATTGGGGTTTAATACAGGCTTGGTAGACATTTAATCAGGACTTAGTCCCTTAAATTTTCACATCCCAAAGTGATGAAAACATTCAAAATAAAAGTGTGAGAAATAGTCCATTCATGATCGATAATCGATGAGTTGTCTCCGATTTGTAATTCGTGTGCAGTTCATCAATAGAATCAATACATTCTTTTGCGAATTGACACCACAAGACAAGTCCATTCGGCAGCAAATTGCTAATTCATTAGCAAAACTAGTTATGCTCAGGGGATGGAAAAAGCAATGTCCCACTCGTTATATTACTACATGACATACCTCAGAAGAAGGGATATCTTCCATAAATTCAACAATCTTATCTTTGTGGGCGCGAACCCACATCTCTTTTGCCCTCAAATAGGATGTCCTAGGTTCCGGCACTTCAGGCTTCATCATCCTATGAGCATGGCGTATCATGTTAAGAGTTATTGACCCTTTTTTTACTTTTTCTTTCCATCGCCGTAGGTGTTGCGCGTAAGCCAGTTCCTCGTTTCGAACGTCTAAGACTTGTTTATGGTAAACTTTGCAGTTGGGTCTTTGAATGACTTCTGAAACCAACAAAGAGCATACATGTTGACTTTGGCTATAACTATCCCTCCGGTGAAAAATTGAATCAAACTTTTGTTTTTCATTTAAGGGTGTTCGCCTGGTATTGAAACGGGGGGGGGGGGGTGAGCCAAAAGGAGAACGGTAGACTTTTTGTAAGTGTTCCAATCCCTGAACACGAAAAAATGAAGTTTGGAATTACCCCGTTTAATAAAAAAAAAAAAAAAAAAGGAATTACCCCGTTGAGGTTATATTTTGTCTCTTCCGAGGTGCCATTATATTCCCCGGAACCCTAATTCACAATAGGCATTCCTAGGATTAATTGGAAAATTTTTAGCAATTGTTTTAATAATTATTTTAATGATATAAATCTAGTCGCGAACAGCGGCAACGTTGCCAAATAGAATAATTTTGTAACACGCGTTGGGAGCATTTTAAATTTTCACATATTTTTGCATTTTTTATTGCTAATTATTGATCTGACCGATGCGTGTTAGCCAAAAAAATAGTGACAATGCAGGAGGAAAAATATTTACTGTCAATGTCTTGAACCATTCGTTTTCTGTTTATTTTGAAAAAACTTGGCAGTTTATTCAGAAGTTCATCAGTTTGCTGGGGCCAGACTGCAGCTGCTACTTCGGTGACAATATGCTTAGGGACAGTTTTTACCGTTTCGTCAGCCAAAACATCCCGGTAATCGATTAAGTTTCGTATAAGGATGTCATAGACATCTTCACGAGCGGCAAAATGAACTGAGCGCGGCATCTTGCACTACGAATTTAGATAAAATTGGATAATTTGCTATAATTCAACTTTTTTGGTCATTTTAACTGAAAATTTAGATGATAAAGCCGAAACATTGTGAAGCGAATACGTGACTGAAGCTAGCCACTATGAAATTACGAAAAATAAAAGACAAATGCGACGCTGGCGGGAAATTGAAACATCTGAAAGTGAGGAAGTAGAGATTAACTTCAATTCATACGTGTTGAAAATTATTATCCACAAAAATTATATATACCTTGACAGCAACAGTGTCATGCCAATTATTCTAATAAATTCTCTTGTGAAAATAATAAACCACATAATGCACAAATTTACAACTAAGCATAACCGCAGCAATCAACGGTTAGCGCTACACAAATCCACGGTGAGACGAGTTCACAATCGATGACGATCGATGCGCAAAAAGAACGACAGAAGGCGCCACATTATGGACCTCGATTGCACAAATCCATCTCCATCATTCATCCCTCTTCCTGCACCCTTCACCCATCATTGGATCACACTATTGTCGGTGTGAGACTTAATTTGCTGCATCATGTCCTGATTTATTAAATTGTAAATCATCATAACTCTCTCGACGTTGTCTCTAGCGATAATGATCAATTAACTGCTCATTTCTACAGGTCTTATTATGTCGCTCGGATTCAAGACAACTGCAATTTTTTGAGACTCAGATAATTAATAATAAGCTGTAGAGAAGTATGAAAAAAAATTATCAGAACTCTCTCGACGTTATTTAGAGCAAGATTTATGGATTATCTGCTTACTTACACACGTCCGTTTATGCTCCCTAAATCTGAGACTGCTGCAATCGAATGAGACTCAGATAATTGATGGTGAGCTGTATAGAAGTATAGAGAAGAATGTCAGAGCTCTCTCGACGTGCTCTGAAGCAAAAATCATCCATTAACTGCTCAACTGGACACGTGTGTTTATGGTCCCTGAATCTAAGACAGCTGCGATTGAAGAAGACTCAGATAATTGATAGTAAACTGTGGAGAAGTATGAAAAACAATTCTCAGGACTCTCTTGACGATGTCCAGAGCTAGATTCATGGATTATCTGCTGATATCCACACGCCCGTTTAGGCTCCCTGAATCTAAGATAGCTGCGATTCAATGAGACTCAGATAATTCATAGTAAACTGTAGAAAAGTATGAAAATAAATTATCAGAACTCTCTCGACGTTGTCGAGAGCAAGACTTACGGATTATCAGCTCAGATCGACATGCCGGTTTATGCTCCCTGAATCTAAGACAGCTGCGATCGAATGAAACTCAGATAATTGATAGTAAACTGTAGAGAAGTATAGAGACAAATTATCAGGACTCTCTCGACGATTTTTAGAGCTAGATTCATGGATTATCTGCTTCAATCTACACGTCCGTTTATGCTTCCGGAATCTAAGACAGCTGCGATTGAATGAGACTCAGATAATTGATGGTAAGCTATATAGAAGTATGAAAAAAAATTATCAGAACTCTCTCGACGTTGTCTAGAGCAAGATTTATGGATTGTCTGCTTACTCACACACGTCCGTTTATGCTCCCTAAATCTGAGACTGCTGCAATCGAATGAGACTCAGATAATTAATGGTGAGCTGTATAGAAGTATAGAAAAAAATGTCAGAGCTTTCTCGACGTGCTCTTAAGCAGAAATTATCAATTAACTGCTCAATTGGATACGTGTGTTTATCGTCCCTGAATCTAAGACAGCTGCGATTGAATGAGACTCAGATAATTGATGGTGAGCTGTATAGAAGTATAGAAAAAAATTATCAGAACTCTCTCGACGTTGTCTAGAGCAAGATTTATGAATTGTCTGCTTACTCACACACGTCCGTTTATGCTCCCTAAATCTGAGACTGCTGCAATCGACTGAGACTCAGATAATTAATGGTGAGCTGTATAGAAGTATAGAAAAAAATGTCAGAGCTTTCTCGACGTGCTCTTAAGCAGAAATCATCAATTGACTGCTCAATTGGATACGTGTGTTTATCGTCCCTGAATCTAAGACAGCTGTAATCGAATGAGACACAGATAATCAGTAGTAAACTGTAGAGAAATATGAAAATAAATTATCAGGACTCTCTCGACGATGTTTAGAGCTAGATTCATGGATCATCTGCTTATATCTACACGCCCGTTTATGCTCCCAGAATCTAAGACAGCTGCGATTGAATGAGACTCAGATAATTAATAGTAAACTGTAGAGAAGTATGAAAATAAATTATCAGGACTCTCTCGACGATGTTTAGAGCTAGATTCATGGATTATCCGCTTATATTCACACGCCCGTTTATGCTCCTGAAATCTAAGATAGCTGCGATCAAATGAGACTCAGATAATTGATGGTGAGCTGTATAGAAGTATAGGAACGAATGTCAGGGCTCTCCCGACATTCTCTCGTGCAACAAATATTGATTCACTGCTTATCTCTAAACGTCCGCTTATGCTCCCGGAATCTAAGACAGCTGCGATTGAATGAGACTCAGATAATTGATGGTGAGCTGTATAGGAGTATAGAAAAGAATGTCAGTGCTCTGCCGACATCTCTCGTGCAACAAATATTGATTAACTGCTTATATCTACACGCCCGTTTATTTTCCCGGAATCTAAGACAGCTGCGATCGAATGAGACTCAGATAATTGATAATAAACTGTAGAGAAGTATGAAAATAAATTATCAGGACCCTCTCGACGATGTTTAGAGCTAGATTCATGGATTATCTGCTTATATCCACACGCTAATTTATGCTTCCTGAATCTATGACAGCTGCGATCAAATGAGACCCAGATAATTGATAGTAAACTGTAGAGAAGT
The DNA here is from genome assembly GCA_035578325.1 of Coelinius sp. EB29. Classification (NCBI taxonomy): domain Eukaryota; kingdom Metazoa; phylum Arthropoda; class Insecta; order Hymenoptera; family Braconidae; genus Coelinius; species Coelinius sp. EB29. The sequence goes on from JAOZGT010000005.1 coordinate 6,133,349, forward strand.
ATGAAAATAAATTATCAGGACTCTCTCGACGATGTCTAGAGCAAGGTTCATGGATTATCTGCTTACTTACACACGTCCGTTTATGCTCCCTAAATCTGAGACTCCTGCAATCGAATGAGACTCAGATAATTGATGGTGAGCTGTATAGAAGTATAGAGAAGAATGTCGGAGCTCTCTCGACGTGCTCTGAAGCAAAAATTATCAATTATCTGCTCACTTGGATAAGTCTGGTCATGGTCCCTGAATCTCAAACAGCGGCGATTGACTAAGACTCAGAAAATTGATGGTGAGCTGTAGAAATTCGGAAGAGTCCACACTACCGAATTATTAACTCGTTCTTTTCCCATACGGATAATCCCAATCGATAATGAATCCATGGAGATATGAGGATATTCAGATTTCGAGGTAAATGATAAGAATGCAGAGTTAGTCAAAACACAAATAATCATTTTTTATTCACGCAAAATCGTTTTACAGACACATAAAGATTGAGAAAAAGACGTAATACGATAGGTAGATACAATAATTGAAGGGTCGTTATCTAGTTTATTCGGCAATGATTTCATTAGCTGTGAATATGGCTAACAATTGCAGTTTAGTGACATCTGATGTTTCTTTACTCGTAAGGGTCAACAGCTGCTCCAATGATTTAACTCTTATCATCTTCAAGGTTTCGTTACTAAAAAGAAATTTATTTTTCTTCAACAAATTGAGTTTCATCTTTTGATTGGAATTAATTGAAGCGTGGACCTGCAGGCAATAGTCAGAAGATTTGTTACTCGATTCTATTCCAATTATAATCATTCAATATGATGAATAACTGAATTACCAAACGTTTATCATTGAATGAATTGATGGTCCGAGTCATGATGGAGAGGCAACAGGCAACAGTGGCCACTAACTGTTTTACTTCAGCCAGGTGGATAACACCAATCGAGCAGATGGGAAGACATCCTTTAATGGTATACTTAAAACTGTCGTAAGTTTTACCGAAGACCTTGTCACATTCTACTACTGTAAATGAAGAATGGAAGAGGAAATAACTTCTGACCTGCAAGCTTACGGACAATGCCACTCACATCAATAATTATGTAAATCGGAATGATTTCAAACGTTAGAATCGAGTAATAGAATAAGCTCCGTGATCATACAACTGCAAACAGAGATACCTTGCTGAAGAAAAGGTAGTGGATGGAACTTTTTTTGAAGGCGATGATGTCCAAATTTGTGCGCTAACCGTGAGATGATTGATGAGTCTGAGCGCCGCCATTTTGAGGTAAGAGGGGGGGGGGGGGGGGTTTAAGCAATATGGCGGCGCCCAGACCCGTCACCAGCTCGTACTTTTAACAATCATAAAAATTATTCATCCTTCTCAGATCACTATCAACTCATTTCATCGAGCATTTCATCACACTTTTGGAGTGAGAAAGTTTTTTTTACAATAATTTTCAGGTCTTCCAATTCAACCAATCCGGAGAATTCATCAATCAAAAATTTCCTCGCATTTCACTTCGTGGTTTTTTTACCCCGTCAGTACGCGCGTTATGAGAGTTTCTCTCACAATATTTTTCCCCCTATAGTAAACATATCGAAAAAATGCAAATATTCGATTGAAACTTTTTCAATGCCTCAAGTAACTATCCCTTTCTCTTCTAAAGTCGCTGAGAAACCTCTACCATTCACCAATAATAAGATAATAAGAAATTATTTTGTTAGAGACGGCCGAGGATTGTGAGAGATTCTCTCACGGCGCGAGTAAAGTATACTGGCAAAATGGCGCGCGTATTGACGGGTTACCCTTGTGTCCTCTTCATTCCCCAGGATATGGAAGTTATTAATAAATTAATTAATTATTCTTTATTTACCTTGAACCCTTGTTGCAGCGCCAGAGGAGGACTACTCCGGCCAGGTTTATTAACGTACCGTCAGTCAATAAGTTACCTCCCCTCACCCCTGAGCCCGTCACCTCCTTCCTCCCCCAAGTAAAGGGATATGATGCGCCTTTTACGCTCACTTCCCTCCATTCGGTGTACCGGGGCTCTTCTGGTTTATACTTACCCTTGGGTATATTTATACTGAGTCCATTGGTCGTGCAACCATCTGAGGGATCCTCAGTTCTCTTAGCGTTCTCCTGGAACTGAATGACATGAAAATACGCATTAGATAGAAGCATTATGCGATCAGTTTTCGAGTATTTCCCATTTTCTTCATATGTACCCCAAGAAAAATTTTATTTCGATCTTCAAAACCTGCGGCGAATATTTCAGGCCTTGGGCTCCCACTTCTGTTGCAGGATATACGACAAGCGAATCGACTTATTTGCTGATACTTGTTGTCGCCTTCTTCTCCCGTTGGAAGGTGACACCTTTTGATTGGGAAATCCAATTTTTTACTCCCTGGGCTTCCGAGCACCTCTCGGCCAATCTAAAACACAAAAATTGACTATTGAGCTCCTCCTTTATCAATGTACATATGAACGTGAACCAAAAACTGTGATAATGGCCATAAAACTGAATCTTAGTTCTGAAAAACCGGAGCTATTGAAACCCCTATTTTCAGCTAGCGAATTTTCAGTCAGCTTCCACTCCATGAGCTATTGAGGCCAATTAAGGTTGTTGCCCCGCGGCTAAAATACTCGAAATTTCTTGATGAAATTTTTATCGTAGATAGCTCAAAAGATTACCCATAAAATGAGAACAGACTGATTTTTCTAACTCGCCTCTGTCCTGAGATATGATTTTTTCCTTTTAACACGTCGGTAAAGGCAATTTCACCTTTTTTATTTTTTTAAAAATCAACCACTTGAACACTTTTAATAAAAAAAAAACACAGTGTAGAACTAGTGTCAACCAATTTACCAAAAAAAAAATCGAGTCAAAAAATCGCTTTATACCCGAGAAATAATTTGACAAAGTCGTGTTTTTCGCCAAAGTGGGCGGAACATTGAATTTAGTACACCCGACGCGGCAGCAACGCAAATACCGAAGCCATCGAAGAGAGAGACAGACTATGCATGAGAGAGCCTACGCATGGTTGCCACGATCGACACCATTCAGCGTTAGCTGTATGCGCACGTATTGATGCACAGTCTATTCATGTGTGCGTGAGGCGTGTCAGACTGTACTTTGGTAAAAGTTTTCGGTCGGACCCGTGCGCTCTGTTTATAGCCGGATAACAGCGCTCAGCGTCAAAAATTTTGACGCTGTACCTCTCGGGGCAACAACCTTCTGAATGAACATAAGATTGCCATTGCAGTAGTCATTACGGAGATACAATTACTAATACACGTAATTGCGCAGATAAAAATCAACAACTCACCTCGTATGATCAGTAGGCTAATTATGGTTCAAGTTATCCGAAACTCGTAGTAAAATTTCGCCTAAAAAAATATGAAATCTATCGTTATTTGTGATTTGTAATCGAATAATCAGTAGTAATACCACGAGTGCTCCAAAATTATCGGGTATTCCCCGATAACTTCATTGCGTAGGAACGAATGTGTCAAATTTTGCAGGCTAAAAATCCCGAGTGCTTTAGCACGAGCGGTTTTCTCTGCAAAATTTGGCACATTTGTTATCTATGCAGGGAAGTTTGAGGGAAATACCCAATTAATTTTGGAGCACGAGTAGTATTTGTCGGATTATTTTTCACGAGGATTTCCGCCGATCAGAGTGCAGTATCCGAGATTCCGTGGGCCAATCAGAAAGGATAATTACTCCCGACATTCTCTCGTGCAACAAATATTGATTAACTGCTTATTTCTACACGTCCGTTTGTGCTCCCTGAGTCTGAGGCGGCTGGGATTGATCGAGACTCAGATAATTGATAACAAACTGTAGAGAAGTATAGAAAAAAATGTCAGAGCCCGTATGATCAGTAGGCGAGTTATGGTTCCAATTATCCGTAACTGGTGATGAAATTTCACATAAATGAATATGAAATCTATCAAGATTCGTAATTTGAAATCGAATAATCAATGAAATATTGATGAATAGACTCGATAATGTGATATTTGGTGTTTAAGTGCGTCAAAAGCGTGATCCCATCGCGCGAAATGGGGTTAGAATTGCCATTCGATCGTTCGAGAAGAAAGCAATTGACTACGAACCAATCTTTAATGCATCTATGATTACCTTTACATTCAAGCAGCTGCTGAAAATCGGATTTGCTAAAAATGTACGTTGTTATTTTTACTCACGACGAATTGAGGAAACTTTTGCTTTCGTTCGCTTACAAAAAGATGAATCAACAACAAACTTCTAATTTATGGGAAGCAGTGCCACCTGTTGGTTGCTGGCGCCATTGGCAGGGCTTTCCCCGGGAAATTCAAACTCAATGTACGGTCAACGGAGGTAAAATAGAACGTTTCTACGAATATTCCTTCTAGAAGTACGTGAACTACTAAACATAATAAATCATACCCTTGATAAATATCACACAATTTCCTGTAAAGCGTCGGTAATACTAAAAAATGGCGAGCTCTAAGTGTAAAATGTCATGGAATTTACTTGCATTCATAAACCTCCTCGAGGATGGAATACATTGCTCATTGACGTTGTCTACGAAAGATCTGAATTGGAGTTTGGCATTCGGAGTAGTGATAATTCATGAAAGAAAATCGAGGGCAAAGTTCATTAGCGTCTGATCTAATTATTAATTAGCTGGATGTGGGAGCTTCCAGAATCCAGAACATTGCCATGACGACTTGGAGGTGTGATTAGCCAGTTCTTCGATTGAGAGAAGTATGTCAGAAAAGTATCATCAATTAACTGCTCATTTCCACACGTTCGTTTACGCTCCTTGAATCAAAAAGAGCTGCGATTGACCGAGACTCAGATAATTGATGGTGAGCTGTATAGAAGTATAGAAAAGAATGTCAGAGCACTCCCGACATTCTCTCGTGCAATAAATATTGATTAACTGCTTATTGCTATACGTCTACTTATGCTCCCGGAATCTGAGACAGCTGCAATTGAATGAGACTCAGATAATTCATAGTAAACTGTAGAGAAGTATGAAAATAAATTATGAGAACTCTCTCGACGTTGTCTAGAGCAAGATTTACGGATTATCTGCTCAGATCCACACGCTTGTTTATGCTCCCTGAATCTAAGACAGCTGCGATCGGATGAGACTCATATAATTGATAGTAAACTGTAGAAAAGTATGGAAAAAAATTATCAGGACTCTCTCGACGATGTTTGGAGCTAAATTCATGGATTCTCTGCTTGAATCTACACGCCCGTTTATGCTCCCGGAATCTAAGATAGCTGCAATCGAATGAGACACAGATAATTGATAGAAAACTGTAGAGAAGTATGAAAAGAAAATATCAGAACTATCTCGACGATGTCTAGAGCTGGATTCATGGATTATCCGCTTATATTCACACGCCCGTTTATGCTCCCGGAATCTAAGATAGCTGCAATCGAATGAGACACAGATAATTGATAGAAAACTGTAGAGAAGTATGAAAAGAAAATATCAGAACTATCTCGACGATGTCTAGAGCTGGATTCATGGATTATCTGCTTATATCTACACGCCCGTTTATGCTCCCTGAATCTGTGACAGCTGCAATCGAATGAAACTCAGATAATCAATAGTAAACTGTAGAGAAGTATGGAAAAAAATTATCAGGACTCTCTCGACGATGTTTAGAGCTAGATTCATGGATCATCTGCTTATATCTACACGCCCGTTTATGCTCCCGGAATCTAAGACAGCTGCGATTGAATGAGACTCAGATAATTGATGGTGAGCCGTATAGAAGTATAGGAAAGAATGTCAGGGCTCTCCCGACATTCTCTCGTGCAACAAATATTGATTCACTGCTTATCTCTAAACGTCCGTTTATGCTCCCGGAATCTAAGACAGCTGCGAATGAATGAGACTCAGATAATTGATGGTGAGCTGTATAGGAGTATAGAAAAGAATGTCAGTGCTCTGCCGACATCTCTCGTGCAACAAATATTGATTAACTGCTTATATCTACATGTCCGTTGATTTTCCCGGAATCTAAGACAGCTGTAATCGAATGAGACACAGATAATTGATAGTAAACTGTAGAGAAGTATGAAAATAAATTATCAGGACTCTCTCGACGATGTTTAGAGCTAGATTCATGGATCATCTGCTTATATCTACACGCCCGTTTATGCTCCCAGAATCTAAGACAGCTGCGATTGAATGAGACTCAGATAATTAATAGTAAACTGTAGAGAAGTATGAAAATAAATTATCAGGACTCTCTCGACGATGTTTAGAGCTAGATTCATGGATTATCCGCTTATATTCACACGCCCGTTTATGCTCCCGGAATCTAAGACAGCTGCAATTGAATGAGACGCAGATAATTGATAGTAAGCTGTAGAGAAGTATGAAATAAATTATTAGAACTCTCTCGACGTTGTCTAGAGCGAGGTTCATGGATTATCTGCTTATATCCACACGCTAATTTATGCTTCCTGAATCTATGATAGCTGCGATCAAATGAGACCCAGATAATTGATGGTGAGCTGTATAGAAGTATAGGAACGAATGTCAGGGCTCTCCCAACATTCTCTCGTGCAACAAATATTGATTCACTACTTATCTCTAAACGTCCGTTTATGCTCCCGGAATCTAAGACAGCTGCGATAAAATGAGACTCAGATAATTGATGGTGAGCTGTATAGGAGTATAGAAAAGAATGTCAGTGCTCTGCCGACATCTCTCGTGCAACAAATATTGATTAACTGCTTATCTCTACATGTCCGTTTATTTTCCCGGAATCTAAGACAGCTGCAATCGAATGAGACACAGATAATTGATAGTAAACTGTAGAGAAGTATGAAAATAAATTATCGGGACTCTCTCGACGATGTCTAGAGCTGGATTCATGGATTATCTGCTTATAACCACACGCCTGTTGATGCTCCCTGAATCTGTGACAACTGCAATCGAATAAAACTCAGATAATCAATACTAAACTGTAGAAAAGTATGGAAAGAAAATATCAGAACTATCTCGACGATGTTTAGAGCTAGATTCATGGATTATCCGCTTATTGGACTCGCTATTTACCGATGGCGGCGCTGTTTTTCACCAATATGGACGTTCTAAGGCGCTCACGTATGTACATACACAAGCTCACAATTTGCATGTGTAATGTATGTGAGCTGATGTTAGCGCCTTAGAGTAGCCATGTCCAGAGGGCGTCTTGCTATTTAGCGTCCCCAATATTCACACGCCCGTTTATGCTTCCGGAATTTAAGACAGCTGCAATCGAATGAAACTCAGATAATCAATAGTAAACTGTAGAGAAGTATGGAAAAAAATTATCAGGATTCTCTCGACGATGTTTAGAGCTAGATTCATGGATTATCCGCTTATATTCACACGCCCGTTTATGCTCCCGGAATCTAAGATAGCTGCGATAAAATGAGACTCAGATAATTGATGGTGAGCTGTATAGGAGTATAGAAAAGAATGTCAGTGCACTGCCGACATCTCTCGTGCAACAAATATTGATTAACTGCTTATCTCTACATGTCCGTTTATTTTCCCGGAATCTAAGACAGCTGCAATCGAATGAGACACAGATAATTGATAGTAAACTGTAGAGAAGTATGAAAATAAATTATCGGGACTCTCTCGACGATGTCTAGAGCTAGATTCATGGATTATCCGTTTATATTCACACGCCCGTTTATGCTCCCGGAATCTAAGACAGCTGCAATCGAATGAGACGCAGATAATTGATAGTAAACTGTAGAGAAGTATGAAAAGAAAATATCAGAACTATCTCGACGATGTCTAGAGCTGGATTCATGGATTATCTGCTTATATCTACACGCCCGTTTATGCTCACGGAATCTAAAACAGCTGCAATTGAATGAGACTCAGATAATTGATGGTGAGCCGTATAGAAATATAGGAAAGAATGTCAGGGCTCTCCCGACATTCTCTCGTGCAACAAATATTGATTCACTGCTTATCTCTAAACGTCCGTTTATGCTCCCGGAATCTAAGACAGCTGCGAATGAATGAGACTCAGATAATTGATGGTGAGCTGTATAGGAGTATAGAAAAGAATGTCAGTGCTCTACCGACATCTCTCGTGCAACGAATATTGATTAACTCTTCATCTCTACACGTCCGTTTATTTTCCCGGAATCTAAGACAGCTGCGATAGAATGAGACTCAGATAATTGATGGTGAGCTGTATAGGAGTATAGAAAAGAATGTCAGTGCTCTGCCGACATCTCTCGTGCAACAAATATTGATTAACTGCTTATATCTACATGTCCGTTTATTTTCCCGGAATCTAAGACAGCTGTAATCGAATGAGACACAGATAATCAGTAGTAAACTGTAGAGAAGTATGAAAATAAATTATCAGGACTCTCTCGACGATGTCTAGAGCTGGATTCATGGATTATCTGCTTATATCTACACGCCCGTTTATGCTCCCTGAATCTGTGACAGCTGCAATCGAATGAAACTCAGATAATCAATAGTAAACTGTAGAGAAGTATGGAAAAAAATTATCAGGACTCTCTCGACGATGTTTAGAGCTAGATTCATGGATCATCTGCTTATATCTACACGCCCGTTTATGCTCCCGGAATCTAAGACAGCTGCGATTGAATGAGACTCAGATAATTGATGGTGAGCCGTATAGAAGTATAGGAAAGAATGTCAGGGCTCTCCCGACATTCTCTCGTGCAACAAATATTGATTCACTGCTTATCTCTAAACGTCCGTTTATGCTCCCGGAATCTAAGACAGCTGCGAATGAATGAGACTCAGATAATTGATGGTGAGCTGTATAGGAGTATAGAAAAGAATGTCAGTGCTCTGCCGACATCTCTCGTGCAACAAATATTGATTAACTGCTTATATCTACATGTCCGTTGATTTTCCCGGAATCTAAGACAGCTGTAATCGAATGAGACACAGATAATTGATAGTAAACTGTAGAGAAGTATGAAAATAAATTATCAGGACTCTCTCGACGATGTTTAGAGCTAGATTCATGGATCATCTGCTTATATCTACACGCCCGTTTATGCTCCCAGAATCTAAGACAGCTGCGATTGAATGAGACTCAGATAATTAATAGTAAACTGTAGAGAAGTATGAAAATAAATTATCAGGACTCTCTCGACGATGTTTAGAGCTAGATTCATGGATTATCCGCTTATATTCACACGCCCGTTTATGCTCCCGGAATCTAAGACAGCTGCAATTGAATGAGACGCAGATAATTGATAGTAAGCTGTAGAGAAGTATGAAATAAATTATTAGAACTCTCTCGACGTTGTCTAGAGCGAGGTTCATGGATTATCTGCTTATATCCACACGCTAATTTATGCTTCCTGAATCTATGATAGCTGCGATCAAATGAGACCCAGATAATTGATGGTGAGCTGTATAGAAGTATAGGAACGAATGTCAGGGCTCTCCCAACATTCTCTCGTGCAACAAATATTGATTCACTACTTATCTCTAAACGTCCGTTTATGCTCCCGGAATCTAAGACAGCTGCGATAAAATGAGACTCAGATAATTGATGGTGAGCTGTATAGGAGTATAGAAAAGAATGTCAGTGCTCTGCCGACATCTCTCGTGCAACAAATATTGATTAACTGCTTATCTCTACATGTCCGTTTATTTTCCCGGAATCTAAGACAGCTGCAATCGAATGAGACACAGATAATTGATAGTAAACTGTAGAGAAGTATGAAAATAAATTATCGGGACTCTCTCGACGATGTCTAGAGCTGGATTCATGGATTATCTGCTTATAACCACACGCCTGTTGATGCTCCCTGAATCTGTGACAACTGCAATCGAATAAAACTCAGATAATCAATACTAAACTGTAGAAAAGTATGGAAAGAAAATATCAGAACTATCTCGACGATGTTTAGAGCTAGATTCATGGATTATCCGCTTATTGGACTCGCTATTTACCGATGGCGGCGCTGTTTTTCACCAATATGGACGTTCTAAGGCGCTCACGTATGTACATACACAAGCTCACAATTTGCATGTGTAATGTATGTGAGCTGATGTTAGCGCCTTAGAGTAGCCATGTCCAGAGGGCGTCTTGCTATTTAGCGTCCCCAATATTCACACGCCCGTTTATGCTTCCGGAATTTAAGACAGCTGCAATCGAATGAAACTCAGATAATCAATAGTAAACTATAGAGAAGTATGGAAAAAAATTATCAGGATTCTCTCGACGATGTTTAGAGCTAGATTCATGGATTATCCGCTTATATTCACACGCCCGTTTATGCTCCCGGAATCTAAGATAGCTGCGATAAAATGAGACTCAGATAATTGATGGTGAGCTGTATAGGAGTATAGAAAAGAATGTCAGTGCACTGCCGACATCTCTCGTGCAACAAATATTGATTAACTGCTTATCTCTACATGTCCGTTTATTTTCCCGGAATCTAAGACAGCTGCAATCGAATGAGACACAGATAATTGATAGTAAACTGTAGAGAAGTATGAAAATAAATTATCGGGACTCTCTCGACGATGTCTAGAGCTAGATTCATGGATTATCCGTTTATATTCACACGCCCGTTTATGCTCCCGGAATCTAAGACAGCTGCAATCGAATGAGACGCAGATAATTGATAGTAAACTGTAGAGAAGTATGAAAAGAAAATATCAGAACTATCTCGACGATGTCTAGAGCTGGATTCATGGATTATCTGCTTATATCTACACGCCCGTTTATGCTCCCGGAATCTAAAACAGCTGCAATTGAATGAGACTCAGATAATTGATGGTGAGCCGTATAGAAATATAGGAAAGAATGTCAGGGCTCTCCCGACATTCTCTCGTGCAACAAATATTGATTCACTGCTTATCTCTAAACGTCCGTTTATGCTCCCGGAATCTAAGACAGCTGCGAATGAATGAGACTCAGATAATTGATGGTGAGCTGTATAGGAGTATAGAAAAGAATGTCAGTGCTCTACCGACATCTCTCGTGCAACGAATATTGATTAACTCTTCATCTCTACACGTCCGTTTATTTTCCCGGAATCTAAGACAGCTGCGATAGAATGAGACTCAGATAATTGATGGTGAGCTGTATAGGAGTATAGAAAAGAATGTCAGTGCTCTGCCGACATCTCTCGTGCAACAAATATTGATTAACTGCTTATATCTACATGTCCGTTTATTTTCCCGGAATCTAAGACAGCTGTAATCGAATGAGACACAGATAATCAGTAGTAAACTGTAGAGAAGTATGAAAATAAATTATCAGGACTCTCTCGACGATGTTTAGAGCTAGATTCATGGATCATCTGCTTATATCTACACGCCCGTTTATGCTCCTGAAATCTAAGATAGCTGCGATCAAATGAGACTCAGATAATTGATGGTGAGCTGTATAGAAGTATAGGAACGAATGTCAGGGCTCTCCCGACATTCTCTCGTGCAACAAATATTGATTCACTGCTTATCTCTAAACGTCCGCTTATGCTCCCGGAATCTAAGACAGCTGCGATTGAATGAGACTCAGATAATTGATGGTGAGCTGTATAGGAGTATAGAAAAGAATGTCAGTGCTCTGCCGACATCTCTCGTGCAACAGATATTGATTAACTGCTTATATCTACACGCCCGTTTATTTTCCCGGAATCTAAGACAGCTGCGATCGAATGAGACTCAGATAATTGATAATAAACTGTAGAGAAGTATGAAAATAAATTATCAGGATTCTCTCGACGATGTTTAGAGCTAGATTCATGGATTATCTGCTTATATCCACACGCTAATTTATGCTTCCTGAATCTATGATAGCTGCGATCAAATGAGACCCAGATAATTGATAGTAAACTGTAGAGAAGTATGAAAATAAATTATCAGGACTCTCTCGACGATGTCTAGAGCAAGGTTCATGGATTATCTGCTTATATCTACACGCCCGTTTATGCTCCCTGAAGCTGTGACAGCTGCAATCGAATGAAACTCAGATAATCAATAGTAAACTGTAGAGAAGTATGGAAAAAAATTATCAGGACTCTCTCGACGATGTTTAGAGCTAGATTCATGGATCATCTGCTTATATCTATACGCCTGTTTATGCTCCCGGAATCTAAGACAGCTGCAATTGAATGAGACGCAGATAATTGATAGTAAACTGTAGAGAAGTATGAAATAAATTATCAGAACTCTCTCGACGTTGTCTAGAGCAAGGTTCATGGATTATCTGCTTATATCTACACGCCCGTTTATGCTCCCTGAAGCTGTGACAGCTGCAATCGAATGAAACTCAGATAATCAATAGTAAACTGTAGAGAAGTATGGAAAAAAATTATCAGGACTCTCTCGACGATGTTTAGAGCTAGATTCATGGATCATCTGCTTATATCTATACGCCCGTTTATGCTCCCGGAATCTAAGACAGCTGCGATTGAATGAGACTCAGATAATTGATGGTGAGCCGTATAGAAGTATAGGAAAGAATGTCAGGGCTCTCCCGACATTCTCTCGTGCAACAAATATTGATTCACTGCTTATCTCTAAACGTCCGTTTATGCTCCCGAAATCTAAGACAGCTGCGATTGAATGAGACTCAGATAATTGATGGTGAGCTGTATAGGAGTATAGAAAAGAATGTCAGTGCTCTGCCGACATCTCTCGTGCAACAAATATTGATTAACTGCTTATATCCACACGCCCGTTTATTTTCCCGGAATCTAAGACAGCTGCGATCGAATGAGACTCAGATAATTGATAACAAACTGTAGAGAAGTATGAAAATAAATTATCAGGACCCTTTCGACGATGTCTAGAGCTGGATTCATGGATTATCTGCTTATATCTACACGCACCCTTCGTTGTTTGATAGAATGAAATAGAAAATATCAGAGACTGGTCAACGAGGAAAGAAAAATCGATTTTTTTCATGGAACCGGAAAGTTTGAGAATCGTGTTTTTTTTCGAAACAATAAAGGAATTTCTGTGAATTTGATTTTTATCTTTGTTTTTTGGTCGAATGAAATGAAAAAATAACAAAGGATGAAAATCGGAGATGGAAAATTTTATGCGATTATTATTATGTAATAATGATGTACCTGAATAAAAAAAAAAAAACCCAAAGAGAATTAGAATTTAGAGAGAAAAAATCCCGATAGCCCCAGCCGGGATTTGAACCCGGGTCTCCCAGTTACGCGCCGGGCACTCTTCCAACTAAGCTACCGGGACCACGGAGATTCTTCCTCTCGAAATTCATCCACTACCGCCGCCTACCTTCATTAGGCTTTAAATTCAAACTCAAAGAGAGGTAGTCAAAAAAAAAAAATAGAAGAGCACCGGACCGGCAATCTGGGGGTCGTGAGTTCAAACCTCACTTGGGTATGTTGTTAAACAATTATTTAACAAGATATTCACGAAATAAACTGTATGAAATTGACTTATCTCTATTAGACTGATCATTAATTAATTTTTTTCTCATTTATGGAACTGTACATTGAAGAAAAAAATTCATCTGTCAGGCTATTCGAAGACTTTGACCACAGATACGTATATCTGTATTCAATAACTATTTGTTTTTCAACTCTCTATATAGAAAATTCACTGGCACATTAATTGGGTAATTGATTTTTTCTTCTTTCATGAAAAAAAAATCTAGTATTTGGACAAAAAAAATTTGAGAAAATTTTTAATCGAGTGTTCTCACGTGTGAGGGTTTAACATGTGCACTTTCATCGTTTCATTCTATAATTGTTTTGGCTCTTTGTTCAGTGGAGTGTCACCTCTTTGTTTATAAATCATATGTGGCATGAAAATGGGAATGTCATTAGATCATATTTACATCTTTATTCTTTTTTTTTTTTATTATTATTCACATCTTTATTCTATAATAAATATAGACTTACAAAGCTTATTCTATTTCTACATAAATTTCCTTTATAGACGACATCAGGGGCTAACCTTCAAGTCACGTATCATCAATTAATCGATTGTTAAAAAAAAATATAATGAAATATAAAGTGAACGATATAAAAGTGTTACTAGAACAAAATCAATTTTCATTTATAAATATTGTGTATAGATTCTATGTAGAAGCAATAACGAAAAAAAAAAAGATTTTATGTATTCAATGATAGGGGAAAAGTAATCAATTTATCAATTCTTTCATTATTGCATTAATATGAACATAGCTACCTATGTTATAATGAAAGAATTGAAAATTGGTAGACTATCGTTTGACAACCCAAGTAGAAAACTTCGAACTTTCTACTTGGGAACGTGTAATTGAGTATGTTTGATTGGTTATAATATTACACGAGACCGTGAAGCGCGCTGTGTGAGTGTTGAATTTCATCTCCTTCATATTTCCCGGGTAACAACTCACCAACTTCATACCTTCAAAGCTTTCCATATAAAATCGTATCGAAGTCGAAATTATCGAAAATATCTCGAAAGCCGAGTGGTAAATAATATCGATATTGGTGATGGCGTACATCCGGTAAATAAATGAAGGCGCAGGCGTAGCATATCCTAATGCTAGTTTGCTCAAAAGAAGCCGCGCTACTGGAAATAAAATTATAAAATTCTTGGGAACTTCATATTCACCCTGATGAGTGAATGGGGTGAACTTTACAAATACGCCGATCATAACACAGTTGATAAAGTGAGCTCAGGCATAGTATTCTTCAATTTGCGGTATATAATCGCTCTCTGTTTCATTAGTTTTATAGAGTTAGCGAGGTACTCGTCGAGGTGCTCACGAATGACATCACATTTTTCCTTGGAGAGCTTCTTCGCTGAAATTTTCTTCTTCAAGTGAGTTTGATTTTTATGAATCGATTTCCGCGATTCGTCACTGAGGGTGAAATAGGCTTTCAACTCTCCGATACGTAGCGAGCACGATTGGTAGACAAGAGTTGGATAGAAGGGTGGAAGTCGTACCTAAAATTGGATTTAGTAAATCATGAGAATTAAAATCGAGTGCTTTTCAGGCGTGCAAGTTAATTGAGAAGAATTTCAGCGGATCATTTCTCATGGTTATCATTTTAATTGCTAAGGAATATTTTTTTTTTTGTCAAATGAAACTTTTTTTCTCCTCGTTGTACTAAAATTTACACGAAGGTTTTTTTTCATTAAAAAATTTTTTTGTTCGGCATCATATAATCATTCATAGAGACCTTACAGAGTAAGTTTATGGCTTACATTATTGATAAATGTTCCCGCGCTGCTTCCCATGTCAGTGAACATGAACCCAACAGGTGTGCGGTTGATGTAAAGGTGAGCCCGTGACACGCTCTGCAAATATGAATCAGTCCAAATTAGTACGCGTTCTTATAAACAGGATGAAATTAGTATGTATTCTTAAGCATACTCATTTCATCTCGTTTACCCTAGTCTCTTGCCTATAGGTCATTCTTCAGAAGATTATCCGTCAATTTTCGACGTGAGGGACATGCATATGCGTGGGAATTGCATTGAGTACCCTGGGAAGGATAAACTTCTACTAGAAGACCTATGGGCCCAATGCCTCTGCGAGGAACACCAGGGGTGGGATCTTTAGGGACCTCAACTTTACTTTCAAATTCCACCCTTCAGCGTCAGCGAAATTGCGGTTGTTCGTAGCTCCTTCCAGGTAGAATTTGAAAGTAAAGTTGAGGTCCCTAAAGATCCCACCCCAGAGATTACTGAACACGAAGATTATTCATATTGATTACTCACTTTATGTCGCAATATCACATCGCAAAAACTTGCGCTCCCAATCTTTACAAGGCCACCGTCCACTTCCACGACTTTGTTAGGCAGGGAGAGTTTGCCACGCTATGGATTGGAAAAGAAATGGATGTTTTTCATTAATAGGAAATCAGCAATGGTTCGGCTCTAATTCATTCGATATATACCATTATCTTCCCGTTCATACTTCAGAAGAGTTACAGAGTTCAACTTTGATGGCTCCAAAAAGGTGAGGAATGAATAAATAATCAGCCTTTTGGCCGTTTATTGTAAATCCGACTGATTCCGCAGTGTCCAGACTTGGTCGTGAGGGCGCTGACGGTAAATCTATTCGCATATCTGTTTGAACAGAACAATTAGATTGATTATTGGTTTTTAATTATTTCATTTTGATTAGTAGTGTGCACGTTATCCCCGGTTGACATTCACGTCTTATTCTAACTCTCGGATAAAGCGATCTATTCATCTGAGCAATACTATGAATAATTGGAATGAACGAAAGGAAAAAATAAGTCAAGATAGTTATTGCGTCACTAGGCAGTAAGGAACTTTTTTGGCGAATATGAGTCGATTTCATATACATTCCCGAAAAATGACTCACGAAGTACTGAATAATTTGATCCCGAAAAGGCTTGAGCCTAAACATTCTGATGTGATGTTACTTTGATTTTTCTGGGTGCAAATTATGAACGAAATGATTGGAATTCATCTATGATTTTTGAACTGTTCTTCTCCCCCGGGACCTCAACAAGTGAATGGATCCTGAAGATGCTGGTGCCAAAACATTCTGATCTGATAGAACTCTCATGTCTTCAAGTGCAATTCATGAACAAATTGATTGGAATTAATTTATAATTTTTCAACTGATAATGTTTCTCAGGATCTCAACGAATTGATCTCAAGGAAGCTGGTGATAAAACATTTTGATGTGATAATACTCGAATTCCACGAAGTGAATATCATGAACAAAATGATCAAATAAAAACTGATCGTCTTAACCTCAATCCCTCATGTCTGAATATTGTAAAAAGCAATCTGCATGAATAAATTCTCTGACTGTTGAATAATTGAAATGAAAATTGACATTAGCTTAGTGCAAACTCACCAATAGTTGATTTAATTTTAACGATTTTCAGGCACTTTTGAAATGAATTACACTCAAATATTTCTCTCTCTCGCGTAAACTGCGACAGGGGGGGACCGAGCTCCCGTGTTAAATGCCGTAGGCAGAAAGTTGCCAAAAGGCAACGCTTGGCGCGCTGCTAAGCATCGAATTATGGAGTGGGGGGCGACAGGGATAGGATGTACCGCCAACGCCATATTTATTTATAACACATTCAACTGTGCTGCGTTTAACTCCACTGTGAAAAGTGAAATCAAAATAATAAAAATTATCTATTTAAGAGTAGGAAGGCTAACTTGTTTGTTCGCGGTAAGTAAATCATAACAATTCAATATTGCGAGTCCGTCGAATAATTAATTAATTCAAATATGATTTGCAATAAATTAGCGTTCTGTATTAATTTTTGCTGTCAGCCTCTGAGAATGACTTGAAAAGCATATTCCGCCTCCTAGGAGTGCAGTAAACTTATTTCATTAATTACTAAGTCACTTCTAGTGATTGAAATCAACAAATATATATTGTAGTCTGAATTTTCATTAATTTTCAGGATCATCATGCGTGCATGCATTGTACGAGGATGCACAGCCACTTCAAACCGTTTTTTCGAATTGCCAACAAAGGACGAACAGCGATTACGAGTTTGGCTATCTGCGTCAGGGAACGAGGATTTATTGAAACTTCGAATTGATCAAATTCGACGAAAAACATTCTGCGAAGTACATTTTGAAGACAAATATTTTCTCTCTAACAGATTATCCAACACTGCCATTCCAACATTGAATCTTCCAGGTATGTACCCATTTGTTATGCGACTAAATGAGCTCGTAATTTTTTTAGAGTTGTCGTGGTATTAAAAATATTGATTTTCTTTCTCAGAGAATATAAATGTGTCGAGTTTCTTCGAAAAGACGTCGCCCCCAGAGAAACCCATAGTCTTCAATTTCGATTCTGAATTATGGCCCACGCCTGCTGAAGATATGTACTTGCAACTTTCCTGGTAAATATTCTACTTATAAAAGGAGTTGAGTCTACAGGGAAATTCATTGAATGATGAGTAATGCTCATTCTAAATTATTCCATAGTTTCCCGTTAAGGACGATTAGAGATAAGGGGTTGAACACGGGGCGTAGAATCCCGTGAAAGACCACTGAGTAGTCTTCTCGAAAATCTGATACTTGTAATGTTAGGGATTGTTAAATTTCCAGTTTTGCAATGGGGGCGTTCCTTCACTCGACTCAATTCGGACATTTTCCGCAGAACTCAAGTCAATTAATCATACAAACATAAGGAATTAATACTTGCATAGACGTAATTTACTTTATAATATGAGTCATGGACAAACTCACCCAAACTCTACCAACATTACTTGAAATTGTTGATGGGGATAGTTAAACGAAAAACAATTAGAAATAAAAAGGAAAAAAAGAACCATGACGATGAATTATAACTGTTCATGTGTTTCGTAGCGTGCAAAGAAGAGATGCAATCCCTAATACCGCAAGGACCTTCCGATGAGTTTTCAGTTGATCTAAGCCAAGCTCAGGGAGAGATGATTTTGGATGCCTCGGAGCCTTCAAATGAGTCATCAAGAAGTAATCCACAAGGTATAACTTCATACATTTTTCCAATAAATTTATATCGATTCAATTATCTATTGGTGCCTTGATATTGATTTAAATTTGATGAGCAGATTACTTGAAATAATGTATCCTCAATAATTCGATGTTTATCTTATAGCGAATGATAAACGAAAAATTATGGAAAAAGCAAAGTTTCTCGCGCTAAACAAACGTTAATGCAGTGTTTAATGTTATTCAATACTGAAAATGAGATTTTAAGACTGTGAATAAACATCATAAATGTGTAAAATAATATGAAAGAAAGGGATAATTTCCAAATCTGCAATCATTGCTCAATTCATTCAATTCCTCTCCCACTTCCGTTTTCCAGCCCCTCCACAACTCTCATTGCACTGACAACAGCGCACCAAGTAGTCACTTCTGGCAACAAAATGTCTACGGTTTGCTATATGAGCTCGGTCCCCCTGAACTGCGATGGATACAGATTGGATTATGTCTTTTTGGGGTTATGTATGTCGTTTCGCTGAGTCGCCGTTGCTAGGGATAATGTGGGGAATTATTTGAATTTCATGAATTTTGAAAAATTCTATTTTAAATTATTAACAATTGAATAAACATTTTCCTTAATTAAATTAAATGACTTGATTGTTATAATGTTTTTTCGTAACATCGATTTTAAATATTTTGTTAAATTAATTTAATTCAATTTTTAACAATATCCATAAAAAATGTATTTTTATGGTAATTTAGAATTTATTAATTCTTTCCCAGAAAGAAATTGTCAATGTTGTTACTCCTAATTGTTATTTATCCTTCAAATTCATTGATTTAAATACAGTTTATAATTTTCTATTAACGTAAAATGTTTGTTAACAATGATAAAATTTATTAAATTGACATCAGAAGAAAAACTTTTTAATTTTTTCATATTCTCGATTCTTGGATGAAATTTTAAAATACAAATTTTTGATCTTTCTGAATAGATCTTTGTCAATAATTTCATTAAAAACTATTTACTCACGAAAATTTAAAAAAATTGATAATTCGTCTATTTAATTATTACTATAGTTCCCCTCTTTTTCTGATAAATCAACTCTTGTTCTCATAATTCATGGAAAATTAATAATATTAATCAGGACGAGATCATAATTATGTTCATGATATTAATTAATAACAAAAAAAAACAACAAAAAAAAATTGACTTCAATAATTATTTTTATCTTCTAGATACTATAGAAGAAAAAAAATTGATTTTTGACAAAAAAAAAGTTTCCAAAAGAATTTTATCATTATTCTCTACAGAAAGTAGAGGAGACTCTCGAGATGTTGATTACTAGGTGCAGTATGAATGGACTGAGACACAAGAAAAGCAAGTTTGTGGGCAAATTGTACTGGTGCTGGTACTCTCATGGTAGTACTGCAGTTGAAATAAATATGAGTCAACTTGTAAGTAAGTATCTGGATTTTGTCTGGAGTGAGTGAGAGAGTGTCATAAATAACACTGTACGATGTTGGTGCAACAGTGCCTTGTTTTCCACCCTGTGATACCAAGAAAAAGTCGTACTTCTTAGATTTGAGGCTTTCGCGGCCAAGGTTATTGGAAAATTCATTGGCTTCCGGATGGATGCCGCGTTGGTTTTCAGCATTGTGCCGACGTTTCGCAAACATTGCAGTCTGCATCTTCAGGGCTAAGAGCTCCGATTCTGAGCTCCTGTGTGACGGGGTAGTCCTTTTATGGCTCCTCATGATGGTGGGGGTAGAGGAGTGTGGTGGGGGAAGTCAGCCAATCAAATGTCTTTAATTGATCAGCTGATCAATTAAAAAACCGGGAGGACAGTCTTCCAAATAGGGTTCACCTGATATCCTGTGTCCCTGTTCAGGTCGTTGGGATTCTTGTGGATCTCTAGGCCTTCTCGATATTTTCTTTCAAAATATCCTTTAGACCTCGCCAACATTTTGGCCTGGTCATATCTGATGGTGTGACCAGTGTCCATATAATGTTCCGCCAGGGCAGACTGTACATTGTGACCATATTTGGAACACCGTTGGTGTTCTTTGATCCGTGTACTGATCCTCCTCCCGGTTTCCCCAATGTACACTTTTCCGCATGTGCAGGGGATCTGATACACTCCTGGGGTGCTCAAGAGTGGTCTCTGATCCTTGGTATTGGGCAACATCTGTCCAATCTTTGTTGGTGGTTGAAAGATCGTTCTGATGTTGTGTTTCCCCAGTACCTTGCTGATGCGGTCAGTCGTTCCTCTTACGTAAGGGAGGAGAGCCATCTTAGGTCTGTCCTGGTTGACCTCTGGAGAAGCCTCGGTGGGAGAAGAGATGTTTTTCTCCAACCTTTGTTTGATCCGTCTGATCTGTTGGATCTTGTACCCGTTGTTGCTCAAAGCTGTCTCCAGGTGCTCTATTTCGCTGTCCAGGTTGGAAGGTTGGGAGATGGTGAGGGCTCTGTACATCAAAGAGCTGATGACAGAGTTCTTCTGGGAAGGGTGATGGTGGGAGTTGGCATTGAGGTATCTATCCGTGTGTGTTGGCTTACGATACACTTGATGGCCCAGCGAGCCATCCTCATTGCGTCGCACCAACACATCTAGGAAGGGGAGGCAGCCTCCCTGCTCAATTTCCATAGTGAACTTGATACTCGGATGTTGAGTATTCAAGAATTGAAGGAAATCAGTTAGGGATGTTCTGCCATGTGGCCAGATGACAAAGGTATCATCTACATACCTATACCAAACAGTGGGTTTCAGATCTGCTGACTTCAGTACTTCATTTTCAAAGTGTTCCATGAAGATATTGGCTATGATTGGCGAAACAGGAGAGCCCATGGCTGCTCCTGATCTCTGTTCATAGAACTCTCCTTGAAACTGAAAATATGTAGAGGTCAAACAGTGCTCTACTAGGGGTAGGAGTTTGGAGGGGATGGTTTTTGAGTTTTTTATTATTTTCAATGTGTCAGGGATAGGGACATTGGTGAAGAGGGATTCTACATCAAAGCTCACGAGGATATCCTCCGGAGAGGTCTGGAGGGTTTTCAATTTGCTCACGAAATCCAGAGAATTTTGGATATAGGAGCCATTCTGACCTGTGAGTTTCTGTAGAGGTTTGATGAGGTACTTTGCCAGTTGGTAAGTTGGACCACCAATGTTACTGACGATAGGCCTCAGAGGGACAGACTGCTTATGGATTTTCGGGAGTCTATAGAGTCTGGGAGGAAAGGATTCTTTGGGAGTAAGGAGTTTCCTGAGTTCAGGCGAGAGGTCAGCCTTTTTCAGAAGTTCAGTAGTTCTGCGTTCGATTGTGGGAGTTGGATCTTTCTTGAGTTTGGTGTAAACTCTAGAGTCACTCAACATCCCCGAGATTTTCGCAGAGTAGTCATCTTTATCCAAAACCACTGTGGCATTGCCTTTGTCTGCGGGAAGAATGATAATATCATTGTTCTCTTTGAGACTACGCAACGCTAGGCGTTCCTCCTTGATGATATTATCGACTGGAGGTTTTGCCCTGTGTAGGATGTTTGACAACTGTCTCCGGATCTCGTTACTGGTCTCCTGAGGAAGATGAAGATCAGTACACGGATCAAAGAACACCAACGGTGTTCCAAATATGGTCACAATGTACAGTCTGCCCTGGCGGAACATTATATGGACACTGGTCACACCATCAGATATGACCAGGCCAAAATGTTGGCGAGGTCTAAAGGATATTTTGAAAGAAAATATCGAAAAGGCCTAGAGATCCACAAGAATCCCAACAACCTGAACAGGGACACAGGATATCAGGTGAACCCTATTTGGAAGACTGTTCTCCCGGTTTTTTTTAATTGATTAGCTGATCAATTAAAGACATTTGATTGGCTGACTTCCCCCACCACACTCCTCTACCCCCACCATCATGAGGAGCCATAAAAGGACTACCCCGTCACACAGGAGCTCAGAATCGGAGCTCTTAGCCCTGAAGATGCAGACTGCAATGTTTGCGAAACGTCGGCACAATGCTGAAAACCAACGCGGCATCCATCCGGAAGCCAATGAATTTTCCAAAAAGTCGTACTTCATGGGATTAGTGACAACATCATCGACAACTATACCTGGCCGAGGATTTTTACTTCCTTGGAAGAATCTCGTATTGATTTTATTGCTGACAAGGATGTAGCCCAACTTGACTGGCTGTGCATGGTTATAAAATCTCGTGATGGCCTGTTGCACATTCATAACTTCATGCTCTACCACGAATGGAATTTGTCCCTCACCGACACCATCTCTGTACACAATTATGTGTGATGGCAGAGCACCATTGTTAACTTCTTTGTATTTACTCAGAGCCAACACCATATTTGCTGCCAAATTATTGGAGAGCTCCTCTCCAGATGTGTGGGCTGAGACAGTTGAGAAGTAACGAGTCAATTTCTTGTCCAGGGAAGCCACTACTTTCATTATTTTTCCCGACCCCTAGACCTAATTGCACTAAAAATTTTATTCTTCCTATAGCATCGGGGGGTCCCTCAGAAGATTCCCTCAAATGGGAGTGAGAATCGGAATAGGCCAAGTCTGATCAAAACACTCAAATCCACATTTTCATCAATTTTCACTAGTCAAATTCCCTTCATTTTGCTTCAATTATTTTTCTCGACCCCTAGACCTAATTGCACTGAAAATTTTATTGTTCTTATAGGTTCGGGAGGTCCCTCAGAAGATTCCCTCAAATTCTAGTGAAGATCGGAATAGGCCAAGGATAATCAAAACAGTGAAATCCACATTTTCATCAATTTTCTCTAGTCGAATTTTCTTCATTTGGCTTTAATTAGTTCTCCTGACCCCTAGACCTAATTGCACTAAAAATTTTATTGTTCCTATAGGTTAATACTTCAACTATTATTGATATTATCGAAAGATCGGATGAGAAAAGATCGAAAAGATAAAACTTTTGGTGGGCCGGTATCAGGAGTGGGCTATTCTCAAGTAAAAATGGCCAATGTGGAGATTTTCTCTAATTCAACTCTTTTCCAATTTTTCTCGCAAGTTCTGAGTAGCCCGGCACCGATGAGCCAATTTCCAAAAAAACGTCAGAACGGCCGATGGTGGCGCTGATTCATGTTAAGGGATAGGGGAGTAACAAACCAATTCGTAGTTTGTTACAACCAGAAACTCCGTACAAACCCGATTTGGAAAGTGGCTAATTGTAAAGATATCAGACGACAAAGAATCGAAAGGGCAAAATTTTGAATTGGTCGGTTCCAGGGGTGAGCCGAAATGGCCAATGTTGGCGTTCTCCAGCCGAAATGGCCAATGTTGGCATTTTCTATAATTCAACTCTTTTCTCTTTTTTTCCGCGAGTTCTGAATAGCCGGGCAGCTATTATTGATATACCGAACGAGAAAGAATCGAAAAGACAATTTTTTTTTTCATGAAAAAAAACAGCTGGATCTGAAAATTATGGTAAAATTGTCATACCATAGAGACTCATTATGGTATATGGTATCGAGGGTAGAATTATGGTAGCGATACCATACTTATGGTACGTCTGGTGAGTTGTGAGCATGGAGAATAGAGGTAAGGAGCCCGAACTCTTACGGGAATGGGCAGTAGAAAATGGGCCGCATTATTGGTTAGTGAAGTAGGTAACGAAGGCTCCACGAGGGGGCTCTTATGTTGATTACGACTCACACGGACATAGGATATTGCGTGTGTTGGTTCTGTCTTGTTGATATCACCTTTGAATCGAATTAATACGCTCATATTTGCACCTCTTCTATTCTTCCTCATCATTTTTCTTATGAAATCAATTAGAATTGAAAATAATGACGAGGAAGTGTTCATTTCCTGGTTGTAAATCAGGCACAGCTCGTGATAGAAACCGAAATAAAGCTGCATTGAATAAGACTCAGATAATTGATAATAAACTGTAGAGAAGTATGAAAATAAATTATCAGGACCCTCTCGACGATGTCTAGAGCTGGATTCATGGATTATCTGCTTACATCCACACGCTGGTTTATGCTCCCTGAATCTATGACAGCTGCGATTGAATGAGACTCAGATAATTGATGGTGAGCTGTATAGGAGTATAGAGAAGAATGTCAGTGCTCTGCCGACATCTCTCGTGCAAGAAATATTGATTAACTGCTTATGTCTGCACGTCCGTTTATTTTCCCGGAATCTAAGACAACTGCGATCGAATGAGACTCAGATAATTGATAATAAACTGTAGAGAAGTATTAAAAAAAATTATCAGGACTCTCTCGACGATGTTTAGAGCTAGATTTATGGATTATCTGCTTATATCTATACGCCCGTTTATGCTGCCGGAATCTAAGAAAGTTGCGATCAAATGAGACACAGATAATTGATGGTGAGCTGTATAGAAGTATAGGAACGAATGTCAGGGCTCTCCCGACATTCTCTCGTGCAACAAATATTGATTCACTGCTTATCTCTAAATGTCCGCTTATGCTCCCGGAGTCTAAGACAGCTGCGATTGAATGAGACTCAGATAATTGATGGTGAGCTGTATAGGAATATAGAAAAGAATGCAGTGCTCTGCCGACATCTCTCGTGCAAGAAATATTGATTAACTGCTTATGTCTGCACGTCCGTTTATTTTCCCGGAATCTAAGACAACTGCGATCGAATGAGACTCAGATAATTGATAATAAACTGTAGAGAAGTATTAAAAAAAATTATCAGGACTCTCTCGACGATGTTTAGAGCTAGATTTATGGATTATCTGCTTATATCTATACGCCCGTTTATGCTGCCGGAATCTAAGAAAGTTGCGATCAAATGAGACACAGATAATTGATGGTGAGCTGTATAGAAGTATAGGAACGAATGTCAGGGCTCTCCCGACATTCTCTCGTGCAACAAATATTGATTCACTGCTTATCTCTAAACGTCCGCTTATGCTCCCGGAATCTAAGACAGCTGCGATTGAATGAGACTCAGATAATTGATGGTGAGCTGTGTAGGAGTATAGAAAAGAATGCAGTGCTCTGCCGACATCTCTCGTGCAACAAATATTGATTAACTGCTTATCTCTACACGTCCGTTTATTTTCCCGGAATCTAAGAGAGCTGCGATCGAATGAGACACAGATAATTGATAATAAACTGTAGAGAAGTATGAAAATAAATTATCAGGACCCTCTTGACGATGTCTAGAGCTGGATTCATGGATTATCTGCTTACATCCACACGCTGGTTTATGCTCCCTGAATCTATGACAGCTGCGATCAAATGAAACTCAGATAATTGATAGAAAACTGTAGAAAAGTATGAAAAGAAAATATCAGAACTATCTCGACGATGTTTAGAGCTAGATTCATGGATTATCCGCTTATATTCACACGCCCGTTTATGCTCCCGGAATCTAAGACAGCTGCAATTGAATAAGACGCAGATAATTGATAGTAAACTGTAGAGAAGTATGAAATAAATTATCAGAACTCTCTCGACGTTGTCTAGAGCGAGGTTCATGGATTATCTGCTTATATCCACACGCCTGTTTATGCTCCCAGAATCTAAGACAGCTGCAATTGAATGAGACTCAGATAATTAATAGTAAACTGTAGAGAAGTATGAAAATAAATTATCAGGACTCTCTCGACGATGTTTAGAGCTAGATTTATGGATTATCTGCTTATATCTACACGTCCGTTTATGCTGCCGGAATCTAAGACAGTTGCGATCAAATGAGACACAGATAATTGATGGTGAGCTGTATAGAAGTATAGGAACGAATGTCAGGGCTCTCCCGACATTCTCTCGTGCAACAAATATTGATTCACTGCTTATCTCTAAACGTCCGCTTATGCTCCCGGAATCTAAGACAGCTGCGATTGAATGAGACTCAGATAATTGATGGTGAGCTGTATAGGAATATAGAAAAGAATGCAGTGCTCTGCCGACATCTCTCGTGCAAGAAATATTGATTAACTGCTTATGTCTGCACGTCCGTTTATTTTCCCGGAATCTAAGACAACTGCGATCGAATGAGACTCAGATAATTGATAATAAACTGTAGAGAAGTATTAAAAAAAATTATCAGGACTCTCTCGACGATGTTTAGAGCTAGATTTATGGATTATCTGCTTATATCTATACGCCCGTTTATGCTGCCGGAATCTAAGAAAGTTGCGATCAAATGAGACACAGATAATTGATGGTGAGCTGTATAGAAGTATAGGAACGAATGTCAGGGCTCTCCCGACATTCTCTCGTGCAACAGATATTGATTCACTGCTTATCTCTAAACGTCCGCTTATGCTCCCAGAATCTAAGACAGCTGCGATTGAATGAGACTCAGATAATTGATGGTGAGCTGTATAGGAGTATAGAAAAGAATGCAGTGCTCTGCCGACATCTCTCGTGCAACAAATATTGATTAACTGCTTATCTCTACACGTCCGTTTATTTTCCCGGAATCTAAGAGAGCTGCGATCGAATGAGACACAGATAATTGATAATAAACTGTAGAGAAGTATGAAAATAAATTATCAGGACCCTCTTGACGATGTCTAGAGCTGGATTCATGGATTATCTGCTTACATCCACACGCTGGTTTATGCTCCCTGAATCTATGACAGCTGCGATCAAATGAAACTCAGATAATTGATAGAAAACTGTAGAAAAGTATGAAAAGAAAATATCAGAACTATCTCGACGATGTTTAGAGCTAGATTCATGGATTATCCGCTTATATTCACACGCCCGTTTATGCTCCCGGAATCTAAGACAGCTGCAATTGAACGAGACGCAGATAATTGATAGTAAACTGTAGAGAAGTATGAAATAAATTATCAGAACTCTCTCGACGTTGTCTAGAGCGAGGTTCATGGATTATCTGCTTATATCCACACGCCTGTTTATGCTCCCAGAATCTAAGACAGCTGCGATTGAATGAGACTCAGATAATTAATAGTAAATTGTAGAGAAGTATGAAAATAAATTATCAGGACTCTCTCGACGATGTTGAGAGCTAGATTTATGGATTATCTGCTTATATCTACACGCCCGTTTATGCTCCTGAAATCTAAGATAGCTGCGATCAAATGAGACTCAGATAATTGATGGTGAGCTGTATAGAAGTATAGGAACGAATGTCAGGGCTCTCCCAACATTCTCTCGTGCAACAAATATTGATTCACTACTTATCTCTAAACGTCCGTTTATGCTCCCGGAATCTAAGACAGCTGCGATAAAATGAGACTCAGATAATTGATGGTGAGCTGTATAGGAGTATAGAGAAGAATGTCAGTGCTCTGCCGACATCTCTCGTGCAACAAATATTGATTAACTGCTTATCTCTACATGTCCGTTTATTTTCCCGGAATCTAAGACAGCTGCAATCGAATGAGACACAGATAATTGATAGTAAACTGTAGAGAAGTATGAAAAGAAAATATCAGAACTATCTCGACGATGTCTAGAGCTGGATTCATGGATTATCTGCTTATATCTACATGCCCGTTTATGCTCCCTGAATCTGTGACAGCTGCAATCGAATGAGACACAGATAATTGATAGTAAACTGTAGAGAAGTATGAAAAGAAAATATCAGAACTATCTCGACGATGTCTAGAGCTGGATTCATGGATTATCTGCTTATATCTACACGCCCGTTTATGCTCCCTGAATCTGTGACAGCTGCAATCGAATGAAACTCAGATAATCAATAGTAAACTGTAGAGGAGTATGGAAAAAAATTATCAGGACTCTCTCGACGATGTTTAGAGCTAGATTCATGGATCATCTGCTCATACCTACACGCCCGTTTATGCTCCCGGAATCTAAGACAGCTGCAATTGAATGAGACTCAGATAATTGATGGTGAGCCGTATAGAAATATAGGAAAGAATGTCAGGGCTCTCCCGACATTCTCTCGTGCAACAAATATTGATTCACTGCTTATCTCTAAACGTCCGTTTATGCTCCCGGAATCTAAGACAGCTGCGAATGAATGAGACTCAGATAATTGATGGTGAGCTGTATAGGAGTATAGAAAAGAATGTCAGTGCTCTACCGACATCTCTCGTGCAACGAATATTGATTAACTCTTCATCTCTACACGTCCGTTTATTTTCCCGGAATCTAAGACAGCTGCGATAGAATGAGACTCAGATAATTGATGGTGAGCTGTATAGGAGTATAGAAAAGAATGTCAGTGCTCTACCGACATCTCTCGTGCAACGAATATTGATTAACTCTTCATCTCTACACGTCCGTTTATTTTCCCGGAATCTAAGACAGCTGCGATAGAATGAGACTCAGATAATTGATGGTGAGCTGTATAGGAGTATAGAAAAGAATGTCAGTGCTCTGCCGACATCTCTCGTGCAACAAATATTGATTAACTGCTTATATCTACATGTCCGTTTATTTTCCCGGAATCTAAGACAGCTGTAATCGAATGAGACACAGATAATCAGTAGTAAACTGTAGAGAAGTATGAAAATAAATTATCAGGACTCTCTCGACGATGTTTAGAGCTAGATTCATGGATTATCCGCTTATATTCACACGCCCGTTTATGCTCCTGAAATCTAAGATAGCTGCGATCAAATGAGACTCAGATAATTGATGGTGAGCTGTATAGAAGTATAGGAACGAATGTCAGGGCTCTCCCGACATTCTCTCGTGCAACAAATATTGATTCACTGCTTATCTCTAAACGTCCGCTTATGCTCCCTGAATCTAAGACAGCTGCGATTGAATGAGACTCAGATAATTGATGGTGAGCTGTATAGGAGTATAGAAAAGAATGTCAGTGCTTTGCCGACATCTCTCGTGCAACAAATATTGATTAACTGCTTATATCTACACGCCCGTTTATTTTCCCGGAATCTAAGACAGCTGCGATCGAATGAGACTCAGATAATTGATAATAAACTGTAGAGAAGTATGAAAATAAATTATCAGGACCCTTTCGACGATGTCTAGAGCTGGATTCATGGATTATCTGCTTATATCTACACGCCCGTTTATGCTCCCTCAATCTAAGACAGCTGCCATTGAATAAGACTCAGATAATTGATAGAAAACTGTAGAGAAGTATGAAAAAAAAATATCAAAACTATCTCGACGTTGTCTAGATCAAAATGTATGGATTATTTGCTTATATCCACACGCCCGTTTATGCTCCCTGAATCTGAGACAGCTGCGATCAAATGAGACTCAGATAATCAGTAGTAAACTGTAGAGAAGTATGAAAATAAATTATCAGGATCCTCTCGACGATGTCTAGAGCTAGATTCATGGATTATCCACTTATATTCACACGCCCGTTTATGCTCCCGGTATCTAAGACAGCTGCGATTGAATGAGACTCAGATAATTGATGGTGAGCTGTATAGAAGTATAGGAAAGAATGTCAGGGTTCTCCCCACATTCTCTCGTGCAACAAATATTGATTCACTGCTTATCTCTAAACGTCCGCTTATGCTCCCGGAATCTAAGACAGCTGCGATTGAATGAGACTCAGATAATTGATGGTGAGCTGTATAGGAGTATAGAAAAGAATGTCAGTGCTCTGCCGACATCTCTCGTGCAACAAATATTGATTCACTGCTTATCTCTACACGTCCGTTTATTTTCCCGGAATCTAAGACAGCTGCGATCGAATGAGACTCAGATAATTGATAATAAACTGTAGAGAAGTATGAAAATAAATTATCAGGACCCTCTCGACGATGTCTAGAGCTGGATTCATGGATTATCTGCTTATATCTACACGCCCGTTTATGCTCCCTCAATCTAAGACAGCTGCCATTGAATAAGACTCAGATAATTGATAGAAAACTGTAGAGAAGTATGAAAAAAAAATATCAGAACTATCTCGACGTTGTCTAGATCAAAATGTATGGATTATTTGCTTATATCCACACGCCCGTTTATGCTCCCTGAATCTGAGACAGCTGCGATCAAATGAGACTCAGATAATCAATAGTAAACTGTAGAGAAGTATGAAAATAAATTATCAGGATCCTCTCGACGATGTCTAGAGCTAGATTCATGGATTATCCACTTATATTCACACGCCCGTTTATGCTCCCGGTATCTAAGACAGCTGCGATTGAATGAGACTCAGATAATTGATGGTGAGCTGTATAGAAGTATAGGAAAGAATGTCAGGGTTCTCCCCACATTCTCTCGTGCAACAAATATTGATTCACTGCTTATCTCTAAACGTCCGCTTATGCTCCCGGAATCTAAGACAGCTGCGATTGAATGAGACTCAGATAATTGATGGTGAGCTGTATAGGAGTATAGAAAAGAATGTCAGTGCTCTGCCGACATCTCTCGTGCAACAAATATTGATTCACTGCTTATCTCTACACGTCCGTTTATTTTCCCGGAATCTAAGACAGCTGCGATCGAATGAGACTCAGATAATTGATTGTGAGCTGTAGAGAAGTATGAAAAACAATGATGAAAGCACTCTTGAGGTTCTCCATCGATTCAACAATGAAATACAAGTCAAACTTCAGGTCCATTTGTACGAAAAAAATTTCCAGATCGTTTGCATTGAGTATTAAAGGTCATGACAAGTCGATCGGTCACAATATAATGAGAGTATCATTTTCAATCAGACAATCAATATTGAACCCCACTTCATGAGAAAACAGGGAGGTATCGCATTGCCGTATCTCCGTAATTCAACGATAATCACTATTTTTATCAATTAACTGTTTACGTTTACACGTATCGTTATGGTACTCAGATCTGAGACGGGCGTCATTGACTGAGACTCAGATAATTGATTGTAAGCTGTAGAGAAGTATAAAAAAAAATCATGAGAGCTCTCTTGACGTTCTCTATCGATTGAACAATGAAATACAAGTCGAACTCCAGGTGAATTCGTACGAAAAAAATTTCCAGAGCGTTGGCGTTGAGTATTGAAGGTCATGACAAGTTTGTCTGCATTCATACTTGGAAGAATCAGTCGCAGTCCCTGCAATTACCTATTATGTCAATCTGTATGTCAGGACCCTTCAGATATTCTGTCATAATATGATGAGAGTATCATTTTCAATCAGACAATTGATGTTGAACCCCACTTCATAAGAAAATAGGGAGGTATCGCATACCGGTATTTTCGTAATTCAACGGTGATTACTAACTTTATCAATTAACTGTTTACGTTTACACGTATCGTAATGGTACTTGAATCTGAGAAAAGCGTCATTGATTAAGATTCAGATAATTGATTGTAAGCTGTAGAGAAGTATGAAAAAAAATCATGAGAGCTGTCTTGACGTTCTATATCGATTCACCAATGAAATACAAGTCGAACTCCAGGTGGATTTGTACGAAAAAAATTTCCAGACCGTTGGCATTGAGTATTAAAGGTCATGACGAGTCTATATGCATTTAAACTTGCAAAAATCAGTCGCAGTCCCGACAATTATTTATTATGTCAGTCTGCATGTGAGACCCCGCAAATATTTTCTCAGAATACGATGAAAGTATCATTTTCAATCAGACAATTGATGTTGAACCTTTTTTCATAAGAAAACAAAGGGAGGTATCGCATTCCCGTACTATCGTAATTCATTGGTGATCACTAACTTCATCAATTAACTGTTTACCTTTATACGTTTCGTTATGGTCCTAGAATCTGAAACAGGTCATGATTGACTGAGATGCAGATAATCAATATTGAGCTGTAGAGAAGTATACCAAAAAATTATGAGAGCTTTCTTGAAGTTCTCTATCGATTCAACAATAAAATACAAGTCGAACTCTAAATGATTGCAATTATTTTGTTCATTATCTCCACTCAGAAAAATCAATGTGCCATCACAGCAGAATGTCCCGGCGTCAGCCTTTTTAAAATAAAATCGCTCATTGAGATCCCGTGAGGATTGGTTATTTGGGAAATAATGAAAAAATTTGGGTCAATCGAAAATTTGAAATTTCGAGTATTCGACAGGAAATCGCTGACAATTAACTGAAAATAACCCTAACGCAATCTGCGGATTCCAGTGTCAGTCTGATCTTTATTGCTAAATGATGGCAATTTCAAACGGAAGAGAACGCACCATCACTCATTGTGATTGTTGGAACGGCAGAGAAATGCCCTGCATTTCCTCACTCGGTATCGTTAGCACCAGCAAGAGGTCGGGTCATTCAAGATTAAAAAATCCTACGTCCGATCGGAATGAAAACGTCCGGGAACTTTTTCTTGCTAAATTATCACGATTTCAAACGAAAGAGAACGCGCCATCGCTTATTGTGATCGTTGGAACGGGAAAGAAACGCCGATGAGAGTCACATGACAACAATATTATGAGCAATCTTTGGGTAATGTCTATGCATCATCCAATTTCTTTTCACTTTACGGTGCAATCGAAGGCTCGGTACAATATTTGGTCGTCAACACTGTCAGGGAGTGCTACACAGATGACACTGTTACCAACTTTCATGATGAGAAAAATAATTATTTAGGTAATTGATCATAATTTTCATGATGGAAAGACGAGCTCTGTGTTCACTCCATTATTCTTCCTTTTGATTAGGAAAATCTGCACACATAGAATGTTTCGTACCACAACCATGGTGCAATGGGCGGATTGGTACAAGATTTATTCAACAACACTATTAGCGAGTGATGTACAGATGACATTATCATCAAAAAATATGGAGAAATGTGTGATGCTTTGCGTAGCTGATCATAATTTTCACGATCATATCAACACGCTGTCAGGGAATCCTTATGATGCATGGATGCAAGACAAAATCTATATTAATTTTGTATTAATTTTGGTCACAGTGATTTGATTACATTTAATAAATGAATTTTTCATCTGAATAATTATACACTGTTAATTAATTTTGAGGCGATATTTAGATTGACAAAATACTCGTTCATTTAAAAAATGAATGTATATTGATAAAAACATCACCACCTGCGCATATAATGTTTCATTTCGTTGTTATTTCCAGAAATGAAATGCCGTTGGAGCCTTCAGCGAGTCTTCAGAGATCAACAAGACCGAGGCCGAGAGCCACGTCTTGCCACAGCAAGTCTCACCACAAGAGGGGAACTTACCCGCGCAAGGGACTTTGGAAATACGCTCAGAGTTGGCCTCATCCTCTTCGTCAATAACAAAGAAGAATGTGCGAGTTGTGTCCAGTGTTGATCTGGCACCCAGCCAAAGATGCCACATTATAAAGGTACGTTCAACAGAATTCATTCAAATTCGCTCATTTAAATCCTACCACTTGGTTTCAATTTGAAATTTTTTCAGGAATCAGCTGGCAAAATATTGTCTGAGGCTCCATCTAAGAAAACGAATCTAGGAAAAAATAGCTGTAACGTGACATTTTCGGATGGGGGTTGGAAAATGAGAGTTACCTTCGCCCTCTTCCTCCCAATCGAGTTTTACCCTAAAATTTAAGTATTGGGCGCCAGATCATTTTTCACCGGAACGATCAAACCGAATAAAATTTGCAAATTCACTAAATCGCTAGACTCAAACTAATGTGAAAATCCAAAAAAAAAAAGAGGTCACTCGATTGGAAAGGAAAGGTCACGGTTGCCGGTGTCGCTCAGGAGGCTGGGTTATGGAGAGAGGGGTGGATTTCAGGTGGAAACGAGGTGTCGGGCTTGAAACGAAAGAAAATAAAACTATCCAAAATAATGTTTACATGTTCCACTATTGAAAACTTAAGACAATACACTTCGAAATTATTTCTCACATTTGTAACCCATAACGGGAATCAACCGGTACAAAATCCGGAAATTTCAAAAATAATAAAAATAATGAAAATAATAATAATTCCTCAGAGGCTATAGAAAATAATCATACTAATTATTTAATCGGATTCGTAAACCCGCAAGGCCGTTGTATTCAACGGAGCTGAAACAACGCTAAATAATTTACTTCAAAAATTTTAATTCCCGGGGAGATCGGAATTCCGAATTAAAATAAAATAAATCCGAGATTCTGAGAATCAACGGAGACGGAGTCCCAATACGGGAACGTGAGAACGAGAGAGAGAGAAGAGAAGAAAAATATGCCACTCGTCATACGCAGTGATAGTGGAGAAAAATAAATCAGAATAATTAATTCAAATGTACTAAAATCGCGAAAACTCGCAAACCACTCGGCCGATTGTGTCCACTCGGATATTGCCGTGATCCTTAGGATCCACGGATACCACCTATGCATTTTCAGGCATAAAGATTAAAAATTACCCCTCTAAACGAGGACATAAAACACGCGTAATTTTAAACGACTAACTGTGCCGCTCAGCGCGCAACACTTACCGCCGACGCTCGTAGGCGCGGGGGACGAGAGGGGGTGAGGCAACTCACCGTACTCGAGCCCACGCTGCACGGTGAACACCGACAGAGAGGGAAAATGGCCGACTGCGCGTCGGAAAGAGACGCCACGAGGTATTTCTCTTTTACCTCGGGATTTTTATAAAAAATGAAACCCTCAGGGGAACCCTATGATAGGGAAAACCACGAGAAAGAGTCTCGTGAAAAATCAACACCTCAACCCACACAAATACCTATTTATCTCCCGATATATCGGGGAAATATTGCGACGCACGTGGCTGAAGGCCAAGGTGGTCGACCCGTCGTGAGACGGAAAAGCCGGCGCCATTATTTTAATGGCGCGGATAACACTCAGAAAATAACCCAAAAACTCACCCTTTTCGCCTTCTTGGGCACCTTCTTCACCATTCTAGAGCTGGTGGACTCCTCTAATCACACTAAACTTAATCCTCACACAGGGTGGGAGCACTTAAAAAGTTGACCTGTCTTGACCGGGTCAAGACGAAGACTGCCTCACTAGGTCAGTGTCGCGACACTGACCCGTTTGGAAAATGGGGGGGGCAGATCAGGATCGGTCCTGATCGGCGCGAGCGCGACACTCGGATAACTAATAAACTTTTATTCTAGGGAGGTGGCGCCGTCGCACCTTGACCCGACTAATTCAATTCGAACTTGAATTGAGGGAAGACTCTAACTCTAATCATATTCCTCTAACGCCACAAACTAGATTCGGGGTTGCCACCCCGAGTCATAGGGACGGATAGAAGTCCCAAAGACCTAATACTTACTCTTGGTACCTCCCACGGATCGGTTCTCCGGGATAAATGGGATCGGATTGATAAATGAAATGTAAAAATTAATCTAAGAAAAATACTACTTCACCCAATGCAACCTGGCAATTCGGGGAGTACAAGGGTTGCACTTGTCTCCCTCGACCTTCCACCGAACCAAAAACTGACCCAATTAATCCCATTTTATCCAACTGAAGTGGAGCGCTGATATTGCAATCAGACTTGGTCGATTCCCCGTGTGATTAACAGAAGGGTACTTCCCGTAGACAAACCGGATGACTCTTATTTTGGCCCTTCTTCGCGGAGAGTCTACGGGCCCTCAAAAGTGAATAGCCCGGACAGGATTTTCCTGTTCTCGAGAAAGATAACCCCACAAACAACTTCTAAACCACCAATTTGGGGAAAAATGACTACACCGAAGCGGGAAAATAACCTTAAAATTAATTCTCTCTCTCTCTCTAAACCCGTGGACGGTGGATGTACTGGTTAGGAGGTTGCTGTTGATTAGGTGGTTGGGTTCTTTCAACGGACATCCCCACATGTCCGTTACATAGCCAATGAAAAAATAGACTCGGAAAAAATAGCCAATGGAAAAAATAAACCCGGAAAAGAGGGCCCATAAATTTGGGGGCCTTGTAATACGTTTTGGGTGTGTGGAATTATTTTGGCCTGGTTTGCTTTTTCCATTGGCTATTTCTTCCATCGGCTATTTCTTCCTGGGCTATTTTTTCCGGTCTATTTCTTCCAAGTCTATTTTGTCCGAGTCTATTTTTTCCGCCTACCGAATAACAAACGACTATTTTTGTCACTGACGTATCAAACGAGGTTTTATGGACTGTTTTCGGGCCGTTAGGTGGCGTCCCTGAAGCGCTGCCTTATGGCCCGAAAACAGTCCATAAGACCGAGTGTTTGATACGTTAGTGACAAAAATATTCATTGAGTGATGATATACACCTGACGACATCAGCACCCGACTATGATTTATCTTCCGGAATACCTCTTGCATAAATGCACAAATTCGAAATTTTCATCGGTGTAAAGATGTTTTTAATTGTAAGGGATTGTCTCATTCTGAACTACAACGGTGTATAACAGCGCCTCACTTAGGCTGAAAGCTCCTTTTAATTGAGTTAAAATCGTTTGAATACTTCGAACATGTCGAATCATTTGGTCCTGATAAACCTTGAAAAATGCAGAGCATCAATATGATAATGTCTTCGAATGTGGGAGATTTTCCGGGAGGGCAAGTTCCGGCAGGTGGTAATAGACAGCGGTGTAGATCAGAACACAAGTATAATTCAACCCCCCCAATATATCTCTCTTTCATTTAAAAAAATCGGAATGACATTGAACAGATTCGATTCTCTGCACTGTCTAGTGCATTATTTGATCGAGATCGTGCCAATTTTTTGCCATGTTCGTTCTTGAGGAATATGAATGTTTTTGAAGTATTCTTCATTGTAGAATAAAATGATGCACTGGAGGAGGAATGCTTAGAGCATTCGAAATGTAGTGCAATTATGCATTTTTGGGAATTTGGAGGGTTTACTGTTGCTGACCTAGACCGGGCCGAAAATTATTATAGCTATTAAAATCTTTTTAAATGAGAAAGACAAATTATCGAGAGTAAAAAACACATTTTGGCGAAAGAGACTGTATTCCATACAGGACTATTAAACGATATAAACCTTCAGGACATTCGTTACTTTTCTATTACAAATAGGACAGTACTTCGTTGTTTTCCACGTTTTAACAGCACACCTGTAGCAGCAGCACATGTGTGACGTCCTGCCATGAACGAAAACCCCATCTTTGGGATTGATAATGCACATATTGCACAATTTACTGTCCCCATTATTATCAGGCCGTTCTCTCCCCCGAATAATGTGTATTTTACTGTTAACATCGGATTGCAATTCTTTTGGAGTTGAGCACTGTCTCGAGGTTCTTAGGGGATCAGAACTGGGGGAAACACCATCAACAGAGTCCACAGAGTTCTTAAGAAATGATGGAAATTCTGCAAGGCTTGTGTTTGTGCCCCGAGACGACGTAACACTCTTAGAACCGAACCCTGATATCAACAGACTCCTCTGACTCGAGACCAATCCAGAGTTTGTCTTCACCAGTTCCTCTTGGGAGAAGTATCTTCGAATAGGAATGGACTTTTTAATGAGTTCAAGAAGCTTTTTACTCCTCCGCCTCTTCCACTTTGGCCGTGGTGGATAAAAATTCTTTCTCATCTGGAAACATGCCGGGCAGTATGGGAACAGGGAGTCGTTCTTCACTGTGGTACACTGCAGGCAGGTCCAGTAATAAGTACGTCCAATTTCACTGTCAATTGAGGAACGAGAGTCATCACTGTTATCTGCTGGATCCAGCTCCGATTTGATTGTGTTGACAAACATTCCTTGGGGGATTAAGTTCTGCAGAAGATTATACGTTTTAGTCAATAATTTTGTACATTTACTACATTTCATTCTTTGTATAAACAATGAACATTGTTCATACTGTAATAATGCAGAGATTTAGAAAATAATAGTTCAATATTTCAATGACGAAAAATTGAAAATCATCATGTTTTTTCATAAATTATTCAAAAAATATTTATACCTCCAATCGAAAGAAATCATTTGGAATGAAATCTAATAAGAAAATGACATCCGGCTGATACAATCCAGAACGATCTCGAGAATGATGCATCTTTCAACTCAATATAGCCAAAAATCAAAGTTAACAAGTACCTCAGGATCTGACGAGGTCAAAGTATCCAAAAAAGGATTGCCTGTCTCAGACATCGATGCCACTTCATACTCGATCTGGCGAAACATGTCTTCATTGTCATCGGTTATTGCCCAGGTGTTGTTTGACGTATCCGATGTATCACGAGCATATTCTAGAACCATCAACCATAAATTGAGAATCACATCGACCAAGAATACCATTCAATAATCAAATCACAATCAGCAAGAATCATTTGATAATAAAATTATACACACCAGTTGTATGGTCCTGTATACTGAGAATAGATTCAGTACCACTCTCATCCCCAGATGTACTATCTGGCTTTTCACTCTCTAGTGTCACGTACCAAGAGTACTTTGGCTTCTTTGCCTCTGGCTCATCATCTCGGTCTGAACATCGAATAAATAATTGAAAATTCATTAATCCTAAACAATTGCCTGAATTTCACTTTTTTAAACAAGATGAGATGAAATAATGTTCAGTAAATGATCGATATATCTCTCAGTGAAGAAAATAATTTCAAAACAATAGAAAAAAAACTCAATCTCGTGCCAAGAAAAATTTTAAACGATCTATATTATCATTCAAACATGTTAACATCATGCCAAAACTTTAATAATTTTTTGAAATTAATGAGTGAATGCACAAACAAAAATTTTTACTGTACAAACGTGTACTAACCAAGTACAAGCGAATCCATAAGGTCGTTTTTGGCTTCCGAATGGAAGCCTTTGAAATCGTTCAATTTTGACATTTTCCAATTTTGCCTGGAAACTATGTTGAATGGTCTGAAATGTAAGAATACGAAGTTTGGCGAGAATGTCTGTATGTGTACCGGTGGTCACTTCTTCGTAAATTTAATAATTAAACGGGTAAAGATGGGGCTAGTTCTGTGCCAAATTGCAGCTCGATCAATCGATTAGTTCTCGAGATATTGCGATGCATCGAAAATTCGTTTTCCTTCAATATCTCGAAAATGACTGGACCGATTTCATTTTTTTTTTCAAAATTTTCATCTCGATGTCTTCTATCTCAATCAATAAAAATATGTATACCTGTTGCTAGAAAGTTTTCGAGATATGGCTAGTTTTCTGTTTTTGATTGAAAATCCTTGTAAACACGCTAACTTTCGAAAGAATCAAGATATCAACTTGAAATTTGGCATGGAGGTATCTCTTATGATTGCAATGTTTGGTATTTGAAATCAGCTAAATCTGACGATTAGTTCCGGAGATATTTAACTTTGCTTGCAAATCAATTTCACCCGATATCTTGAAAACCACGCAATCGATTTATTTTTTTATTTTTTTAAAATTTTCGTCCCGATGTCCTCTATCTTAATCAATCAAAATATGTATACCCGTTAATACAAAGTTTTCAAGATATGGCCATTTTTGTGTTTTCCACTCAAAATCCTTGTAAATACGCTAACTTTTGAAAAAATGGAGATATTAACTTGAAATTTGGCAAGAAGGTATCTCTTATGATTGTCATGTTTGCTATTTAAAATCAGCTCGATCGGACAAGTGGTTCCGGAGATATTAAACTTTCAAGATATGAAATGCAAAACATTTATTATAATAACACGTGGAAAGGATCGAAAGGACCATTCGGAAGCGCTCCGAATGGTCCTTTCGGAAGCGCAAATTGATTGATGGCAAAAGAAATGCACAAGTAAAATTAACAAACTCCACAACCACAAATCTGTAGTGACATGCCCATATTTGGAAATACAGAAGTCAACGTCAACCCCTCTACGTGGACCAATCACAGGGATGACACCCGAAAGATGACCATATAAGGAGTGTAGGAAGTTACTTCACGCACGAAATATTAATTTTTTCCCAATATTCGAACCAATCAGGGAAAGACACGCAAATAAGAAGGGTGGCCGTGTGCCTCCCTTGCATAAGAGATAGGAGTGTTCCTCCCTTGCATAAGGGATAGGACATCGATGATATATAAAGGAGGATGCAGCCCTTGAGCAACGCAGTCGGAGAAATCAACCAGCACCTACTACACCGTGACTATGTCAGTCAGTAGAATCAGTAGAGAGACACCCGTTCTCTAAAATTTCTTAGTCCTACAGTTTGGACTTATTCATTCGATTTCAATTCGAATTTACGTAGAGTTTTTCGTAACTTCATTTTGATAAAAGTCTTACTAGACTTATTTTCAAGAGTGGGATCTGTTCACGATTCCTATTTCAATTAAGGAAAATCTTTCATGATTTTTACTTGAATTGTAATCAAATATTTAAACGATAAATTGTCATAACAATTATTGTAATAAATTAAAATCTCGAATTAATTGTCAAGAAACAAAACAGCGTAAGTCGAACCAATCAACGAAATTGGTCACGTAAGTTACAACCTTAATCATTTTTGTAAACTCATTTCATTTTGTCAAAAATATAAAAAGAAATTTCAATCATCTTTTTCATTAATTAAAACCTTGTGCATCCTATCGAAATTATCTTCCCGTCCATGCTATTAACCGCAAGGTTAGGCTAAAAAGGGAACGAGTTAGTTAATGGGTATTTGTGGAATTTTATTAATTATTAATCAACCTTCAATTAATTGGGTTCTAAATTTCAGCTTTGAATCTAGTGATTTGAGATATTTTACTGTCATTTAAACATTTGATTTATGAAGGTTTATTTCTGGAAAAGTTATCACACTTTTCGTCAGATTCACCCATTTCTGAAATAACAATTTGTATGTATTTTTTGTGAACAATTTTTTTTTCTTAGCAGAATAAACCTATAGGTTTAAATGCTTCAAATAAAAAAAATAAAAAAAAAAACTCGTTTTGTCTCAGTAATTGTTGAATAATGTCTCACAACATTACTCACTCGATACTCTCCTCAATAATTCTAGTCAAATAATTAATAATTATTGATTTTTCTGAGGTTATGATCATTCATTTAATTGTCAATAATTCGGTTTTACTTACGAACAGAGAGAACCATTGTCACTTATCAGCTTATCACTAATTCACTCGTTCGATAAATTACGTTATTGTTTATTAAGAAATATTGAAACATTAATTGTTAATTAATTAATTAATAAATAATGTAGATACATTACATATGAAGGGAGAAAAAATTGTTCGGAGAGGTTATAATAACAACATGAGAGTTTTCTAGGGGTAGGATCTTTAGGTAGGGACCACGACTTTACTTTCAAATTCTAGCTGGGGTGGAATTATGCGCGTTTAGGGTACCCTAAAGCCTTATTTTTTCTTTGCCACCAGGGAGAGCTTTTCGGGTTGACTTCGTCGTGTTTCGGAACGTTTTCTGCCAGAATTGTCGAGGAGGGGGATCTCGGAGCATGCGCCGTTTTCAGCCGCCATCGCGCGCATCCCCCTCCACCAAACTAATTCGCCGCGCGCACCTCGCCAACAGTCGGTAATGTTGGCATGAAACGTTCGGAAATCTCACCATAAATTGCCGAAAAACGCCCCCTTATGGCAAAGAAAAAATAAGGCTTTAGGGTACCCTAAACGCGCATAATCTCACCCCTGGAGGGGGCTACGAGCAACGGCAATTTCGCTGACAGTTTCTCATCTCTTAGATAATAAATTACCATTCAAATATATTTTTATTCCAACTGGATAAACTCGTATTCTTGTTTTGGATAAATCAATTTAATTATATGACATAAATGATGTTATTATTTTTTTTAATGAAAAATAAAAAGATGGAGGCCTGGAGGTAGATTCAAGAGTCATTTGCTCTAGGCTGGAGGCCTCGAGGTGGATTCAAGAGTCAAATAGTCTAGAGTGGACGCTTCGAGGTAGATTCAAGAGTCATTTGAATCCACCTCGAGGCCGACCCTTGAATCCACTTCGAGGCCTCCAGCCTAGAGCGAATGATTCTTGAATCCACCTCGAGGCCTCCAGCCTAGAACAAATGACTCTTGAATCTACCTCGAGGCCTCCAGCCTAGAGCAAAGACTCTTGAATCTACCTCCAGGCCTCGACCTTTTTATTTGTCATTAAAAAGAAAAATAATATCATTTATGTCATATAATTAAATTGATTTATCCAAAACAAGAATACGAGTTCATTCAGTTGGAATAAAAATATTTTTGAATGGTAATTTATTATCTAAGAGATGAGAAACTGTCAGCGAAATTACCGTCGCTCGTAGCCCCCTCCAGGTAGAATTTGAAAGTAAAGTCGTGGTCCCTAAAGATCCCACCCTAGGGTGTTATATAAAAATATTTTCATTTCTGCTTTATCAACACTGTTTGACCGACAAAATCTGATGTGTAGATTTGTACTT
The DNA here is from genome assembly GCA_035578325.1 of Coelinius sp. EB29. Lineage (NCBI taxonomy): Eukaryota > Metazoa > Arthropoda > Insecta > Hymenoptera > Braconidae > Coelinius > Coelinius sp. EB29. The sequence continues at coordinate 6,175,888 of JAOZGT010000005.1, forward strand.
GTGTCCAAAAAAAAATGTGTAAACTTTATTTGTGTACGTTGGGGCGATGCAGTTTGTCCCTAGAATGTGTACAAACCGGAATGTGTTGTTGCGTAGGCAACTAGCGATTATTAGGGTCCCTAGATGATCCGCCATTTTACTGATAATAAGAGGTAAAATTCAAATCTAGATTGAGCCGTTGTTTTATGGATTATTATGATTATAAAACTAATTCATCGAAGATATTTGTCAATAATTTTATAAAAGAATATTTGTTATTTTGGGTTTTTACGTCCTTGAATTCGAAGAAGGTTCGTAGTATTCATGAGGTCCCCGGATTAAGATATTCCCCAACATCTGCATTTCGGTCAATTGTTAGTTTTCCAATGAATTGCTGTCCAACGATTAATATTCGAGGTCATAAAACCTTTTCTTTGCGGAAACATTTGAGTACACTATTGTAGAATTTTACTTGTTATTGTGTATTTCAAAATGTTAATCCCTAACCGTTATTAAGGTGACCCAGTTTTATGATACATTCAATCACTCTCTTCAAGAATTTTTGTTCTTCCATTCGTTTATTACTCTAATCCTAATCCTTCGTACCTGGAATTGTCACTCAAGGGTCGAGTCGAGCGCGATACCTTTTCTACCTGCAATTGCTATTCTCTATCGATGACCAAACAACATCCCCTCTCCACTACCCTCATTTACTACTACCTCGAGAGCAAATTTGATATTCCCCCGAAAACGATTCGTTGAACCCCCTCCACCTTCAAAATTGTTGACACCTCATGGATGCTTCACCGAGCTAGCGAGAGACAAACAAATAGAAATAAACTCACTTCCACTGTATGTTTGGAGTTGGGAAGATCTAACTACGAGATAATAAGTTGAAAAGGAGTCTGGTTGTAAATAGTTGTTGATTGAGAACATTGTGAATAATGTGAAATGGAGTTGTGGACTATTGAATTTGTGATTAAATATAAAACATTCATGGTGTGACTGAAATCTATGTTTTGAACATTATTTAAAATCTCCCACACTTACAGAGCAGAGTGCTTTAGCACTCCACGGGCAACGGACCTGCCACCTGGGTTATATTCCACCAAAACTCGAAGGAGTACGCAACAGTGTACAACCGCTCTAGTCGAAAAGAAACCCCCCCGACCCCCAGGTACTTAGCCGAAAAGGTGTAATAATTAAGAAAAAAACCTTATGTACTCGATTGTACATTGTTAGTACATGATTGTACTAGCAAAAATTTCGTTTGTACATTCACTCATTAATTAATATTAATTATTTAAATCTCGCCATGATGTTAGCCGGAAAGAAATCGAAAATTGTTTAATTCAGGCCAATGACCAGTGGAATCGACAGGAAATCGTTTGTACATGATAAATTTCATCTTTTTATTGTTTGTACATTTATTGTTGACTAGTTAGCGATGAAAATACATGCCATAATCAACGTTGAATAGAGATTTTTTATCAAAGAACAGAATAGTTTAGGCATGCTCATTAAAGTGAACTGGCAAACATAAGATATTGAACTTTGTTTAAAAATAAATAAATAACAAATTAATAATTTTTTATGCAGTTATGAATGCACTCAAATGCAGCCGGGGGTCGTGACTTGACTTCTGACCAGCGGAAAATTATAGAACTAGGTGAAAACTTTCGGAATGCTCCTCTGGAGTTTGCATAGGTCCAAGAATAAATAAATATTAACAATTGATAATTGTTAATAATTACTAATAATTGTTAATATTCATTTATCCTCGGACCTATGGAAACTCCAGGAGGACTTTTTAAAGGCCTCCCCCGAGTCCCAAAGTTATCGGGGGGTCAGAACTCAAGTCACGACCCCCGGCTGCACTTGAGTGCATTGAAATCTCGTAATGAAATTTGGCCAAACCCATTGATAATCAATCATCAATGTGTAATTGAAGAAACAAAATTCAAAATATAAATGACGATAGTTAGATAATTTTTTTTTTCTTTTTCCCGCGGGAAGTACTTGAATTCAGAATTGAATTTAAAAAATCACTAGTTTATTCAGAAAAAGGAGCTGAATGTGAAGCTTATGAGTTATTAGGTATATACGCGACTGTTGAATATAAACATAAAATAATATTAAAATTACCCACAGGAGTTAGTGCCCCGATATTCCTAATTATTTATCCCCTGAACAATTTTTCCTCTCTCTTTTAATTATTTATATTATTTTCCTGTGCAATATTACTTTAATAAATATTTTATATGTTTGAAAACACGGGAATAGTATTAAATTTATACTTTTTACATCGTAAATATCAAATATTTGAAAAGCTTTTGTGTTATTGACCCACCGTGACGAGAATTTCTATAATATTTGATTTTTTTCATTTGTTTGAAACAAATAGTCAAATTTTTTGCTTTATACGTATTAATTAGCAAAAAAGTCTCCCATAGATTCTTAAGTAAGTGTAGTTGAGTTTAAGCACAAATATTATATTAATTTAATTGTTTATAAAATATGGAAATTATTAAAAAACAATATTTATTCACAAAATTCTGCACTAAAATTGAATAAATTTAATAAATTCTGTGAAAATTGAACATTTAATTTATTTAATTCAGTGTTGAATTCGTAAAACAATAATATGCACCTAAAAATGTTCAGATTAATGACAAAAATATTGTATTAATACGTAATATGATGATATTTAAATTAGTTGAAGCTGAAGAATATTTAAATCAATCGTTTTTGAACTTTAAATAACATATGTATAAACTTACTGAGAATGTTGATATTTTTTCTATCTACTTGTAGACTCCATTTGTGTAAAAGAAGTGGAATGTAAGAGTCTGTTGTAAAGAGAATTAATAAATTTGATAAACAAATGAAATTTAATGTTTTGAAAGAATTTATTTATGAAGGAATGATTGATAAATGTTGGGTTATCTCAGTAATCAGTGGATTTAGAGGAAAATCTCAGGAGACTTTTTTTGTAGACAATTTGGTTCTCTATAAAAAAAAGTGTTCTGACTTTTTTTCTCTAAATTCACTAGTTTCTCAGATATTCCCAAATTTGTTTACACGCGATTTTCTAATTAAAGATTTCATCATTTTATGATTGAAAAAAAAAAATTCAATTAATCAATTACCCTCTGTCAACTTTAGAAAAACGTTCTAGACCACTTGACAGCAGCCTGATGAATTTTCTTATCCAATTTATAAATTTTCATTTTTCCCAGCATTGGAAATTTAATGGGTAATTCATGAAAATCATCACAGATAAATACATAAGGACTGTCTGATTCTCCCTCAGGATAAACTCGACGATACTCATCCTGAGGTAAAACATCGAGGACTGTGACATATCCCAGAAGAACTTTTGTTGGATAATTCTGAGGGAATTTCATGTTTTCATCAACTAGAACTCTGTATCGATGCTCAAGAGTTGAAATTTCTTCGGTGGTTGGGGTTATCGAGGCAGCATGAATCCATAATCTGCCCCTATGAGATGAATACCAAGATCTACCTTCGTGCTTTTTTATCCCAGATATCAAGAGAGATGCCCATGGTTGATGGAGTGTTAAACAGAGACCTTCATCAACCATCTCCCGGAGTTCTTTATCCTGAACTCGACGAATTGTAGACTCTGCTGACGTTGTTGATGATATATTCTCTGATAAAACACCTTCTCTATACTAAAATCATTTTCATCAATCACTCAAACAATTTCCTGTTTATTGAAAATGCAAATATCTCTGAACCTATCAATTTAATTAAAAAAATATCAAAAGACCTTTTTTGTAGCCCTTGAAATTCTCTACAAAAAATGTCTTCTCAAATTTTCCCCTAAACCCATCCCTTATCAAGATAAAAACAAAATAAACTCACCAAAGGTCGATCAAATTCGAAATTAGGACAAATTAAATCTCCACCCTGACAATATTCTTTCCCACTCTTCTCCAGGATCTCCAGTTGTCTCTTGAAAATTTCCTCAGAATCATCCTCCTCCTCCACAACATCTCTACCAAAAATATCAACCGTAAACTTCTTATTCAGCCTAGAACCATGTTTTTTATCCCTCATTTCATTTTCTCGTTTATCCATTTCAATTCTCTCTTCTTTGGATAACCAGACACTATTACTCGACTGATAATAGTCTGATTCATCATCGATAACTTGAGTCCTCTTTGCACTATTTCTGTCATACTCCAAGAGCTTATCCCTCTGTTTTAAAGCAGCTTTACTGGGTTTTTGTTCAATTAATTTATTGTAAAGATTGTATGAGGCTTTGGAATTTGATGAGAGGATTGCTTGTTGATTTGGAGTGCAAACCAACGCTTCACAGAAAAAACAGGGGCCTGCCCCCTCCTGTGCACAAACTATTCTTCCACAGCTCAAGCAATTGTTTATAAGTTTGTGGATTTTAGCCTCACAGTCACACTTGACTCGTCCTTTTAAGCCAACAGCAATATTGTTTCCTTCAATCGAATATAAATTAACAAATTTCTTTTTCTTTTCTTGTTTTTCTGGCTTTGGAGGCTCTGGGGGAAGTTCGATGGGTTCTTTCTCCTTGGTTTTAGATTTTTTCTTGCCTTTTGACTTCTGTGGAAGGGCTTCGTTGTCGTTGGGCTTTCTGTAGCCTGAGAATTGTTTCTCGTGAGCTAGAATTGGGTGTGAAAGAGTGCTTGGTGGATATCTTGACATCAGAGGGTGATGGTGAGATTTTTGTAAGGACATTCTTTGTAGAGGAGTTTGAGGGCTACAAAAAAAGTCTCTACGATAATTTTGATATGACAATTGAATTTTGAGATATTTTACAGAAATTGATTTGTTTACATGTTGAATTGACCTTGGAGAAATTATTGTTGGATTATTTTTTGAATATCTTAGAAACTGGTGGATTTAGATAAATATGTCAAAGGACACTTTTTATAGAGAATTTTGAGGGCTACAAAAAAGGTCTTATAATATTTTACTCTAAATCCACTCTTTTTCGAGATATCTGCAAACTCAAATGAATGAAATTGATTTAGATTGTTTTCTTCATGCTTACCTCTTTTTCTCTTGAGTTCAAACATAAAGGTCTTGTGCTTTGAGTTGCTCATGTCCAGAAAGTTCTTGAAGAAGTCATCCAAGTCCCTTTCATTCTCCATTGTCATAATGTACCTGAAGTATTTGGAGGTTAGCGGAGAGCCGAAACTATTATTTTGCATGATTATTTTCTTACTGAATCATCTCCTCGGTAACGGGATAATCCAGGATTCCTGACAGATTCTGATGTATCCAACGATCCATTTTTCGAAATATTTAATCGAAGAAATAATGATTCTGATCCAAATTGTATGACGAATATTTTGAAGATTAGGGGATTGTCATGCACTCAAGTGCAGCCGGGGGTCGTGAGTTAATAATAAATGTACAAACAATAAAAAGATGAAATTTATCGTGTACAAACGATTTCCTGTCGATTCCACTGGTCATTGGCCTGAATTAAACAATTTTCGATTTCTTTCCGGCTAACATCATGGCGAAATTTAAATAATTAAAATTAATTAATGAGTGAATGTACAAACGAAATTTTTGCTAGTACAATCATGTACTAACAATGTACAATCGAGTACATAAGGTTTTTTTCTTAATTATTACACCTTTCCGGCTAAGTACCTAGGGGTACCCCCCCGTTATATCCTACCGTTTTCCACTAGCAGGACGGTGGCGCCAGTTATTATTTCTGCGCTAATTTTGAATGTGGATTCGTGAGCCGCTAAAGCCCTGAAGAGCACTCCATCGATGTTGATTATTTTTGTATGATAATTATTGGGAAAGGAGGTTTTTTAAATATTTAATAATTTAACACAAGTGCTTAAGAGAGCACATTAACAATTTATTATTTAACTGAACTTTTAACTTTTCACTACAAACACCTTGAACTCCAATTACGTTATAATAATTAAACTCGAAGAGAGAAGCAGAAGGCTTTAAATACAACTGAATGTTTTTTCAACTCTACAACTCCAAACTTGAAGAGTAACTGATGACAGTCCCTCATTGGAACTCGTCCAGAACAGGTCGGCCCATTGTAGTGACAAAATCGAATTTTCATTTGTGTTTAGGCGGTGAAGAAAACGTTAATCGTAGGGAAAAAAACGGTGTTTGTTTTGTAACAGTCATAACTACAGAAACGTGCAATTGCTCATGATATTACGAGTGTTTTACGCATTTTCAGTGTTTGAATCAATGTAATATTTTAAATGGCCGACTACCGGAAGGTCTGCCCAATCGCGGGAATTTCCGATGACTCTTTGATCCAAATTTTTAGCTATCTGTCTCAGCAGGATCGCTTAAAAGTTGAAACAGGTGAGGGTCGTTACGAATACCTACAATTTTGTAAAAAATGAATAGAGAATATAATAATTCTTTTGTACGATATACATATAGTATGCAGGCGTTGGCAGAACATTGTCCAATATACGTGGAGTGATGTCCAAAAATTCTCGAGACATGTTAATCCGCGTTTTTTTTCAAAGAACCAGATAGCTAAGATATTGCAATTGTGCTCTCTATATGTTCGATCTATACATATCAAAAAAAGTGAGATACACTTATTGGAAATGATGGCTCAGACTGGTGATCAGCAATTAGAGACGCTAAAATTGGATTTTGATAATCGACATACGAACCAGCCCCCCGAAATGCATCGATGCATCAACACAATTCTCCTTAACACCCCAAATTTGATCACCCTGGAAATAGGGTCAATACCTCATCAATTTCAATGGAAATCGTTGGAAAATCTGCCAGAGTCACTCCAATGCGACTCAGATAATTGATGGTGAGCTGTATAGGAGTATAGAGAAGAATGTCAGTGCTCTGCCGACATCTCTCGTGCAACAAATATTGATTAACTGCTTATATATAAACGCCCGTTTATGCTCCCGGAATCTAAGACAGCTGCGATCGAATGAGACTCAGATAATTGATAATAAACTGTAGAGAAGTATTAAAAAAAATTATCAGGACTCTCTCGACGATGTTTAGAGCTAGATGTATGGATAATCTGCTCATATTCACACGCCCGTTTATGCTCCCAGAATCTAAGACAGCTGCGATTGAATGAGACTCAGATAATTGATAGTAAACTGTAGAGAAGTATAAAAATAAATTATCAGGACTCTCTCGACGATGTTTAGAGCTAGATTTATGGATTATCTGCTTATATCTATACGCCCGTTTATGCTCCTGAAATCTAAGATAGCTGCGATCAAATGAGACTCAGATAATTAATGGTGAGCTGTATAGAAGTATAGGAACGAATGTCAGGGCTCTCCCGACATTCTCTCGTGCAACAAATATTGATTCACTGCTTATCTCTAAACGTCCGCTTATGCTCCCGGAATCTAAGACAGCTGCGATAGAATGAGACTCAGATAATTGATGGTGAGCTGTATAGGAGTATAGAAAAGAATGTCAGTGCTCTGCCGACATCTCTCGTGCAAAAAATATTGATTAACTGCTTATCTCTACATGTCCGTTTATTTTCCCGGAATCTAAGACAGCTGCAATCGAATGAGACACAGATAATTGATAGTAAACTGTAGAGAAGTATGAAATAAATTATCAGGACTCTCTCGACGATGTTTAGAGCTAGATTCATGGATTATCCGCTTATATTCACACGCCCGTTTATGCTCCTGGAATCTAAGACAGCTGCGATTGAATGAGACTCAGATAATTGATGGTGAGCTGTATAGGAGTATAGAAAAGAATGTCAGTGCTCTGCCGACATCTCTCGTGCAACAAATCTTGATTAACTGCTCATCTCTACACGTCCGTTTATTTTCCCGGAATCTAAGACAGCTGCAATCGAATGAGACACAGATAATTGATAGTAAACTGTAGAGAAGTATGAAAATAAATCATCAGGACTCTCTCGACGATGTCTAGAGCTGGATTCATGGATTATCTGCTTATATCCACACGCCTGTTGATGCTCCCTGAATCTGTGACAACTGCAATCGAATAAAACTCAGATAATTGATGGTGAGCCGTATAGAAGCATAGGAAAGAATGTCAGGGCTCTCCCGACATTCTCTCATGCAACAAATATTGATTCACTGCTTATCTCTAAACGTCCGTTTATGCTCCCGGAATCTAAGACAGCTGCGATTGAATGAGACTCAGATAATTGATGGTGAGCTGTATAGGAGTATAGAAAAGAATGTCAGTGCTCTGCCGACATCTCTCGTGCAACAAATATTGATTAACTTTTCATCTCTACACGTCCGTTTATTTTCCCGGAATCTAAGACAGCTGCGATCGAATGAGACTCAGATAATTGATAATAAACTGTAGAGAAGTATGAAAATAAATTATCAGGACCCTCTCGACGATGTTTAGAGCTAGATTCATGGATCATCTGCTTATACCTACACGCCCGTTTATGCTCCCGGAATCTAAGACAGCTGCGATTGAATGAGACTCAGATAATTAATAGAAAACTGTAGAGAAGTATGAAAAGAAAATATCAGAACTATCTCGACGATGTTTAGAGCTAGATTCATGGATTATCCGCTTATATTCACACGCCCGTTTATGCTCCCGGAATCTAAGACAGCTGCGATTGAATGAGACTCAGATAATTGATGGTGAGCTGTATAGGAGTATAGAAAAGAATGTCAGTGCTCTGCCGACATCTCTCGTGCAACAAATATTGATTAACTGCTCATCTCTACATGTCCGTTTATTTTCCCGGAATCTAAGACTGCTGCGATTGAATGAGACTCAGATAATTGATGGTGAGCTGTATAGAAGCATAGGAAAGAATGTCAGGGCTCTCCCGACATTCTCTCGTGCAACAAATATTGATTCACTGCTTATCTCTAAACGTCCGTTTATGCTCCCGGAATCTAAGACAGCTGCAATTGAATGAGACTCAGATAATTGATGGTGAGCTGTATAGGAGTATAGAAAAGAATGTCAGTGCTCTGCCGAAATCTCTCGTGCAACAAATATTGATTAACTCTTCATCTCTACACGTCCGTTTATTTTCCCGGAATCTAAGACAGCTGCGATCGAATGAGACTCAGATAATTGATAATAAACTGTAGAGAAGTATGAAAATAAATTATCAGAACTATCTCGACGATGTTTAGAGCTAGATTCATGGATCATCCGCTTATATCTACACGCCCGTTTATGCTCCCGAAATCTAAGACAGCTGCGATTGAATGAGACTCAGATAATTGATGGTGAGCCGTGTAGAAGTATAGGAAAGAATGTCAGGGCTCTCCCGACATTCTCTCGTGCAACAAATATTGATTAACTGCTTATCTCTAAACGTCCGTTTATGCTCCCGGAATCTAAGACAGCTGCGATTGAATGAGACTCAGATAATTGATGGTGAGCTGTATAGGAGTATAGAAAAGAATGTCAGTGCTCTGCCGACATCTCTCGTGCAACAAATATTGATTAACTCTTCATCTCTACACGTCCGTTTATTTTCCCGGAATCTAAGACAGCTGCGATAGAATGAGACTCAGATAATTGATGGTGAGCTGTATAGGAGTATAGAAAAGAATGTCAGTGCTCTGCCGACATCTCTCGTGCAACAAATATTGATTAACTGCTTATCTCTACATGTCCGTTTATTTTCCCGGAATCTAAGACAGCTGCAATCGAATGAGACACAGATAATTGATAGTAAACTGTAGAGAAGTATGAAAATAAATTATCGGGACTCTCTCGACGATGTCTAGAGCTGGATTCATGGATTATCTGCTTATAACCACACGCCTGTTGATGCTCCCTGAATCTGTGACAACTGCAATCGAATAAAACTCAGATAATCAATAGTAAACTGTAGAGAAGTATGGAAAGAAAATATCAGAACTATCTCGACGATGTTTAGAGCTAGATTCATGGATTATCCGCTTATTGGACTCGCTATTTACCGATGGCGGCGCTGTTTTTCACCAATATGGACGTTATCAGGAGCACCAATAAGGCGCTCACGTATGTACATACACAAGCTCACAATTTGTATGTGTAATGTATGTGAGCTGATGTTAGCGCCTTAGAGTAGCCATGTCCAGAGGGCATCTTGCTATTTAGCGTCCCCAATATTCACACGCCCGTTTATGCTTCCGGAATTTAAGACAGCTGCAATTGAATGAGACTCAGATAATTGATAATAAACTGTAGAGAAGTATTAAAAAAAATTATCAGGACCCTCTCGACGATGTCTAGAGCTGGATTCATGGATTATCTGCTTATATCTACACGCCCGTTTATGCTCCCTGAATCTGTGACAGCTGCAATCGAATGAAACTCAGATAATCAATAGTAAACTGTAGAGAAGTATGGAAAAAAATTATCAGGACTCTCTCGACGATGTTTAGAGCTAGATTCATGAATCATCTGCTTATATCTACACGCCCATTTATGCTCCCGGAATCTAAGACAGCTGCGATTGAATGAGACTCAGATAATTGATGGTGAGCCGTATAGAAGTATAGGAAAGAATGTCAGGGCTCTCCCGACATTCTCTCGTGCAACAAATATTGATTCACTGCTTATCTCTAAACGTCCGTTTATGCTCCCGGAATCTAAGACAGCTGCGAATGAATGAGACTCAGATAATTGATAGTAAACTGTGGAGAAGTATGAAAATAAATTATCAGGACTCTCTCGACGATGGCTAGAGCTGGATTCAAGGATTATCTGCTTATAACCACACGCCTGTTGATGCTCCCTGAATCTGTGACAACTGCAATCGAATAAAACTCAGATAATCAATAGTAAACTGTAGAGAAGTATGGAAAAAAATTATCAGGACTCTCTCGACGATGTTTAGAGCTAGATTCATGGATCATCTGCTTATATCTACACGCCCGTTTATGTTCCCGGAATCTAAGACAGCTGCGATTGAATGAGACTCAGATAATTGATGGTGAGCCGTATAGAAGTATAGGAAAGAATGTCAGGGCTCTCCCGACATTCTCTCGTGCAACAAATATTGATTCACTGCTTATCTCTAAACGTCCGTTTATGCTCCCGGAATCTAAGACAGCTGCAATCGAATGAGACACAGATAATTGATAGTAAACTGTAGAGAAGTATGAAAATAAATTATCGGGACTCTCTCGACGATGTCTAGAGCTGGATTCATGGATTATCTGCTTATAACCACACGCCTGTTGATGCTCTAGCTTTGCTGCTGCTTGGAGTAACTGGAAGATCTAGTGATTTAACCAGGTCCATGAATCTGAGCAGGCAGATCTTGGGGAGCCTTTCTCCATCCAGGCAAAGGACTTTCGAAAACCAGTTCAGGGTGAGCTTGATGACTTGATGAAGCATTTTGACAGAGTCCACCTCATGACGGATAAGATGGCCGGGGGTGCAGGATGGAAGTAGCAATAATCTTTTGTAGAAGGAGAGCTGGATACGCTCAATGATATCCGTGTACCGTAGAGCCCAGGTGGGAGCGGCATACAGGAGTGTGGAAGCTACCATCGAGTCAAATAACTTAACTGAGGCGTCCCAAGAATCAGAGCCTGCTCTACACAGTATCGACATCACAGAGCCAATGGCAATTCGTGCTTTGTCAGCTGCTGCCTGGGCCGCTTGTCTACCAGCCGCCGAGGAAGAAAATAACACACCCAGATAGGTGTACGTAGAGACAACCTCAATTACTTCTCCATAGATCTTCAGTGGGTAGTTTGGAAGGAGGGAGACAGGTCCCCCTGGTCTGAAGACAATCAGCTTAGTCTTAGAGACGTTTATGGTCAGCTGATTTACACTGAAGTAGAATTCCAGGTCATTCAGTAAATGATACATATGAGTTTGTTGGGTTGAGAATAGTACCAAGTCATCAGCAAACAGCAGAGCCAGGACATCTCTCATCGAGTCAATGCTGGGACCACTATGTCCTCTGTATCTCAGATGTTGTTCTATGTCTGATAGGAATAGCAGAAAGAGAGTAGGACTGAGGCTTTCTCCTTGGAGCACCCCTTCAGTTATGTTGATATTCTCTGTAAATTAGCCCTTAGATCTCACCTTTAAGAAAGCATGCTCATAGAGATCTTGGAGTATCTTGATCAACTTAGTGCTGACCCCGAGATGGAAAAGTTTTTGCCAAAGAAGAGTATGGCTGACCGAGTCAAAGGCTCTTTTCAAGTCTACAAAAAGACCAAAGACCTTGCGATTCCCTAATCTGAGTTGAAGTTGGATTGTTGCCATCGCGGCAAAGATATTATCCAGAGTGGATCGACCTTTTTGAAAGCCTGCTTGGCACTCCGGGTAAATATTTTCCTCCTCGGCCCACTTATCCAGCCTAGTACAAAGGATTTTTGTAAAGAGTTTAGCAACTACATTGACTAAAGCAATACCCCTGTAGTTCTCAGGCTTTGACTTATCCCCTTTCTTAAAGATCATGGTTAGGATGATCTCGTGCCAAGATCCAGGAACCACTTCCTCTTTGAGTATTCTATTAAAAAGCTCATGTAGAAATAGTGTGCCAGCTGGGGGTAGAGCCTTAAAAAACTCAGCAGGAATACCATCTGCTCCAGAGGCCTTTCCACATTTAGCACCTACTAACACCGATTCGATCTCCCCAAGTGAGATTGGACTATCTAGTCTCGAGTCAGTGGAACCAAGGTAGTTACCAGTGTCTAAAATTCTAGGGGGGTAAACGCTAGCGTAGAAGATCTGCCAAGTTTCCACATCCAACTCCGACGAGGGATTTCTAGGCCTACAAGATCGAACGGCCTTCCAGAATTCCGCCTGGGTCTTAGTATTGGCGATTTTTTCTCTGACATCATCAAAATATGCTATCCTCTTGTCGTCCAGCAGGTCAAAGTAGGACTTCTTGGCGACGAGGTAGCTGTCTAGTGTGGGCTGAGTGAAAAAGTCTTTCTGACATTTTTGTAGTAGTCCTAAGGTAAACTTCCTGGCAGTTCTGCAATCATTATCAAACAAAGGATTTTTTGGATACCCAGGTGTCGAGCTAGATGTTTTTACGAGCATACCAGCATGGCTGGCAGCTGCAAAGATACTGCGGTGTAGTGCTTTCATTAGGCGGTCAATATCCGAGCCAGGATCAATATATAGCATAGTAGAGTCATTGAGATATTGGTAATATTTATCGAACATGTTTCTCTTCCAGAGTAGTCGAGGGGGTTGTTGGGAAGTTGTTGCAGTGGAGTGGAGAGTCTGAGGAGATCCGAGTAGGTCAAGGGAGATGGGAAAGTGATCTGATGATAGAACAGACTGGTCAACAGAGAAGTTGTGAATTAGATGCAGATTGAGAAGATCAGAGAATATGAAATCTATTGTACTCCTACCTCTGGGACCAACATAAGTTATTTGAGCAGGTGAGTCGCCGGGCGATCGCCCATTTATAAGCACAAGCCCATTCTCCATCATCAGGTTGATTATACTGGTGCCTCACCGGGACTCGACAGAATCGTGCAGGACTCTTTCAGAGAAGAGAGCAGTTCCCTCGAGTAGTTCATCAGGGTATGAAGAATCAGCACCAATGCGGGCATTAAAATCACCTCCAATGTAAAGAGGGTCATCAAGTCTCATGTCATCTACCTCGTTTAGAACCTGCTGGAGTTCGGTAAGAATATGGCTCAAGTCTTGCTCAAGAGAGGGTTTAAAATATATCAGCCCAATGAAGAAGTTTGTTGGGAGCTCCAGGGGCGAATCCCTCTGGAACTGCGCAAAGATCCAGTAGTCGCAGTAATTTATAATTTCAGCTTTAAGACCGTTGTGGTAGCAGAGAGCCAGGCCACCGCTGGCACGTCCTGGATTAGTGAGCTGGTCTTTCTTACCCTCTACGGTGATGAATTTATAATCACGGAAGCAACCTGGGCAGGAGGTAATGGGATTAAGTAACCAGGTTTCGGATAAGCCGAGGATATCAGGTAAAATAGGGGGGACATATTGAAAAAGGTTTTTGAACCCATTAACATTCCAGAAAGTCAATCTCAACGTAATCAGTTTTTTGGCTGGGAGGAAGAACTTGTGGGTGGGTTAGGAATTGGGGGCAGGTTTGCAAAAGGATGCTGAGAGCGTGGAAGTCGTGGTTTGACCAGCTCAATTCTCTTTGTAGTATCACTCCAGCGGTATTGGGAATCCCCAATGATTGCTGAGTGGTGGGCATACTTAACTTGGTGGCCTTTGTTTCTCTCCTCCTTGACAAATTTTCTGAGATGATAGTCAGCTTCTTGCTCTGCCGCTGTGAGATTGTTCTGAATATATATGTTGGACAGGGATACGGCATTCTTTAAGGCAAACAACTCCTTTTTTGCGTGCAAAGAGTCGAGTTTGACACAAATCATAGCCTCTTTCAGATTTTTGGCCTCAAGTATCTTTCCACTGAATGAAGGAAATTTTGACAACAGAAAATCATAGACACTGGCCGCCAGGTTGGAGCTGGGGAGGGAGACACCCCTGATAATAACATTGCACTTCTTAAGCTCTTTCTCCTGGGATTCCAGTTTGTTTCATATGTATTTGAAGGAATTTTTCCCTGCAGAGTTTGCATCGGAGAGCTGTAGATTTTTCTCAATTTTTTGGAAACGCTCCTCAACGTCAGAACTGAGGGGTGGTCGATCACTGACTTCGAGAGTGGAGAGTCTGTTCTGAAATTCAATATGGGAGGTTTTCAGGGTCTTCACTTTCTCTTCAAGTACCACCATCTTACCAGAGATTTTTTGACGCCAGGCCTTGAGTTCTTTTCACTCTTTGACAGAGTTGTCCGTTAGGGCATCGACTTTATTCATGAGGATGAGTAGCATGCGATTGGTGGGAGTATCCTCCAGCCCATAGTCACTGAGAGATGCTGACATGATCGTGGAGGAGCATGAATCAGAGGTCAGGGTATCTTCTGCAAGGTTAGAAGGCTCTTCATCTAGGTCGGAGAGACTCATAAAATCATCATCAGTGGAATTTACAGTTTCTGTGTCAGATAAATTCTGCGGTGAGTTTGGAGAAAGATCACTTTTCAGCTTTATAGACTCTGTTAGTTCATTAAGAATCTCAGTATCGTCTGTACCCCTTCTTTTCCTGTTATGGGGGGAATCGTGCAAAAGGTGGGTTATAATTTTGGGGGTGTTGTCATTAGCTGTAACGTGAGACTCCGCCTTTGTTTTTTTTCCTCTTCTTTTCAAATGATAATGAGATTGAATGCCCGCAATAGGAGATGTCAGTGTAGATGATAAAACAGAGGGACGGATTAGAAGCAACTGGGGATGGGAGATGGTGCCACTTCTTTCGTTTTGTTGCGTACTTCTTTGAGTTTTGGTGGAATATAACCTAGGTGGCAGGTCCGTTGCCCGTGGAGTGCTAAAGCACTCTGCTCTGCAAGTGTGGGAGATTTTAAATAATGTTCAAAACACAGATTTCAGTCACACAATGAATATTTTATATTTAATCACAAATTCAATAGTCCACAACTCCACTTCACATTATTCACAATGTTCTTAATCAACAACTATTTACAACCAGACTCTTTTTCAACTTATTATCTCGTAGTTAGATCTTTCCAACTCCAAACATAGAGTGAAAGTGATTTTATTTCTATTTGTTTGTCTCTCGCTAGCTCGGTGAAGCATCCATGAGGTGTAAACAATTTTGAAGGTGAAGGGGGCTCAAAGAATCGTTTGCGGGGGAATATCAAATTTGCTCTCGAGGTAGTAGTCAATGAGGGTAGTGGAGAGGGGCTGTTGTTTGGCCATCGATAGAGAATAGCAATTGCAGGTAGAAAAGGTATCGCGCTCGACTCGACCCTTGAGTGGCAATTCCAGGTATGAAGGATTAGGATTAGAGTAATAAATGAATGGAAGAACAAAAATTCTCGAAGAGAGTGATTGAATGTATCATAAAACTGGGTCACTTTAATAACGGTTAGGGATTAACATTTTGAAACACACAATAACAAGTAAAATTCTACAATAGTGTATTCGAATGTTTCAGCAAAGAATAGATTTTATGGCTTTCGAATATTAATGGCTGGACAGCAATTCATTGGAAAACTAACAATTAATCGAAATGCGGCTGTTGGGGAATATTTTAATCCGGGGACCTCATGAATACTACGAACCTTCTTCGAATTCAAGGACGTAAAAACCCAAAATAACAAATATTCCTTTAGGAAACTATTTGACAAATATCTTCGATGAATTAGTTCTATAATCATAATAATCCATAAATAATCATAATAATTCATAAAACTCACTCAATATAAATTCTAGATTTGAATTTTACCTCTTATTACTAGTAAAATGGCGGATCATCTAGGGACCCTAATAATCGCTAGTTGCCTACGCAACAGTTTGAGTTCATGACCCGCCAAAAAAGCGGGAGGAATAGGATTTCTAGAAGCTCAGTGGGATAAGGAACAAGTGATAATGGACTAACCTTGCAAACAGAGTTAACACAATAATATCAAAATTATTAGATGCACTAGAGACTAGAGCTGGCACTTATATGCTCTCGTGGAGCTGCGAGATCTTAGAAGCTTAAAGAAAAACATAATTAGATATTAAAGAACGCTAAATATAAACAATACGTGAAACCAAGGAACACGATTCGACAACGCTACCACTCTGGACCAAGTTCCGGACCGTTCCAATAAAACGTTAATTAATTCGAACAAAAACTTACGATTAAACAAATCCAATAACATTTTCAGACGATTCTTTGTAGTTGTCAAAATCTTTAAATTTCATGACACTGATGAGCTACTTTAAGTGTTTGAGGATTATTCCTGACAAATCTAATTTATAGGATTACAGAACATTCACGGAATTGATATTTACAATTTTCAATTTCTGTTAGTGAATTATAGTATCAATTATTATCATTTTGCTAGAATTCTACAGATAATTCCAACTTTAAATCATTTTCTTCTCCAATTTTACAGGTGGAGATTAGTCCTAGATGTGGATTTTATCTCTCACAGAATTTAATTTCTTACGTAGAGTTAATGAATGAAAACCAGGGAGGCTTCGATTGGAGGGCTACAGTGACTTTCGTACTCAAAGAAGTCTATACAGGAGACTATTCATTGGCAAATTACTGTGCACTAGGTTCTCGAACTGGTGGCAGGCCAGGAATTTGCAAACGTTTATTTGCAGGATTGGACAGTAAGATTTTTAAGTTTTCTCATTAGTTTTAGCAAAGAAAACGTTCAATTCTTCATAAATTATTTTGTTCACAGAGTGGATTTGCAGACTAGCTGGAGAAGGAGTAGTCATAACTTGAAAGAGTTACGTTAAGCATCTCAATAAGACTTGTGGAAACAAACGATTAACGTCAAAATATTTCAGAAAAATTACAGAATGATTACAAAAGAAAATAAAGGTCGTATTAATTTCACTATTACGTTACATTCATGAAATATATTGGAGGAGGTAAAATAACATTAAGATTTATCTTTTCATAAATTAATAAAAAGTTTTTGGTTTAAAATATTTGAAGGATTTGAGAATTTTAGACAATTAGAAGTTGTAACTAGTATCATTGAAATTATTTTTGTAATATCTTGGAGATTACTAAGAGACTATGGAGGCAAAACAGGTCGTCAATTTCATGAGTTTGTGAGGAAAATTTTATAACTTCAAGTGTTAACCATTTTCTTGAATTTTTTTAACTTCCCGGGATAGGGAAGTTATTGTAATCACCCCGAAAATCGAAATTCGATTTTTCATCATATGTCCACGTTTTAAGGTCACCACAACACTCCCCGATAATTTTCAAGGTGATGTATGTATGTGTGTGTGTGTGTGCGTGTGTGTGTGTGTGTATGTATTCTGTCCGTGACCGAAAATTTTGGTCAACGATATGTCGTTAACGGATGGAGCAATCAAGGTCGTCAATGACGCAATCGAAGCGTCTTCATCCAACTTAGAGCCGAAAGGATTTTGGAAAAAAATGTTCCAGTAGTTCTCCAGTTTTTCCAGGAAAGCATCAAATGAAGAAAAAAAAAAAATTCTTCTTGGTTTTTTTGTTTGTTCATCTTTTATTATTGTTATGATTATTATTATTATTTTTTTTTCCAATCCTCGCGTACCCTACTATTGCTTCCGAATGGAAGCATTGCAATCGTTCAATTTTCACATTTTCTAATTTTGTTTGGAAATTATGTAGAATGGTTTGAAACGAAAAAAAAGATGTTTTCAGCTCATGTTCGCATGTGCGCATGTTAATGGGCCCTTTATCCTTTATATTTGAAAAATGAATAATTACAAGGGTAAAGAAATTTTTAAAAAATGAAATTATCAATGATTTCTCCCGTACGGATGATGCGATGAAGGTAATTGAAGACATCATCGAAATGTCTTCATGTAACGTAGCCTTTGCGTGCTTAGGTATATATAATAACGTATGAATTTCTAAAGAATTTTTTTCGGGGATTCGGGAAAAATGTTTGAAATTCTATCTCGATTTCTTTTTCCTTTCTTTTTTTTCTTCCATTTTGTTTCCCCTGTGATCTAATTTATATACTTCCCCAATTTCACTGCTTAATTTCGATCTATTAAATCAAAATGGAATTCAGGATTACGTAATAGATGTTTTCTCCCCTCCACGTCTCAAAGCCGCGTATCAGCAATACTCCAAGATTGAAATCGTGATATAAACTGACGGAGGTCAGTTATATCCGCGAATAAAATAAATTAAATCCGCACGACTTACAGGGTCTTTGCGTACGAGTTTAATTTCTTATGGATCCTTACCTTGAAGTGCTAGGCACATCTAGCACTATCTATTCGACCCCAGCATACTCGTTCAAGCGATAGTGACTTAACGATATCGAGAGGTTCAGGAATCAATCAATTGTTGAAGGAAAAATTTAGTTTATTTCGAACAACGGAGTAAATTATGGATTTCGGAATGGTTTCATGAGTTGACATTGAATTTGAACGTAAGCGTGGTCGAGAATCGGAGCGACACGCAGGTTGTAACTCTTTATATTATTAACGATTTGGAGTTAAGGAATTTGGGTGTTTCTATTCGGCCAGAAGGAATTGAAAGTGACTCACCCCTAGATTATCTGGATTTTATACAGACTTGACAATTTGGAATTAGGTTTGCGTCGATAAATCTGTCTTAAGGGTCTGTCTGTTCGCAGGTGTGCACGATTAGTTAATAATGTCTATTGTTCAATTATTTACGGGTCAGCGATTTCACCATATTCTATTTCAACACTTTAGAGAATTAGTTCACTCATTCTACACTACACAAGCCTCAATGATGTCGTTGAGTTAATCAGCAGGTCTATCGGCCCCTCTATTTAATTTGGTATTAACCAGCAATTAGTATTATAAAGTCCAAAGGAGATTTTTAAGGTGTAGGTCCTCTGTCACTAAGTTTATCAAGATTTTCCTCGTTGATGATGATATAAGTTAGCCTATTTTCTCAAATAGTTCACGACATCTGTCGCTCAGAATTTTAATCTATTACACATTCACACAGTTTACTTTTGATCCAAACACTGGAGGACGGTGTAACAATATACACCAATTTTACAATTTTAATTGAGTCCAATCAGTGACACTAAAGGTATGATATGCTCCTAATTCACGACTACGAAGTTGGGCGTAGTTGTCGCGGGTTTTATTGTTTGTACTGTGAAAGCCTTTATTAAGCTATACCTCGATCTACCGATCGGTTAAGCCCAAAATTAAGGGAAACGAACTCGGCGTTGGGTTAACTAAAAGAAATATCACAGGAGTCACAGGCGTTATACCATTGCCGGGCTAACGGTGACTGATTTTTCAACGGGCGGTTCCACGTCGCGATGCTCTTCGCCAGGATGTTTAGGTCATCCCTTTCCGAGCACACTTGCAAATCGGTGAGCAGGGCTAATAAGTGTGAGTATAAGAATTTGCTTATTCTCGCTCTTATCAACTCTACTATCCGATGGACGGTGGGAAACGCGCGTTAGCTTCTCAAAGAATGGATGAATTAGGAGCATAACTGAGTTTAAAAATAAATGGAAAATAATACAAAGTCTTGGCTAGGTGACATAGATGAAGGGACAATTCTCGATCAGCGTTACTCGGCGGATGGACAAGGGCCAAATTTCGATTATCAATTAAATAATATGTAGAGATTTTCAAGCCAAAATTTTGTACATAACAATCGAAAGAAGGATTACAAAGCATGAAAAAAATTAATAAAAAAATCACCAAAGAAGTCCTCGAAATCTGGATGGATGAATGAGATTTTTTTCATCTTTCCTGGATTCTCTATCCGAAAAATTTACAGAGAAATAGATGGTTCGAATGTGGCGCCGCGGATATCATAATCCTGCCGGTTTTATCCAATACTCAAGCAGTCTTCGGTAATGTAGGAAATTGCACTGAGTAATACAGTGATTCACCATTTCTCCGCTTGCTCTGGTGGTGCTTTTGCGATCGTGAATAGATAGAAT
Organism: Coelinius sp. EB29; assembly: GCA_035578325.1. Taxonomy (NCBI): domain Eukaryota; kingdom Metazoa; phylum Arthropoda; class Insecta; order Hymenoptera; family Braconidae; genus Coelinius; species Coelinius sp. EB29. Next base: position 6,196,307 of record JAOZGT010000005.1, read on the forward strand.
CCACCGTTCGATAATCAGCTGTGATCGATCCAACTTTGTGGAACGTTATCAGAGCTGTTTTTGGGATTGATTTGCAAATTATTGCTGTAATTATATAATAATTTGCTATTGTTATAATTCTTGCCTTCAGCAGAATTGTAATATTATTATAATTCTTGCCTTCAGCAGAATTGTAATAATCAACAGAGGAAGAGAGGAAATAAGTGTCAGCCAGGGGCGACAAACAATAGAATTGTAATAATCAGCAGACAAAGCGAGGAAATAAGTGTCAGCCACAGGCGACATAAGACTAGAAAATAGTCAGCTACAGGCGACATAAGACTAGAAAATAGTCAGCCACAGGCGACATAAGACTAAAAAACCGGGAGAAATAGTCTGCCACTGGTGAAGTTGAAGAACCGAAATTTCACCGAAAATATGAGAGCTAAACGGCAGTCTAGAAGAAAAATAAACAATAACAAAAAAAATAGGCGCCGCAAAAATGCAAAAAAAAACATAATTGATCTTATGAGTCTGAATGAGATGGTTCCTTCCAGTGAACATTATGATAAGAAGAAAGAAACTGTTAGAGATACTAAACGACAAAAACGAAAGGAAAATATGAGAATTAAACGTTGTGATTCAATCTACAAGAGATTAGAAAGAGAGAAGGATCGGAAGAGAAAACAACAATCACGCATGAATGATGTATTCAGAAAGAGGGAAAATGAATTGAACAAAGACAGACTACAACGTGAACGACAAAATGATGAATTTAAGAAAAAAAAAGAGAAAATGAGAATGAGAAAATATATCAAATGTAAGAGACAAAATGAAGAATTTAAAAAAAAAGAGAATTGTCAAAACAAGAAATATATTGAACGCAAGCGAGGTGAAAGCGTCTTCAGACAGGATGAACGTAGAAAAAACAAAATCAGAATGATGATCATCCGACAGCGTAGAGAATATATGGTTAATGAGCGCAAGAGAAACATTGCAAGGAATAGCATCCTACGTCAAAATATACAATATGTGGAGAATGAAATTGCAAATAATCTCAAAAGAAATCGCATTCTTCGACAAAATAAAGCCTACAAATCACGAGAGTTAGCACTCAATGTGGCGAGAAACAAATTGCTGAGGAAGCATTCGAAGTATCATAAGAACGAAATTGCACGTAATATTGAGCGAAATAAGAAGTTGCGATTCAATAGCATGTATAGAGAAAAAGCGAAAAAAGAAACCCAGGAACGAATGAAGAAAATTCGTAGCAAGAGAGCGTATAAAATGCGAGAGAGGATGTTAAATATCCGAAGAATAAAAAGAATTCGAACGAATGAGCGATGTCGAGCCCGAGAATTAAAGAGAAATGCAAAGTCGAAGAGAGAAAAAAGAGCAATTTATGTATTGAGATTTCGTGAAAATCTCAATAATGTCTTATTGAGAAATAAAAATGAAGATCCAAAGGCGAAACTTCAACTGAAATTTATTCAATTTCGCGCAGAAACAGCCTCATTCGTGTGTTGTTGTTGCGAGGGCCTTTTTTTCAGATGTTCTGTTGTTAAATTGAATGAAAACAAAATTATTGGCAAAAGTGGTGCTTCATTCTTAGCACAAATCAATAATTTCCCCTCAGGTTTCATATGCAACACGTGCAAAAATGCGGCATATCGTGGTAAAGTATATAAATTATCAACAAGACCCAATGGTCTCCAATTCATACAAGTCCCAAAATCTGTCCGAGAATTGTCTGATCTCGAGGAAAGAATGGTAGCGCCAGTATTAAATTTCATGCAAATTCGGGCACTTAAACCCTATGCTCTGAATCCGCAATTGGGTCTAAAAGGCAGTGTCGTTAACATACAAGTCGAAATAAATGATATGCTACAGGTTTTACCCCGTAAATTTGATGAAATGCAGACAATCCAAATCAAATTAAAAAGACACGTTGATCATAAAAGTGATTATATGTTCGAAGCTATTAGACCAGCAATGATTTGCAAAGCGTTGAAACATTTAATTACTACGCCATTATATGAAAAATATGAAGTTAAAATAGATGAGGCATATCTTCAGAACTATGAAAATGATGATCATCCTATCAATTTCATATTTGGATAATAATTTATCTGTGATATTTTTTTTGTATATTTTTTTTGTATTTTCATACGAAGCCAAAATGTAATAAATAATAAAGAGCCAGCAGAACGTAAGGAAAAACCGTGATTTTATTGATTGTAAACAAAAGAAAAAATAAATAGGGAAAATGGAGAGAAAATTGGAGTGTTGAATGGAAGTGAGCTTGCGTGCGACCAATAATGTCGTGTATACTGGCCGCACCCCTTTTTTGATTTTTCATTTCTTTTTTTTCCAATTCTTCCATTTTTTTTTCCCTTCTTCCGACTCCAACACGGAAGCATCAATTGAAGAGGTGAGAGGAAGGGGGGGGGGGGGTATGTTGAGAAAAAGTTTCAAAATTGAAGAACTGGAAAAAAATCAAATAAACTATTTAAGAGCCGGGAAGTTATTGCTGCGACCCGCTCAGCGGGTCATACCCACTATTAACGCACCCACCATGGGAGCGAGCTTGCGAGCGACCAACAACGCACCACTAGTTATGATTTGGACAGGATTTGCTTGTGATCATGGTCAAGGACCTGTAGATAATTATGAGAATGTGACACCTCAGGACAAAAAGACGCATCAATTGCATGAAGAAAATTTCAGATCGCATCATTTATTAAGAAGAATAGAGGAATTTGTGAAAAAGCCGTATTTTTGACGTTTTTTCGCATATTTTTTGTAAATGACTACAGAACTGCTCAGGCGATCCTCCCCAAAAGCCAATCAATTCTAAGTTACATTGAGATGCATCGATTGAAGCAAAAAAAATTGACATTGCACCGTTCGTTCAAGAGAAATCATGTCCCAAAAATTTTAGCGTCACATACATACAACCTCACAAAAATTGGGGGTGTGTAGAGTCAAACAATACAATCTCAATACATCAAAAATGAATAAAATCTGGTAATCAACATATAAATGGTGACCATGAGAATTTTCCATTATTCAGCCAATAATATCATGAAGGACCGCTGCCATGATGATGTGAAGTTAGATATTGTCGTGAAGGGTTTCATGTTTTATATTGAACTAATTATGGTAACTAGGGTATTTTCTGATGGTCATATGGTATTTTGGTAAGATTTCGGCGAAAGCCACTGCGATGATTGAGGCAACATGGATGCGACGATTGTGGTGAAAACCACAGCGGTAATTGAATTAATATCGCATGCGAAAATTTAAGGTACAACCACCGATGTGAATGAAAAACTTGAATGCATCAATTGTGGCATGATATGGCGGCAGTGTTCTCTGATATTGATGGGCTCAAGAATGAAGCATTCTCATGGTCTCCATTTAAATGTTTATTATCTGAATCTATTAATTTATTGGAATGGTATTATATTGTATTGTATTGAGTCTACATACCCCCAATTTTCGTGAAGTGTGTGCAGTCAACACCTTGAATATGTGCGAATGTATGTGACGCAAAAATCTTTGGGACACGATTTCTGTTAAACGAACGGTGCAATGTCAATTTTTTTTTGCTTTAATCGACGCATCTCAATGTAACTTAGAATTGATTAGTTTTTGGAGACGATCGCCTCAGCAATTCTGTAGTTATTCACAAAAAATATGCGAAAAACGTCAAAAATACGGCTTTTTCACAAATTCCTCTATTCTTCTTAATAAATGATGCGATCTGAAATTTTCTCCATGCAATTGATGCGTCTTTTTGTCCTACGGTTTCACATTCTCATAATTATCTACAGGTTATTGACCATGATCACAAGCAAATCCTATTCAAATCGTAGAAAAATTCAAGAAAATGGCTAACACTTGAAGTTATATAATTTTCCTCACGAACTCATGGAATGAGATTGACAAATATGAGAATAAAAGAAAAAAATCTACATCAGGACGAAAAATTTGATGAAAATTCATACACCGCTTCAGATTATAACAAAAATTTCTCCTTCCTAGGGCCATTTTATGCGGCATGTCGAGCAAATGAAAACTAACCATTAAAACTTTAATCTTAAGAATAAAAATAGAAATACCCATAATTCGAGTGCTCTATGTACTCCTCATCAGGGCAAATTTCATTCCACTAAAAAAAAAAAATAAAAAAATAAAAAACAAAACCAAACTATAGTTGTCTCTACATTGAAAATTAATTTTTAATGTAGAGACAACTATAATTAATTTTTAATTAATTTTTAATGTAGAAACAACTATAGTTTAGTTTTGTTTTTTATTATTTTTTTTTTTAGTAAAATGAAATTTGCCTTGATGAGGAGTGCATATGGATATTTACATTTTTATTAAGATTAAAGTTTTAATGGTTAGTTTTCATTTGCTCGACATGCCGCATAAAATGGCCCTAGGTAGGAGAAATTTTTGAAAAATTTGATGGAAAACTGAATTATCATCGAATTTCTAGTTGATTTGTTGACTCTGAATTTTCAATGATGATGATTTGTATTTCATCCACTTCCAGAAACAAAGATTCCTCTTCTCAAATTTTTCTTCGCTTCTCTTCACTTGCAATAATGAGGGAGAAACCGGGAAGTTATTGTTGCGACCCGCTAAACGGGTCACGCTAATATTGCAACGCATTCACTCATGGGAGCGAGCTCGCGAGTTACCAACAACAGACCACTAGTTCATCGTTTTTTGTTTTTTGAATGGAACACAAAAAAAATTTTTCAGAAAAAAAAATATTAGCAAAATAATATCATTTTCAGAATGTTTTTTAGCATTCGCCTCTCTTCAACCGCTTTAATTGATTCGGCTCCTGCGCGGAGGTCAGCGAAAGTAAAAAAAAAAAAAAAACATTTAAAAATAAAAAAAAAACAAAAAACAGAAAATGCAATTTTTCATCTTATGTTTTCCTAGAAAAACTGGAGAACGGCTGGACCAATTTTCTCCAAAATCCTTTCCGCTCTAAGTTGGATGGAGACGCTTCGTTTGCACCATTGGTGACCTCGATCGCATCATCCGTTCACGAGATATCGTGAACGAAAATTTTTGGCCACACACACACACACACACACACACACACACACACACACACACACACACACACACACACACACACACACACACACACACACACACACACACACACACACACACACACACACACACACACACACGATCTTGAAAATTATCGGGGAGTGTTGTGGTGACCTTGAAACGTGGAGATATGATGAAAATTCGATTTTTGATTTTCGGGGTGATTACAATAACTTCCCTATCCCGGGAAGTTAAAAAAATATTCTCCAAAGTAGTGCTCTCATTTAAAATGGCTGGGCGGGTCAGCAAGGGGGGTAGGAGTGCCTTGGGAAGCAGAGGAGGAGGGAGAGATAGACTGGAGGGGATCGAGAGAGACGAAGACTGGGAAATGGTCAGATCTGGTGGGAAACTGGGCTATGGAGAGGTCCGAGATGAGACAGATGTCAGTGATTCTCACCCATACCAGATCAATGACACTTTTGGCGGTCTCTTTCAAGTAAGTCCAGTGCGCTGGACTGTCACTCGTGGATCTACCGTTGACTAGAGCGAAACCATAATTGAGCATAAATTCTGATAGCTTGGCTCCCCTCTTCGAGGTTTTTTTGTCCGGCGATTTTATTGTGACTTCCAGGTTGGACCGTTCGGCTAGCTCAGGGGGGAGTGGATCCGCTGTACCAACTCGGGCATTAAAGTCACCTCCGATGATAGCGACGTGGGTTTCTCTCAGTCAGCAGCTCAATCTGGTTTCCAAGCTGGTCAAAGATCTCTCCAATCGCTAGTTTTGGGGGGAAATAAACAGAAATTATTATATAGTTTTGACCACATATATTGGCTTCAACAGCTAGCCACCGAGGCGAGCAGGCTAGAAGGGAAGGGTTTGCCTCCTTCTTGACACACGTAAGTAGACCTCCACTAGCTCTTTCCTTGTTCCTGAGTTCAATTTTGGTGGCAGGTGACCAAAAGCAGGTGAAGTCGTTCAAGTAGGGCGGGGGATTTGTGGGAGTAAAAGTAAGCCAGGTTTCTGATACGTAGGCGACGCTGGTATTCTCAATTATTGCCTCATCCCCAATATTCCTGAAGCCATGGAGGTTCCAAAAAATGATTTCCGGGAAGAGTGAGTGCTTCGAGGTTGCGGAAAAGAGTCTCGTGTCCTTAGCTGGTTTTGTAGAGAATCTGAAACAGTGCCGTTAGAGAGGGGAGTTTTTTCTTGCGAGTTAACTGAGCGGGTACAAAGAGTCTGCTTGGATTTGTTCCAGTAGAGTGTCTTACCATCGACAACTAAGTTGTTGTACCTGACTTTTACTTCCTTACCCTCCTTGCAAAGTTCGCGGGCTGCATCACGTATGCATTTAGCAGTGGTCCTCTCTTCACCTGTCAAGTCAGGATCAATGGAAATTGTAGTGCCAGCAAGAGCCTTCTTGGCAGAGAGGATGTTTTGCTTGGTTTCCCAGGAGTCTAGAGTGGCAGCGACAATTCTGGTTTTCTTTTCAGGAAGACGACGAACACGCACATCAGTGACCTGGCCTGTGGATTTAAGTCAAGTGGAAAGAAAATGGTAAGTCCTCTGATAACAATGTTATTCCTCTTCAAGGGCTGCTAGATCCTCTCGAGTTCCAGAGTGATTGCCTCGTTGGGATGAGCAGGCAATTGGGGCTGAGATTTTAGAATTTGAATGTCCTTTTTCATACCTGCCAGTAGTTCGGAGGTATCAGGTGAGGCTGCAATCTCCCCAGCGTTTAGACGAGTTTCAAGGCTGAGGACTTTGTTGTTCAGAGCAGTAATAGCAGCATCGGTTTCCGCCTTATGTGCAGATACTACGTCCCAGAGTTTATCCACTTTTTTATCTACGTTCCCCGCCGAGGTAGAGATGTCTGTGATCATGGCCTTGGTATTCTCAAACTGGGCATTATTGTCCTTACTCATGGCATCCATTTTGGAGCCGAGACCTGCTATGACATTCATGAGTTTTTCCATCTCCTCTGGCCTCATGGCGAATGCTTCGGAGACGGCAGCATCAGAGGTATGACTTTAAAGAGTGGAAGTGGGCGAGGGGGATAGTGATTTAGGTAACAGGCTAGGAGGTAGTTGCTTTCGGTTCAGGGGAGTGTTGCGAGAAGAAGGAGAAGTGTGTGAAGCAGGAGAAAACAAGAGACGAGGCACCGGGGGGGGGGAGTTGCGGAAGTCAAACTTGTTGCACTTCGGTGGAGGTTGTTCCAAGTCGGGGCTAGAATCACTCAGCAAGCTTGAACCTCTGGATTGACCTTTCTTCCTTTTTCTTTCTTCTTGTCTTTCTTCTTCACTCTTATCCTTGATGAAATTTAGCAGAGAGTAGCCAGGACTGAAGGTTTCGTGCAAGGCACCTGTTGAGGGCCTGCCAGGCGTTTTCTTGGCACCTGGCTCCTTGGAATGTCCGGATTTTAGCGTTGCTGGAGTAGCCGGGGATAGTACAGATTTCAACGGAGATATTTTGGCTATTGTGGAGAGAGTTACTGTACCGGTTGGTGCAATAAACTCGGTGGAGTCTCCAGCACTCGAGCCATCTGACATACCCAAAAGGTGGGTCTGGGAGACAGGGCTACCCACAAAGCCTGATGGAATAACCGAGGGATGGGGGAGTGTCCTCCCGGAACCCCTTGCCACCAAGGTTCGACTTAACCTCGCAGTATAGCAGACAAAAGCAGTGACGATTCGTGCTAAATGGTCGCTAATCAAGTGCAATCTATTACCTCATTTTGCAGCTAGCCTGGTCCGTCAAGGGAATAAGCAGAGAAAAAGCTCTGGGAAAGCGGGGATATGCACAAAAACAGGAATAAAATAAGCAGCGTGGATTCAGTCAACTTGAAAGAATGACAAATTGAATCAAATTTTAATAAAAATATGCTGTGCTATCTCACTGCGGAGGTTTGAATAAGCAGCACATGGCGGGTATCACGTGACTCAGGCCCAGTTGCTAAGAGGCGTGGCGTACCGATCAGCTGATACTTTGGAGAGTATTGCTCCCAAATTACTTGGAAAATTCATAATTAATTAACAATGCATTATTTCTTATAAGTTGCCGCATCAGTTTGATAGTAAATTTTCTCAGCTATAAGCTGATTTTTTTATTGCGATTAAGTGCGGGAGATTCGACAAGTGGATGATTGAAGTCGGTTGGACCCAATTTGACGACTATTTTTCATCAATTATAAATTTTGCGATTCACCTGGAGCTTAAACATTTTAATATGTTAATGAGGGGACCACAAGCTATCAACTGATATAAATTTGATTGACTGTAAGTCAATTCCCTATAAAAAATCTAGAATGCCTGCACTATATGACTCGTGCAGCAAACTTCACACTCGTATGTAACCAGCACCTTATCACCCTTATATCACAATATACTTTTTTTTTTATATTATTACAAGTTATTTCTTTTTACACATACGAATATCGCGTGAGTTTGAAATAAGGAAATATATTTCTCTCACCTTGAAATTCGCTGGCGTCACAGAGTTTATAAATGTATATATTATCTAGCGGTAATCCATCTACAGTAGACTCTCGTTATAAGTACTCTCGTTATAGTCAAACTTCCCCTCATATCGATTTTTTCGAAAATTAACGCTTCCCCTACTCTATCACCTTCGGGCCCGAAGATGTAAACAATCCATTGTTCTCTCTCGTGAGGCATATAGAATCTGGGAAAAAATAGAAAAAAAATTTTGTAAAAAACGCCAAGTAACCATTTTTATGCGTTATTTTATCCTCTGGGCATTTGAAAAAAGAACCGAAATAAAAAAAAAGAGGCGCCAAGTCGGAAATGCTTATAAGAGAAGAATGAGTAGAGGCAGAACCAAGGTACTTGGCACGGTTGATAGAATGAAGATGGCGGATCAGTCTAGTACTGCAAAGATTCAATTGATCGAAAAATGCTTGGCAATGATCTTCGATGATCGAAAATACCGTGCCAAGTACCTTGATCCTGCCTCTACTCATTCTTCTCTTATAAGCATTTCCGACTTGGCGCCTCTTTTTTCAAATGCCCAGAGGATAAAACAACGCATAAAAATGGTTACTTGGCGTTTTTTTACAAAAAATTTTTTTTGTTTTTTCCCAGATTTTAGTCATTTTTTCAATATGAGTTATTAATATACGAAATTCTTTTTTCTGTACGGCTCTTCACTTTTCATCGTCCGGGAATTGGTATTCGCCTATCTCGGACTCGGCAAAAGGAAAAATATTACGGAAAAATGTTATCCGGGCTGTCATTGTGGGTTTATACTATTTCGTATCTTGTATGATCGCAAAAAAAGTTCTTAAAAAATCAAAAGAAATGCGTTGTTCTTGTCTTCACTTTATTTACGAGCTTTTTTCGACAAGTGTACGATGTGTTGGACAACGAAGCACGTGAGGGTTTTTTGTTAAGTGGGCCACCTAGATTTTTCGATGTCTCCGAAAATTCTATAACAATTCAAGTGTGTTAAGTAACTTCGGAAAAACGTTTGTGAATTTCTTCAGATTTTTTTGGTGCGTATGTTCAAAGATCGATGCATCTGTGGATCCAGAGTTTGAAAGACATTTCAATCTCCCTAACTTGATGGATAGACCCTTAAAAAAAAAATAAAAGAGGATCAAAATGCGTGTTTCGCCGAATTTGGACTGTTTCTTTTTCTTAAAAATAAAAATATATGAAGATAGTCCATATGCAATGAGATTTTTAACTTCCCGATCGGATATCTATGGGAAGTTAATTCAATTTTTTTTCAAGTGGTAAGCTCAGCCGTCCATGAGAAAAAAATCATAACGCTATATTCAATAGCAATGCAATAGTTCGAGTTTTTATCATTGAAAAAGTAGCCAACATTTTAAAGGAATTTATTTAACCGCTCTTTAGAAAAAAGACTTGTTATTCATAATGAATCTGAGTTTACCACTCAAAAAAAAAATTTCAGAGCATCACATTGTACGTATGGATTATTCTCATGGTTTTTTTAAAGAAATATAAAAATGTTCAAATTGAGCAAAACTCGCCTTTTCATGTTTCTTTCCATTAAATGCGTTTCAATGCATTCAAATGTGGCGGAAAAAGAAAGGAAATAATTTCAACTGACGAATGGGGAAAAAAACAGCAATTTTCATTTTGAACGTTATCTCTTCCAATATCTGTCCATTAAGTTAGGGAAATTAAAACATCTTTCAAACTCTCGATTTACATATGCATCTATCTTTCAATATACGTGCCAAAAAAGTGGAAAAAATTCAAGGTTATGTTGGTTATTAAATAAAAACCACAGTATTTATTAATTTTTTTTGCATTTTTTATTTAGCTACACGTTTTCTCTTACACAACGAATTTCTAACTGGCCACACCCCATCTCTCGTTCTTGCCCGCCATCATATCTAATTTACCGCGAGAATTCAAATAAACATTTTCCCCCCTTGAAAGGGTACCTTTCAACCATACAAAATATGAAATTTAAAGAACTGAAACAATAATATTAAACCAAAACGTATTTAGACTGTTGAATAAAGTCGAATATTAAATAAAATAGACTTGTAGTTATGAGCCTTGGAACTGTGGATCCATTGGTAGAGGACACAGTCGATGGACTGATCTGACGAACAGGCCTGTTCGAGTCTTCACAGTCACCTTCCTGATAACGCTATCATTACCAGGGTGAATCTCAACTACACGGCCCAAATGCCACTGTAGCGGAGAGGTGTTGTCATCCATCAAAAGTACCATTGTACCCAATGGTACTGAGTCCCTTCCAGAAGACCATTTAGAGCGTTTTTGCAGCTCCTGTAGATACTCTAAGTTCCATCTTTTCCAGAAATGTTGTCTAACCTTCTGAATTAATTGCCACCTGCTTAGTCGATTATCAGGAGTATCCAACAGATCAATTTGGACAGGCTGAATTAATGAATCATTTATCAAAAAGTGAGCAGGCGTTAATACTGCTAGACTTGTAGGGTCATTTGATACTGGTGTCAGAGGTCTTGAATTCATGACTGCTTCAATTTCTACTAACAAGGTGTAACTTTCTTCAAACGTCAAGGTTAATCCTTGAGTTACTGCATTGAGACGCTGCTTAGCTACCTTGACAGCTGCTTCCCATAAACCACCACAGAAGGGAGCTCTTGGAGGGATAAAAGACCATGTGATCTTCCTTTGGGCTAAGTACTGACTGATGCTGGAATTTTCCTTCTCTAAAAATGCTTGCAACTCTGCCAAATCTGACGCTGCTCCGATGAAGTTGGACCCATTGTCCGAAAACATTTGATTGCAAATGCCTCACCTGGCTGTAAATCTTCTCAGGGTGGCCATGAATGCCTCAGTTGACAGACTATTCACTAGCTCAATGTGTACTGCTTTCGTATTGAAACAAACGAATATTGCAATGTATGCCTTGTACGTATGTACACGACCACGACGATGACTTTCCTTCAGTTTTATGGGACCAGCAAAATCTACTCCCATACAAGTAAATGGTCTCAATGATTCTTTCACTCTCTCTTCAGGTAAATTTGCCATAATAACTTGGGGCACTGATGGTCTACATCGGAAGCAATTGTGACAACGCCGAATAACCTTTTGAATGGCTCGACGTCCACTTAAAATCCAAAAGCGTTGTCTAACTATACTCAGTAGTTGTTCACCGCCACAATGAAGTAATTTCTCGTGCTCATGTCGCAGCAGAGAGTAGGGGAATGCATGAGATGAAAGAAGAATAATTGGATGCTTACGATCATAGGTTATTTCAGCATGTTGGAGGCGACTGCTTACTCGAAGGAGCCCTTCAGCATCAATAAATGGATTTAATCCAACCAGTGAACTTCGTTTGTGCAATTCTTGGTTCTTCTGAATGGCTACGAGATCATTGGCAAATGATTCTTGCTGCACTTTTCGTACTAGAGTTTTCTCAGCATGTTCCAATTTTTTTACTGATAGAGGAGGAATAATTATTTTCCTACTTCGTTCTTTTGCTTCATTACGATTGGATTTCAAGAGTTGCGAGTAACTCTTGATGCGAAGACAGTAAGCCACTAAATTAATTAATTTTGAATAAAACGATGTCCACAGAAAAACATTTTCCCCTTTGATAACTGCCAATGAGACCTTCATTTCTGAGGAATCAGGTTCAATTACAGTGGGCTGAGTAGGCCACTGCTCTTTGTTGATGATCCAAGGTGGTCCATACCACCACAATTTGTTCTCCATTAGTTCATGAACGTTGATACCACGAGACAACATATCAGCTGGATTGCTAGCTGATGGTACGTGCCGCCAGACTGCTGACGCTGTTAACTCTTGAATTTTTGTAACACGATTGGCTACGAACGTCTTCAGGGAATTTGGTTCAGTTTTTATCCATCCGAGAGTGACTGTTGAATCACTGAACAAACTTATTTCTCGAATTTTATCTCCGTACGTCCTACGAGCCAGTGTAACCAATTCTGCCAAAATTGAGGCAGCCATCAGTTCCAATCGAGGTAGAGACACTGTTTTCACTGGTGCCACTTTAGACTTTGAACAAATCAAGTGACATGATAGTTTTCCTTCTTCATTTTCACTTACAGCATACAGACAGGCACCCAAGGCCTTTTCTGATGCATCTGAGAATCCCAAAATGTCAAAATTATCCCTCTTATTGCCTGGATTTATATTCCTGGAAATTATGAGCTCATTCACTCTAGGTAGCGCCTCATAATATTCACACCAAGCTGCGTGCAGGTCTGGGGGTAGTAACTGATCCCATTCTACTTGTCTTACCCATAGTTGTTGCATAATAATTTTACCTGTCATGAGAACCGGTCCAACCAGTCCCAATGGATCAAACACCTGTGCAATCTTAGACAATACATTTCTTTTAGTGATTTTATACTTCTTGAGAGGTTCAACTTGGTACTGGAGGCAATCCCTGCTGGAATCCCACAATAAACCCAATGTCTTCAGAGGACCTTGGCCATCCAAGGTCAAGAGTTGATCAGACTTACACTGCTCGTGGAGATGAACCAGAACCTGTGGATCACTGGCTCTCCACTTCCTTAATTGAAACTGTCCTCATTGAAGAAGTTCACTCAATTCTCCTTGGAGTTTACTAGCTTCAGATCTCGTTCTAGCACCAGTGAGAATGTCATCCATATAACAATCTCTCTTCAAAGCTTGAGCTGCAGCAGGTAAATCCCCCTCTGCTTCTTTAGCCAATTGTCTTAGGCATCTAATCGCCAAATATGGAGCACACGTGGTCCCATATGTTACTGTTGTGAGTTGATATGTCTTGATGGCTTCACTTGGATGTTCTCTCCAAAGAATACATTGTAATTTACGATCTTCTTTTTCAATAATAATCTGGCGAAACATCTGAGTGACATCACCCTGATGGAATAGTCCGACAATACCTGACGAAATTCTGATGTCCACAATTCGATAATACCTGACGAAATTCTGACGTCGAACAAAGTCGAAATTTGAAACAGGTCGACATGGTTGGATGTCAGAGCCATGTCTAGGATTTGTCAAATCGAGTCGATTAAGATTCAAAAATTGTCGAATCTTGACAGTTTTTCATGTCCTGATGATGTCGAAAAATTGTCAGATAACGTCGAGGCACCTGTCAGAATACCATCCATGCTTGACATTAATCGACGTCAAAGAATGTCGGCAATTTGTCAAAATGACATCGAATGATGTCAGTATCGGATGTCCGAATAATGTCAGCAACCGATGAAAATGTTTTTACCATTTTTTATATTATTATATTATAATATATTATATTATATTATAATAATATAAAAAATGGTAAAAATGTATATTTTAATATTATATTTCGATATAACGAACAATTTCGATTTTCAACGAATAAATTCATGACGCCTATTCAATTATTTATTTTAGAAAAAACGTAAGTACACATAAGTAGTGTTAGAAAATTTGACATTTTTCACATTGTCTTTCAAATAAAAAAAAAGTATTACTTTCAATAAAGAAAAATCATTGCTATTGGTTAATTTCACGTGATTAAAGGATATGTATGGTGTCATTGAAGAACAGCGAATTTTTAAACTTGAATGAGAAAAGCTGTTACTGTAATATGCAAATATTTAAAAGAATTCTGTGAAGCTTTGAAGGTCCATCTAGATATTAAAATCAATTTAAATATACAGAGGATCCTCTTGTTCTCAGTCATGTATGAAAGAAAGCAAAATCATCTTATGTTCTAACTTTTTCATTAAATTATAGACGGACGATTGTTCAATATACGTTTTGAACAATTCAATTGAAAATACTATGTTCTGCCCGGGCCATTTCATTGGATTTCGATTGAAAATCCTATCAGTTTCTCGCTGATTCATCGAAACCTTTCTCATTAAAGAAATACCTCATAGGAAAAATAAAATATTGAATAGAAATGTTTAATTTATGAAATGCCAAAAAGCTGTGGGATCTCCATAGAATCAACGACAAACTAATAAAATTTTCAATAACATTCTCATTGAATTTCAATAGGATCTCCAAGTGAATGCACAAGGATTTAATTTTTTTTATATATTTAGAAGAAATCGTAAAAGAAGATTCAGCGATCAAAATATTCTTTGATAAGAATAATATCGATCTTCACTGGGTATCACTTTTATCCTGTTCTTCAACGTTGAATATTCCATCTTCGAGGGTGAGATCATCGGTGGAATCAATTGAATCACTTGTTGATTCTCCAGTGGTATCTTTGAGAGGAGTTTCGAATGCTGAAGTATTGTCGTCAACTATTTCTTCCAATTTTTGTTTCTTGCTTGGTTGAGCTTCTTCATCGAGATCATCACTTCTCAATCGAATTGTTTTTCCAATGGGTGTCGCGAGCTTAATCTCAACATTGTTTCTGGCACTCATGTCTCCAATGACACTTTTTTCTAAGTATACAGATGGTGTGAGCATTGTTTCAGAAGTCTTACTCTTTTCATTCTCAGAGGTTTCTTCTGACTTATTTTCAACTCTTTCATCCTTCTTTGTCGTTCGTTTCTGGCTTTTCTTCACTTTTTTCTCCTTATCTCCACTAGATACTTTCCCTTCTTCCAGAGCAGTATCTCTTTTCATCCTCAATTCATTAAATGAATGAGTTAACTGTCTTCTGATGGCAGTCGGGTCCACCTTCTTTTTCATATTCATAGGCCAAGACATTTTCAAGGCAATCTCTGTAAGATTGAAGACAACAAACGTTATACTTATTGAAAAAACTTCTTCGAATGAATCTCATCATCCACATGATTACCAGTATACATATGAAAATAGAATGGGTCCTACCAGTAAGTGCTGTAATGTGAATTGGAGGCATTTTGGTTAAATGTAAAGCTTCTTTTGGAGATTTACCACTGAGACCATAATTCACTGCTTTATCTTTATAAAAGAGTGAACATAACTCACTAACTCTCGTACCCAAAGTGAAATGGTTTTTATTGATGTCCATTATTGCCTGTTTTTCAAGAATGAGACCTTCCCCTACATAGATCTTAAATAAACATGATTGAATTTATATTATTATTTATATTTAAATTGTTCATTGGATAGTGAAATTCAGAATTAAGCCAGAATTAAGTTCTTTAGAGTATGGAAGCGAGAGGGGAACGTGCGTGTGATTCCACCTCTTATTCATCCAAATTAATATTCCTCCATTGGACCAGGGGTAAATTATTATTAATTATGTATGGCTGCTGTAAACTAAAAACTAAAAACATATAATGGACAGATTGAGATGAATTCAATGAATTCAAGTATCTACAATGATATTAGAATCGCGTTCCTTACAACCGAGAAAATATATTGTTGACAATTTTTCGTCAAATTGTCCTTGCTCGTCAGTATTTTAAACGGGTGTAGAGATGAAAATTCCCTGCGAATAGTAGTAACTGAAAGAGAAACGCCGAAAAATGGCAGAAAGACGAAACAAATTGGATTTTTCTCAATGAAAATTTTGATCACTTCAAATATGAATTGACACATGATACCAGTTTGTCCAGTTTGTGAAGAGAATTGTATATTAAACTTCAGTGTGAAAATATTTTCATGTTCAGTGTATATATACCTCTCGATTTTCATGAAAGCTTTTATATAGCATGTACCTGTTTATCTGTTAGATTAAGAGATTTGAACTCTTCTTCAGGGACTTTCACAGCGGATTTCATCTGAGACAGGGCACATTTCAACTCTCCAGTTGATGTCTCTTGGTTTGTGACTGTCATTTTACCTGGAAAAACAAACTCAGAATGAATTATTCAATTGATAAACAGAATATACAATAATGATAATTGTGTCATGAATCATCTCAGCAGTAGAGTAATAAAACAAGGCAACTCATTACTACTCTGAGATAATTTTTCGATACATATTCCCGAATCTAAGGGACTCGCACTTTGAGGCCTAGGAAAATTTTCTAAGGACCTTTTTGCCGAATGGAGAGCAACGAAAATGTTTTGTAGGACTATTCCACTATCATTTTCCAAAAACTAGACTCTAATGTTAATTGACTCATGTTCTTTTATCATTTGATTACTCATGTTTCTATGTATACCTGGTAGTTCCTCCATTCTTGACAATATTTCATCGAATTTTTGATTCACTTGAGAAGGCGTCAACAATTCTGAGTTGGAAGAATCATCAATTTTTCCCTTTGCCTCAGCAAGCATTCGAGTGAGCTCCTTTACCTTGCCCTTGAGATGAGAGTTATCGTTGCGTTGATTTTCTAGTTCCTTCAATGCAAGCTGCAATTGACTCTTCAAGCTCTTGCCTGCTGAGCATTGTCCTTCACATTTTTTCTCTCTTGGAATGAGAGTAGCTTCCTTCCTTGAACGAATTGTCTAAAAATGAATATCAATTTTAGATAAGAAAATTTTCCTGAATTGAACTTGTCTAATGAAGATAACGCCAAAGGACCATTACATAATACAAATTTTACCATATTAGAGTAAGTTCACAAGCAAAAACAGATATACCTCTTCCTCGGAATCACTCGAATCAGATGGCTCTTCTGCTGGCGTTGGTGAAATGGCGCTGTTGCCCTTCATGAATCTTTGAATGGTTTGAGACCCTTGTTGAGCCTTCGCCGTGGCCACTGCCTTCTTCTGTGCATCCTGAAGGGTGAATGAAGATGAATTGATAATTATTCACAAAATTGATGAGTCGAAGAGTGTCGACAATTTTCAGATCTTCAATATCTTTTCTCAAAACTGTATGAATCTCTTTTTTTTGGCATTTTGAAGTTAAACAAAAAACTTTCAAAAAGGCATACTCTCGATAAATTTCATTTCCCTGATCTCAATAAATCATTAATAGAAGGTGATTTGTTTTGCTCCACTCTCTCCCATTCTCAAAAAGACCTCTCATTGATGAATAATAAAATAGATAGATTATGTCTGAATTATTACCAACCTTACTACTTTTTACATATTTTTTTTCCTTTTGTAGAGAAAACTTGTGGATTGGGTATTGAAAGGGAGCTTCCAACTCGACTTTTGGATCACAAATCCGCTTTGAAGTTGGATCTTTCATTTTTCTCACCAACTCTTCTCGTGAACCTACAAACAAACGAAGCTATATTCAGTGAGTCGATCTCTTTTGTTACTAATCAGCAGTAAAGTGATAAAACGTGACGCTCGATTTCTATCACCTCGTTAATGATTCAATCGTCTTGATTATGATTTATTCTTGAATAAAATGTGAAAGATATCTTTCACAGTGCATTTCGTCTGTTATGAAAAAGGTTCTTTGGTTATTTCGCATAAAAAACTTATTTTCAAATTAAATCTTCTATTACAGAGAATGTATTTCATTACTGACAATGTTTTATTTCATTCTCAACTAATGAGAAGGAATTCCTATGAGAGATCTCATGATTAGTCTACTGATATCAATTCGAAGAATATATATTAGTCAAGATGTGAAATGTGACAGCAAGTTGATTCTTTACATAGTACGAAATTCATGAAAATTTACTTGACTGGAAAAAAAATGTCTTGAGATTTCTCTCTAAAATCACCCGTTTTCAGGATAAATCGATAATTAACGAAAATTTGCGTCCTTATTCACTCACTACGTGGCTACTAAAAAGATTCTATCAAGAAATATATAACTATAAAAACTGAATTTTCACATACATGAAAAATTGATAGAATTAGCGATTATTTGGAATCATAAAATATTTTTTCTCACTTACATGGATCCATAAACATAATGTAGTATAAGACCATTGTTTTCTTCTCGATACGTCCATATGGCTGTTTCGCCACAAAGTCTTTATCGTTTCGAGGATTGAAGTCACGATAGGTGAAGGAGTCAAGATTTACTTTTTGCAACTCACTAGCACGAAGGATCACTTTTTTAGACGTTTTTAGCTGTTTGGCTAAAATACTGAAGTGTTTTACTCGATTGTTTACCGGGACGGCCATTCTTAATTGTTGCAAATAATTTCGTCAGTGTAAAATGGATTATCAAATGTTTTGAGTGTGAATAATTGACGTTCAAATCGACAAAACGATGATCACTAACTGATAATCACCGTAAAAAATTGAAAATCAGTTCAGGTATATATTTTTGAAGCTATAACAGGTTTACGAGGGAGAACGCGCCACAACGTAAAATCCCTTATACGTTAGTACCCGAAAGTGACCGTAATGCGAGTTGGCAGCACCGTCACCCAGCTGGTAGTGAGTGCAGCAAAATAAGTACTGCTGGAATTTGATTCAATATTCCGACGAAACATATACCATCGAACTGATCTAGAAAAATCTGCCTTCTCAAGCGCTTTGATTTTTAATTTTTATTATTTCATTTGATCTCATTGAACATCAAACAGGCATTGGATATATGATATTCGTTGAACATTATTCGAGGAGGGACAATTTTTGTGCGACTCTCTGGACTCAGATTACCCTAGTGAATCCAGTCGCAGGGATTTTCATAGCGCGGGCTTCTATAAAAAACATCGAATATCTAGAACTTGTCACTATTCAGAATATTCAAAACGAATCTGTGCAATCATAATTCTATTAAGTCAGCGTATTGGTTGAGGTGAGTAATTATTTTTTTTCTCTTTCATTCTCGAATTTCAAAAGTTCCATTAATAGCGGAGAGTGAAGCCAAATGGACACTTCTAGATTTATTTGAAATATTTATAACTTAGGGACAAAACTATCAATAAAGGTCTGAACTGAAGACAAACAAGAAGTATATTTTTGATTAAGAAGCAAATTATATGCCATTCCATGAATAATCAAATAAGTTATTGATATTATCAAAAAAGTCGAACGTGTCCATGTGGCCTTTTTCTATTCCCCAAAATATTGATCATGAATATTTGTATCATTAGTTACTCTCGATTTTCGTCTTTGCAGATCTCTCGGGGGAACGAAAAAACATGACATCACTGAACGACATGCCCACCACATCCCAAACAAGTCGTACGACGAAATGGAGACGTAAGAGAAAGGCTCTTGAAATTGAAGACCAGCAATGTACGTGTTCCTTCCATATTGAGTCGAATAGGTGTTCCGTAGAACAGAAGAAGTGCAAGGTAAAATTTACACTGGATATCTATTCATCATGATGTATCAGTTGATAAGATTGAATCAAATCCTCTTACAGGTTACCCAATTCCCTGACGATGATATTGACACTGGCCGAGAAAATATTAATAACGCACCAGAAAATCATGAAAATGTCGAAGTCAGGACACGGAGATGTTCAGGAGATACGATAGGAAATGATAGAGTGGGAGAAAGAGATCAACATCACGAAGGTATGCGTGGAAAAACTAGAATTGATGGCTCTAATGAGAGGATAGAAGAGATTAATTCATCAGATCAGGAAAATGACGGTAAGGGCTCTTTTGAAAATGACTCTCATGTTCCAGACGAGGCGATCGATAATATGATAATATCTAACGATGATATCGTTGATGATAATCAACTGGAGCGGGATGATGCTGACAGGGAGGGAGTACTTTCCGATTCGTTATTTTATGAAGAACTTCCAAGTCGTAGTCCTAGTGACATCGGTATTAATTTGGAAAATAGTGAACAGTCAGTCTCTGATGTCAATAATCAATCAAGTGATGATGAACATGACATCAGTCAAATTAGTGATGCAGATTTACTCTCTGATGAAGACAATTTTAACTTGAGAAACGAATGTTTGGATCGTAAACTTCAGTGCTTTAACGAGTGTACAGTTAAAGAAGCTTTATTACTATTGTTGGCTCAATCAATAAGGCATAATTTGACTTATGAGGCCCTGATTGATTCCATGGCAGCTACAAATATCCTCTTTGGGTTTAAATACTTACCAACAAATAAGCAAAAGTTGTGGAAAATCATGAGTAGAAATGCTTCAGGAGTAACAACGAATGGATATTGCCCAAAGTGTCGTAATTTTTTGGGTAATATTGCATTGATGAAAGATAATTCTTGTTACTGCGATGTTTGTAAAATCAACGTTGAGAAAGGAAAAATGAAACAATTCTTAACACTTAGCTTGAGGAATCAGTTGAAGCAGTTTTTGAAGCTGCCAGACATTACGAAGCATTTAAAATACCGTTTTGATAGGATAAAGAAGCGTGAAGACAGCCTAGAAGATATTTATGATGGTGAGGCTTACCTTCGATTACAAGAAGAGGATATTATTTCATCACATAACTTCACGTACACATTCAACACAGATGGATTCAGTGTGCACAAGTCATCTGAAGCATCAGCATGGCCTATTTTCATCAGCATTAACGAGCTGCCGCCAAATCTGAGACAAAAGCATATGTTTCTTGCTGGTTTGTGGTATGACAGTGAAGAGCCCACTATGAGCTATTTTTTACAATCGTTTGTGGAGGAAGCAAATCATTTGTCTTCTGAAGGAATTCGTTGGAAATATGATGAATCGACTGAAGTAACAAGCAAATTTATACCAACATGTTGTGTTGTTGATTCTAAAGCTCGTTGTGTGCTTCTTGGAATGACGCAGTACAATGGCTACTACGGCTGTACATTCTGTAATCACTTAGGTATTTATGTAGCTCGGAGTATGAGATATCCTATTCTCCCTCATCCGGAAATACCTAAACCAATTGTACGTACTGATGAAAGAGTCCGTGAGCAGATGCTTGCAGCTTATGAAAGGAAGGAATCGATTGAAGGCATAAAGGAAATCCCATCGGAATTAATTTGTTTAAATCATTTTGACTTCGCGGTGAGTCCTGTCGTCGATGATCTCCATGGGCCTATTGCAGGAGTGGGAGAACTCCACACTAATCTCCTATTGGATGGTGCTGGAGAAGTTTATTATGCCGGCTCTCCTGCACAACTTGCACTGATCAATCTTCGTATGATGTCAATAAAAACTCCAAGTTGCGTATCTAGAAAAGGGGAAAGTATAAAAAAACGATCGATGTGGAAAGGATCTCAATGGCGTAATTGGATAGTTTATTGTGCTATTCCATGTCTTCAGGATATAGGTATTCCTCAAAGATATATCGACCACCTAGGAATGCTGTCTTCTTTTATATTCCTTCTCTCACAAACAAGTATTTCTCGTGATGATCTCCGGCGTGCTAATTGGCTTATAGTTAAATACGTTGAATTATTCGAAAAATATTTTGGTGTTAAAAACATGAGATACAATATTCATTTACTTCTTCATTTGATTGCTAGCGTAATTAATTGGGGACCACTGTGGGCACATAGTACTTTTGGCTTTGAATCTTGGAATCATAATTTGAAAAAATGTGTGAAATCACCCAAAGGTGTCGCTGATCAAATAGTGACCCGTTTTCTGATTCAGAAATACCTTGAACAAAACTCCGATATGGATGATGTTTCGGAGTCAATAAGAAGGAAGATTGATTCATTGATAGGAAGAAAAGTACATAAAGGAGCCCACCGTGTGAGTGAGTCCTATGTGCTGGGTACTGGTTTTAGACGTGATCTTGCACCTGATGCAAAATCAATACTGGAAAAACATGGCTATCAGTGCGATGAAGTAATCGAATATCAGAGATTCATCCACAATAGTATTGAGTATCGTTCTCTTCAATATAAGAGAGGGAAACGTTCTGATGATACTAAATTATTAATGTGGAATGGGACGTACTGTGAAATCAATAGGATCGTTACATTTTATCATGAAAATACTGAAGTATGTGGAGTATTTGTTTATTTATACGCAATAAAAAGTTCTTTACGTGGGACTGATCATATTTTGTTAGCTGAGAAAACTGATGTAAGTGATTTTTTTTTAATTGATGATTGTAGAAGTCCCTTGATTGAAATTTCTGTAACCAATGAACTTTATCTTGTACCACTAACGAATCAATGGCAGATCGATTGACTCCATTTTGTTTTTCTTATTGAATTCAAATCAGAATAAATAAAAATACATACTTACAGAAAAATTGTAACATTAATTGACATGGTTTTATTTGTCAGGGAAAAAAACCACTGATCGATCCATTAAAACTTTAGGTATCGATGACCACTTGTTGACACAAGATCGAAATATTTTTACCTGGGCTTAGTCACTGTGTTATCGGAAGTCGAAGGAAAATTTTGAATTGAATTTATGTATTGAGGTGTCACATTTAATTGATATTTATACCACTCTTCGAAAAACGAATAGAGGAGTCCATTTGTAAAGTAACAATTGATGAGGTTCAAAAGTGCTACCTTCGTCATGAGGATTGACAGATGTTAGTGGGCTTCAAATTTGACTCCTATTCCTCTAATCCTCTCGTTCAACGGAAATTAACCGCATTCAATTGCGTGAGTGAGTATTCACCGCATTCAACTCTGTTCCACCATTGTAAGTTTGATTTCCAACACGGTGTCATGTGAATGGCTACCTTGGCATTAATTTTTGCAACTTCAATCAATTGTTACATGCATAAAGAATGCAGTTTAGTTCCATTCATGAATCAATAGCAAAACAATTATATTTTGAGTCTGATTGGATTAGTGATTATTGAACACGTCGGAAATATTGATATTTCTATGTGTGGGTAATATTTGACAACAGCTTGACATATTTTTGATATACGAAAATGGTAAAACTTGACGAAATATCGACGTCGTTTCGGTATCTACTGAGGTCCTTCGCTCATAATAGTCTGGCTGACAAGACTTGACCAATTCTCGACATCCTTTTGACTCTAGATAGTTTATGTAATATTCGACAGCAACTTGACATCATTTCGACATAAAGAGGCCGTGTCTCCCGACAACTTTTCGACGTCGTGTCGACATTCATTGAGGTCCATTCCCTACAATATTCTTACCGACAAGACTTGACGGATTCTGGACATCATTTTGACCCTGGATAGGCTAGGTAATATTCGACAGTTAGTTGACATCATTTTGACATATGAAGATTGTAATAGTCGATAAATTTTTGACGTCTTTCCGATGTCTATTAGGGTGCGATGCCCACAATATTTCGGTGGACAAGACTTGATAAATTCTCGACATCAACTTGACGCTCAGATAGTGTCAAAATTGGACAACATGGCAGCTGGCATGATCGGACAACATTCGACAGAGCCTTGACACAATGTCGACATAGTAGATTAGTCAAAGTTGATGAACTCCTGACGTCGTTTTGACGTCGCGTAGGGATCGCAAGTCATGATATTTGATTGACAAGACTTCGACAAGATTTCGACATTCTTTTGACAACACTTGACACGATTCTGACGAAACTTGGACTAGCTGAGAAGTCATCAACACACTGACAAATATTAGACATGGTCATCGATCGAATCATTGTCAGAGCCGACAGATATCGCACGTAATTGTACATTCACTGACAGATATCGATGTGAACTTGACATGTTGAATCGATACTTGACAATGCCTGACAGATTCTCGACAAACTCGTCAGCCCTTTGACGCGTTTTTGACAAGTTCTTGACGAAAAATGTCAATATTCGACATATTTGACAAAAAATCGCCATATTCAGACATCGAACTATTCCATCAGGGGCAGCTATCATTACAACTTAATAAGCACGAAAACGAAGGATTATTTCCAATAAATCAGTCGGTAAGTTTGGTCCTGGTTGTAACTTCTCATTCAAGGACGTGCCAAGCGATGTTTTTGCTGAGGCATCGAAAAGGACTCTTAACTTGGTGGTCATACTGTCTGGTCTCAACACAGGCTGGTGAGGAATGTAATATTTTGTTTCAACTTGTCTCATTTCTTCTTCTTGAACTAACTCCATGTGTCCTTTTTTCTCATAATCTCTGAGAAAATTTATATAATCTTCCTTCAGTTGAGGATCCCTTTTTAATCGTCTTTCCAAGGATCTCAGCCTTGTTTCTGCATATTCTCTGGACTCTCCCAGGGTGACTTCATCTTTCTGAGGTAATTTCACAATGAAACGTCCAATCTCATTTCTTTGGAAAGTATCTTCGAAGTATTTATCACATTTCTTCTCTTCTTCAGTCCACTTTCGTGGCTCCTGAATACTTTTGACGAGCGAAAAGTTCTCCAATTGGTTGTTCAACATTTCATTTGTCACTAAATGACAACTAGCTGCACGTACATTATCACGTACTTCGAACAGTTCTCCTCCAACAATCCATCCAAGTTTAGTTTTTAGCAGGGAGGGTTGGCCAACTTGATTTTTCATTTGTCCTGGACACAGTAACGACCAAAACAACGCTGCACTGATGAGAATATCAATTTCTCCAGACGCATCAAATGTGGGATCTGCTAATTTGATATCAGCAGGGATTTTCAACTTACTTCTGTTAACTTTCACTTGAGGAAGATTCTGGGTGATTTTAGGTAGGACAAGGCAGTCCAACGATGCTGTATAATCATTATACAGTGACTGAATCTGAAATTCTGCAGCTTTTCCAGCATTTGTAACTGCGTTATTGATCCCATCAACACACTGATTTGCTCTTCTTGTCTTTAGACCCAATTTTTTCACTACTCTTTCTGTTATGAAATAAAGTTGAGATCCAGGGTCCAACAAGGCTCTACATCGATGCTGAACTCCACTGCTGTCTTTCACGTATACTTGTCCTGTAGATAATAGCACCTGGGAACTCACACTTTTCACGTGATAACTACTCCTCAGGGAGGATTGTTCAATATCCATTTGCTTGTCTTTCAGCAATTCATTGACCTTGACTACATGACACGTCATTGCTGGTTTGTCTGTTGACTCTTCTTCTTTCGACTTAGCTCCTGCTGGTTTGTTGAACTCCCAGTGTAGGAGAGTATTGTGAACGTTGTCACATTTCTAACAATGCGAACCACGGCATGTTTTAGCGAAATGATCAGGCATCAAACAATTTATACATAATCGTTTCTCTCTGGCTTCCTTGGACCTGTCTTGTGGTGTCAATGCTAGAAATTCTGGGCATTGATGGATAGAATGCTTTTCTTTACACATTGGGCAATCTTCTTTTGCTGAAGATGCCATTGTCACTCGTCGATCTTTTTTCTTAGTTGCTGGCTTAGCTGGTTGCTTTTGGGTCTCTTGTTTCGGTTGATTACCTTCCACTACTTCTAGTGTACTGGATTTTTTCTCCACAAATTTAAAAAAAACCTCCACTGTTGGCATTTTGTCTTCTGAATTGTCTCCATAATTGCTTTCTTCTTCTACCAGTTTTTCCTACTCGCACTGAGTGACAAAATCCAATTTATTCTTCGCCAGGTGTATGACAATGGTGTCCCAGTGCTGAACAGGTTGCTTCAAGGCTTGAAGAGATTTTAAATGCTTTCGAATATGCAAGACGAACTTTTTCATCGAGCTGTGCTTCTCATGCTTCTCCTCTTGGCAATTGTTGGAAAATCCAAGAGTTTATTTAAATGTGAATTAATGATCAATTTTCTGTTATCGTACGTCTCTTTTACTAATTTCCAGGCTTCAGCATAACTCTCTGCAGTCGTTTCAACTCCGATAAGTAAATCAGCTGCATCTCCTTTCAATGAACCTCAAAGGTACAAAAACTTATGAAAACCCACAATGTTTGAATCGTTGTGGATAGTTGACTCTTCCCTGAATGGTATCCATTCACTATAATCACCGTTAAATTTAAGTGCTGCAACTGGGGGTAGCTTTACACCACTTCTTCTTCCACCATGCCCATTGTTACCACCTGGGTAATCCTCTTGTTGTCTGACTCGTGCCTCTGCTGCGTGTGCAGTGGCTTGAGCTACTGCCACAGATGCTCTCTCTGCTTCACGTCTTGGCTCGTCAATAATTGCCTGCAACTTCTTCGCAGTATGAAAATAACCTGTCTCAAAGACGTTTCTTTCATCTTCTTCTTCTTTATCTATAATATTTTGCTCTCTATCATCTTCTCCAATTCTTAATTCTTCAATCATCTGCTGAATCCTGTTAAATTCTTCCCAGGATAGTTCTAACTTTTTCATTCTCACTTCTGCTTCAGCAATAGCCACTTGCTCTTCTCCATCTACAACTGTTCTTGTTCGAGTTACACTCGATTTGACTGTTGCACGTTGTCTCCTCAACTTCTTCAATTCTTGTTCAGCCATATTTCACTGGATTGTTTGTACATAAAGGCACGACACTCTTGCCTGTATGCTGCTTTGGTTAACCTCTTAATGACTAACCTCACTGTTACGTGTTATTTTTCGAACTGTGCTACCCTTTTCAGTAACATAATTTTCCAAACGCTTTTCACTTTTACTTTCTTTTATAACAACTTCAATTTTCTATCGAACAGACCACTTGTCTCATTCAATACACAGCTTTTTTTTTTTTTCACAAGCGTCCCAGCGAACTGCTCGGCTTGTTGTTTCTTTTTATGGTTTTTAAAGGTTCTTTTTTGACTCTTGCATCACTAACTCAGTCGTGGAGTCTACGATGCCCTTTTGTTGGGCGCCAAAATGTTGGTTATTAAATAAAAACCACAGTATTTATTAATTTTTTTTGCATTTTTTATTTAGCTACACGTTTTCTCTTACACAACGAATTTCTAACTGGCACACCCCATCTCTCGTTCTTGCCCGCCATCATATCTAATTTACCGCGAGAATTCAAATAAACAGGTTACTAGATATATCTAGTAACCTTGAGAATGCTCACTGTCACTCACCATTCAGCGCATGCGCAGCGCTCCATTTTCACGCGAACATTTGCCCAACTTCAGACGACTGCCAACTTTTCGGATTGATTCTCACACGAAATCAGCTCGTTTGTGAATTTGCGGAAAATCTACGTTGTTAATTTCCGTATCTCCGTAAATATGAATCGAAAAAATACGAGTAGTGTGGGTGTGACCCTTTGCGGGTCGAACCAACAACTTCCCGACCAATACTCTTTTCAGTTGAAATTCGAAACGAAATGAAAAAAACCCCGGAAATTTCATTTTTGAATAACTAAACAACTGTTGAGACGATTTTGTTCTCGATTCAGTCAGATTTAGTCTACACAAAGACGCATCGATTGCATGCAGAAAATTCCAAATTGCACCATTTATTCAGAAGAAAAAGAGGAATTTGTCAAAAAACCTCATTTTCGACGTTTTTTCGCATATTTTTTGCAAATAACTAAAAAACCGCTGAGGCGATCTTCTTCAAAAACTAATCAGTTCTAAGTTACATGAATATGCATCGATTGAAAAAGAAACAAATCAAATTGTACCATTCATTCAAGAGAAATCGTGTCCCAAAAAATTTTAGCGTCACATACATTCGCACACACACACACACACACACACACACACACACACACACACACACACACACACACACACACACACACACACACACACACACACACACACACACACACACACACACACACACACACACACACACACACACACACACACACACACGCACACACGCACACACACACACACACACACACACACACACACACACAGAGAGAGAGAGGCGGACATGTGTTCAAAAACATCATAGAAAGATTCGAGGAGTCATGAAACGTGGAGATATCATAAAATTTTCACTTTTGATTTTCGGGGCCATTACAATACCTTCCACCCTTCGGGTCGGAAAGTTAGAAATAATTTGAAATTTAGATTCTGCGACCGTACAAATTCAATAAAACCTCAGTTTTCTTGGCCTGGCGGTCAGTGAAAGAAAAAATATCAGTTAATTTGATGTGACAATGTCAACGTTTCGACTTCATTCGAAGCCCTCATCAGGACAAACTCACTTTTATTAATCCGCAAGAATTACAAAAATTCATTATAACTAAATCAAAGAGCACATATGTAATCCTAATAATTTGCAACATGATGAAACACTTACAGATGTCAAGTAGAACTGTGTTTGAACTTTTGTTAAAAATAATAACATCAGTGTCAAGAGTTAGGCGATTTATATGATCAAAGTAACGTTGGTTTCCACGTAATGACTGGCGTTCTCTTTTTATTGCCAAATTGATATACGGAGGTAGTGGAGGGGGTAGTTGTCTCGTGTATAGATCACGGATCTCTACACTAACTCTCTATAGTAGTATAGAAATCAGTGGTATAGATACGCGGTAGCTGTCGGCCGGTTTAGTTTGAGAGCTAGGTTGAGTGGGAGATTAAAAATGGTTACTTGGCCGATCCGCTACCGCGTATCTCGATTACAGAAGAAATAAAGCCGAAAAATAAATTTCTCTCAAATTTGAAGTGCGTGGTGGTAGCAGAAAAATATAGTCGAATTCTCCGAATTCGCTTCCCCTACGCCCCCATGAGTTCGACTATAACGAGAGTCTACTGTACCTCTCGTGTCTCATCAGTTTTTATGCTTTTGATCCACGAACAAATATATGTGAGCCTGTGGCTTATTTCTTCAAAAATCCGTACATGGCTATCATTGTCTACAGGACAATGAGCATAAATTGAAGTATGAAATATTTTGGGTGAAAATTGAACTGAAGATTATATGTCAAAATAACACTGAATAACTCAGCTCACAAATTCAACACGCACAATCTCAACACGAAAAATCTCAACACAGGGGCAATTCAACACAAATTTCATTTATTTCTCAATATATAATTTTTCAATTTGACAATTCAACACAAATTTCATTTATTTCTCAATATATAATTTATTAACATATGTACATTTTTTTTTTCGAAATTAACAATGTAATTCCTCCTTATTTTGTATTTTGAATCACACACATTCCATTGCCATCACATTTCTTACCTTTATTTGTTTACCTTTAAAATTTTGTTCAATTCATGCGGCGAATTTTACATTGTGAGATTGACCGCGAAGGTAATCCAGCAAATCCCCCTCTTCGTTGAAATTCTCTGCCGTCCGTCGTGAAATCCATTGTGTATTCCGTATACGCTAGACAAGTAGCTCGGGTGGTGCCACCGGGTGGCCTAATAACTCGTCGAGGGCCAATCAATCTGTTTACTACCGAAACGTGTATCTAATAAAAATTCAAAAAATTTTTTTTGAAAAAACTTACGCCAAGTACTCGTTTCATTGCGTTGGAATTAGCAGAAAAGTATTTGTTGAAAAATGAGATCCTGTGAGCCCTAAAATTACGCGAATGACCACAAATTGTTCTGAATAATTGAAAAAAAGAATGAAGTGAAAAATGAGCGCCAAGCTTGCTGGAAACTATGAAGAATCAGTGAACAAAAAAAATTGGAAAAAAAAGGCAGGACCAACGTACTTGGCGCGCCTTTCAATGCTAATGTGAATCCTCATCTGAGATTTTTGCGTTTCGTATCGAACTTGGAACTCAGAAGATGCATAATATAGTTCTTAGGTCGACAGAAAATATCGACTCTTGATTCCCTGAGTTTTTTTGGAAAACCGCGCCAAGTACGTTGGTCCTGACTTTTTTTTCCAATTTTTTTTGTTCACTGATTCTTCATAGTTTCTAGCAAGCTTGGCGCTCATTTCTCATTCCATTCTTTTTTTCAATTATTCAGAACAATTTGTGGTCATTTGCGTAATTTTAGGGCTCACAGGATCTCATTTTTCAACAAATACTTTTCTGCCAATTCCAACGCAATGAAACGAGTACTTGGCGTGAGTTTTTTCAAAAAAAATTTTTTGAATTTTTATTAGATTTCAATAATTTTTTCAAGGTAGAAAAAATTAAAAACCACCTAAAAAATGCGTTTTTTAGAATTAGGTCAGAAACCACTTCAGATACAAGATAAAAGGTGGGAAAAAATTGTAGAGCATAAAATGTTCTACATAAAAAGTCATTATGACTCCACCCCTATTTTCCACCGTTCACCCCCTCAGAGCCGTGTAAAGATTCGGGTTGACACCAAAATTAGGAAAAAATAATAAAATTGATAGTTTTCAATTTTTTCTGTTGTTAATAGCTCCAAATATTCTCATCTGTAATTCTGCATTTTTCACCCCCAACGAGAAACAGTTTTCAAAAATTTACAATTTCAGATTGGCAATAACTTTTTAACCAATCGATAAATTTAAAAATATCTCAATGGAATCTGTAGATAATTTAATTATGAAAATTCCGGAAAAAAAAATTTTAATCCATCGATTGGTTAAAAAGTTATTGCCAATCTTACACGTTATTTCTATCCCTCAATAAACCATCAAGAATCAAATCAATTTTGGAATCAATTTATTGCGCCATCTAAGTGGAAAGGAACAGACTTTCATGAGAAAGTGGGGCTGATGTCACGTAAATGTTGCGTAGGCAACTGGCGTTCACTAGGGTCACTAGACGCTCTGCCATGTTCCCTAGATTTTTGGGGATAAATTTGAATTGAGAATATTTAATTATAAAAGAATATTGTGACGATGAAAATAATATACGGTAGATATTTGTAAAATAGAGGAAGGAAAGAGTATTTGTTATTTGGGGTTTTCACGCTGTTAAATTTCAAGAAAGTTCGTAGTATTCATGAGGTCCCAAGATTTAGATTTTCCCCAACATCTGCCCTTTTACTCAATTGTTAGTTTTCTTGAGTGAATTGCCATTCCAACTTCAACCCTCGACCGTCATTTAGTTAATCCCTTTTATTGCACATTTGATTGCTCTCTGCGAGAATTTTCATTTGGGTTTTGTTTATTGCTTTTAGCCGTAGTTCTTTCTACCTGATGGTGACCCAAAGGTCGGGTTCAGACACGTGACCTCTTTCACTTGGCAGCCCCTCTTTACCACCCCTCCAGACCACTGCCCTCCAAGTATCTTTAATTTTCCTTGAAAATGATTCGTTGAACCCCTTCTACCCTTAAAATTGAACGATTCGGCGAGCACGCCGCGAAGCGGCGTGCGAAGCCTAATCGTAATTATGAGGAGAGTCTCGTTCGAAGAGGTCACTAGGTAGTACCGTCTACCGGTCACGTTGAGCCCACAGTTTTCAGCTTAATATCCAAAAAGACCGCAGTCAGCGCCACTCACACCGCCATTACCTCATAAAGTTTAAAGTTCACGAGAGGTCACTGGGTGGGAGATTTTGAGAAACTCAAAAAATTTTTACATAGGAATAACATGGGGAGGGAGTGACCTCTTCGAACGAGACTCTCCTCATAATTACGATTAGGCTTCGCACGCCGCTTCGCGGCGTGCTCGCCGTATCGTCCAATTATGAGTCGTGTCTCGTTCTCGAGATCACTAGGTAGATGTTCAGAGACCTTAATGCCATAATTTTAATTTTAAAATCTCATTTTGTTTGAACACCACCTCCATTAAACATTTAAATGAACTCAATTATTATTGACTCTTAACACCGACTTAGCAAATGCACTCTTGTCACTCACAATGGGACGATTATAAAAACGATCAAACATCTGGGAGGGTTCTGACCAGCCTGCTAATTTTTTAATCAAACTACAGTCGACACCTTGACTGTAGGCTGCAGAAGTTGCAGCATGACGGATGCTATGAGGTCCGAAGGTTTTCCCTAGGCCACAATCCAACAAAAAACCCCTGAGCCAGCGGCTTATTGTATCCTTAGAAACCGCACGAAATGGCTTTCTCGTAGTAATGAGTAAGGAATTTATGTTTCCTCGTAAATCAGATGTGACTCTCAGATACTCCTCTAGCGTAGCGACCACACAAAGTTGTGGACAATCATTGAATCTGGGTAACGTCAGAATAGGTTGTGGTTTGCCACGTTTAGATGTTTTAATTTTATCTGGTATAAAAATTTCATAAGACTCTCGATTTTTATGAATTTGATCGACTTTGATAAGAGAAATTGTCTGTTTTCGATGAGCTGTAACTAAGGCCAATAACATAACTAATTTTGAGGTCAATTGACTCAAATTTAAGTTTGATAAGGGAAATAAACTTCTCAGCTTTGTAAGCACGGGATCTAAATCATAGATCTGTTCATACTTCGGCTTGGCCGGTTTGGTGTTTGAGACTCCTTTCAGTAGGCGTGAGATTAAGGGACTTCGTCCAATATAATCACCGCAAAGAAATGAAAGAGCAGAACGATAAATATTTATCGAACTGTATGATAATCCGGCTTGAAATTTGTGAGTAAGCCATTCCGCCACTTGTTCCTCTCCAGGTTCAAAAATATCGATTTTTACTTTTGTACAATAACTAGCCCAGTCTTGAATAGGTTTGGAGTATTGTTTGAGTGTGGCATCATTGATTGACTTCAAAAGTAAATCAATAGCTTTGGAATTTAAATTCTTCTTCTGGTAGGATTGGCGGATAATTTTGCTGCCATCAGCCTCATCTTTGTTGCAAGGGGGTGATTCTGTCTCCTAGAAGGAGATAACAATAAATTATCCTGTGGTTCGAAAATAATGGGGTCACTATCTAGAAGTGACAGCCATAGGGGATACCATGGTTGAGACTTCCACACTGGTACGACAACGACTCCCGAGACTTGGTCAGTCACGATCTTTCTTAGAACCTTGAGAATAAGGGAAAAAGGCGGAAATGCATAAAATGGACACGGCCAAGTGAATGTAAAAGCATCGACTGTGAAGGCTCGTGGATCACGATGCCATGAACAATATTTAGGATATTTTTTATTATCTGAGGTAGCAAATAAATCGATTTTCAAGTCTCCAAATTGATCAACAATCTTATCAAAAGCCCAAGGAGCTAGCTCCCATTCAGTATCCACATTCTCAGCTCTGGATGCTTGATCCGCCTCTACATTATCCCTAGATGGGATGTAAGATGCGAACAACCAGAGACCTCTGGATTCGCACCATTGCCAAATTTCACGAGCAATTTTATTGAGATCGATAAATTTAATTCCCCCCATGCGATTGATGTACGCAATAGCCGTCGTATTGTCAATACGAAGCAAAATTTCAATATTTGATTTATCAGAGGCAAAAGCTTGAAGTCCTCTGAATGTCGCTAACAGTTCTAAATAATTAATATGATATTGCATTTCTGATTGATCCCAATTGCCATAAACCACTTGTTCATTACAATACGCACCCCATCCAGTTCTAGACGCATCAGAAAATATTACTTTATCAAATCTCATTTGCCTGATTGGATTTTTGGCACAAGGCATTTGTCTTTGCCACCAATCTAGATCTGGGAAGATAGATGGATTAAATTTCATTATCCTATCGTAATCTCCATTAGATTTAAGTAATTCAAGATATTTCTGACGTTCTAATAATTTTGTATAACACCAGCCATATTGGACGGCCGGACAAGCGGCAGTGATAATTCCAATTGTCTGAGAAAATTCTCTTATCACAATTTTTTCTTTTGATCTTATGTCTTTAATTGATTGTAACAAAGATTGTTTCTTATTTTCAGGTAAACTCAATGACATTGACTTCGAATCTAGTATAAATCCCAAAAATTTACAAGAAGTTTGAGGGATTAGATTACTTTTCTTCGTATTTATAATGAACCCCAACGACTCTAATATCTGGACAGTCTTCAGCAGATTTGCTGAACAATCTTCTCTTGAATATCCTAAACACAGCCAGTCATCCAAATATACAATAGACATGAGTCCTTGACTTCTCAAAATACTAGAAACGGGTTTCGATAATTTTGTGAAAACCCAAGGAGCTGTATTCAGCCCAAAGGGAAGACACACAAATTCGTACAATTGGTCCAGCCAATAAAAACGAAGAAATTTTCGATGGGATTTGTGGATAGATACCAAAAAATAAGCATCCTGAAGGTCGATATTTCCCATAAAACAATCTTTAGTCATCAGTTTCATAGCCGTTCTGACGTCTTCCATTTTAAAATGGTCCACTGGAATAAATTTATTCAAATTTTTCAAGTTAAACACGAACCTCATTTTCCCATTACTTTTAGGAATTAGGAAAAAATTCGAAATAAATTGCCCTTTTTCCCGGTCACACTCTCGAATCGCTCCCAAAGACAATAACTCCGAGACTGAGTTTTGCGTAACCTTCAAATTTTTATCTGATATTTTATTTTTTTCGGTAACTGAGTTTGTATAGGAATCGACGAAAAAGGGATTTGGTATCCTTGAACAGTATTTAAAATAAAAGAGTCCGAAGTAACCTGAGACCAAGCCTGGGTAAAATGTCGCAGACGCCCAGCCACAGAACTTACACGTGTTGCAGTTGATTGACCCTCGGAGGGAGTGAGTTCGATCGATTCCTTTGACGCTCTTGAGGAGGTTTCCTCTCTATTGACCTCACTGGGGCAACGTTCCTTGGGAATATACCTCGTCTGGAACCCGCCTGCGTTGAGGTCGCTTGAGATGGAGACGGGCGCTTCCAGTTTAAAAATCTCGTTTTAAGAGGAGTTCTTTTTTGAACCGAAACTTCAATAGTTGATTCAATTTTTTCTGCTGCCAACATTGATTTAACCTTTTTGGCCAATTCTGATCCAAAAGGCGATTCATCAGTCACTGCTTCCTGCATCAAAGTCTTATATTTTCCTTCCACAGATAGGTAAATGTAAGCTTTTCTGGTTTTTACCAGCTGGAACATGAATTCACATTGACTGAAATCACAGGGCAACCCAATAAGTCTCCTTCAGATTCTCAATTAAAAATGAGAGTTAAAACCGTACCAAGTAAAATAAAACCAAGGTTGCAAAGATCTTGGTGAGCAGCCAGGTATTTATCTCTGGATTTAACCATCTTATTCAAGAATGAGGCTATCTCAGGATTCAATGCTGGTGCTTGCAGACGGCAATTACCTTTGCGAGGATAATTATTAAACAATTCCTCCTTATCAGATTTTTTGAAAGAGTCTGTATTCTTTTTGGGGTCTAACCCCAACCTAAGACGAATGTTATCATCGAGCTTAGCCGATGAATTCTCTTTCACTTCTTCTTTCTTATTGTCATCCAATTTAATTGATGAATTGTCAGGATTATCCTGCTGCTGTGATTCTTTCTCACTCTGAGATTCATCTAGACCAAAAAATACTGGTAAATATTGACAGAGAGTTGTTGACTCTCGTTATTTATGCGTTTTTACCGCTAAATATCAAATCAGATTGAACAATTGTACGGTTTAACCGCCATATACTTTAATTTTATTAATTGTACGGATTATTCCGCCATTTTTTTTTATTATTTTTTTATTTATTTTTTATTTTTTTATTTTGTACGGTTTAACCGCCATAAACTTCAATTTTATTAATTGTACGGATATTCCGTCACATATTTTTCTATATTGTACGGTTTAACCGCCATGTTGTACCCACCAGATGGGCCAGAATGGCTGACACTGTGGATCGTTTCCAGTGCGTCATTCACTAATTTGTTATATTTGGCGACTTTACGTTGCCATCCAGCAATTTCCTCATCAGAGGGCAATTACTTGCGTTTGGGCATAATTAAAAATATGCCAGACAATCAAGAAAACTAATAATTTGAATAATAATCACTGAATAATTGAAGAGCGATAAAAGTTGTTGTGTACTCAACGTGCACAGAAAACGTTATGAGGTGATGGCGGTGTGAGTGGCGCTGACTGCGGTCTTTTTGGATATTAAGCTGAAAACTGTGAGCTCAACGTGACCGGTAGACGTTACTACCTAGTGATCTCGAGAACGAGACACGACTCATAATGGCTGACACTGTGGACCGTTTCCAGTGCGTCATTCACTAATTTCTTATATTTAGCGACTTTACGTTGCCATCCAGCAATTTCCTCATCAGAGGGCAACTACTTACGCTTGGGCATAATTAATAATATGCCAAACAACCAAGAAAACTAATAATCTGAATAATAATCACTGAATAATTGAAGAGCGATAAAAGTTGTTGTGTACTCAACGTGCACAGAAAACGTTATGAGGTAATGGCGGTGTGAGTGGCGCTGACTGCGGTCTTTTTGGATATTAAGCTGAAAACTGTGGGCTCAACGTGACCGGTAGACGGTACTACCTAGTGATCTCGAGAACGAGACACGACTCATAATTGTTGACACCTCATGGATGCTTGACCGAGCTAGCGAGAGACGGACAGATAGAAAGAAAATCACTTCCACTCTATGTTTTGAGTCGGAAAGATCTAACTGCAAGATAATAAGTTGGAAAGAAGTTTGATTGTAAATAGTTGCTGATGGATAATATTGTGAATAATGTGAAGTTGAGTTGAGGACCATTGAATTTGTGATCTTCAAAAAAAACAAAAATACTTTTTGTAAAAAAAACTCGCCAAGAACGGGTGCGAGCGTTGTTTTTTTTGCAAAAAGTTGTAAAATCGAACAAAAGCTATGGTGCCAAGCACAAATTATTGCAACTTGAGGATCACGAAGGCAACTCAGAAAACCGAAGGAAAAATAAAATTTATAAAAAATTGAGTAGATGAAAATTCCAAGTCAACCCACTATGTGCGCGATTGAAGCTATCAAAAATCTCGCCAAGTGGATTGACTTGGAATTTTCATCTACACGATTTTTTATAAATTTTATTTTTCCTTCGGTTTTCTGAGTTGCCTTCGTGATCCTCAAGTTGCAATAATTTGTGCTTGGCACCATAGCTTTTGTTCGATTTCACAACTTTTTGTAAAAAAAACAACGCTCGCACCCGTTCTTGGCGAGTTTTTTTTACAAAAAGTATTTTTGTTTTTTTTGAAGATTTCATGGATTTTTGTAATAATATCGTCGCCGTAGAGCTGAAGGGGCGTAAGTGCCAAAAACCCCGTTTTCAAAGTCAAAGGGGAGTAGGTCCAAAATCGATGTTTCTGGGCTTTTCATCGAATTCCTGATCGAAAATCCTTTAAAAAAAAGTCCTAACAAACAGGCGCAACGATCAGTTTGTAATAAGAAAAGGGCGTATTTCGGTACTTACGCCCCTTTCATTTTTTTTCGAAAAATCACACTTACGCCCCTTTCACATTATGTTTATGCTTATTATAAAATGAAAGGGACGTATCTCCACACTTACGCCCCTTTAATTAAAAAAAAATAACACTCACGCCCCTCTCACATTACATGTTATGCTTATCATAAGATGAATGGGGCGTATGTGCTGGAGATACGCCCTTTTGTGATCAACTTGTGGAATTACGCCCATTTGTTACTACAAAAATTAATCAACTTAAATCATTGCTAGGAGGTAGCACATCCAATTCCAAAGATAAAAAAAACATACGCCCCTTTGTTATTACAAAAAAAAAACTAGTGGTGCGTTGTTGGTCGCTCGCAAACTCGCTCCCATGGTAGCTGTGACCCGTTTAGGTCACAAAACAAACTTCCCGGTTCGTCACTATTACCTCAGGATTCCGTAGGCCTTATTATGAAAAAATGAAATGGGAAATTTGAAAAAAATTCAAATCGAAAAAAGGTTTCGAAGAGTCTGAAAATTTCCTCCGAAAAACATTGAAAACGCTCCTTTCGAATAACTTAGTAATGGGTATAATTGAAATATGGGGATGAAAGTAATTATGTATTTAAGTAATTAAGTATTTATATCATCCGGAATAATATAATAGTTTTTTTTTTCAAATATTATTTGCCGTAAGGAGGATGATGGAGATTGACAGAAAAATATTCGTCAAAAAATGCTCTAAAAGGTGAGCCATGGTAATATTTGATATATCGATTATTTAATCACACGAATGCGATTTTATCCTGCGTGAGTAGTGAATTCGCACCGTTATCTCTCTTTATTACGAGATTATCTCGTCAACCTTCAGAGTTACGGAAAACTGTTTCTCAACAAAATTGATCGTTTTTGTCAAGGCAAACATTTTTTATCCAAAACTTTTTTGTATATTTTCCACGGGTGGCCCTGTAGGCTGTCTGTAGTGCAGTGCGGACTGCATCCGCGCGCCTAGGCGTGTCCCGTGCCGCTTCGAGTAGCACTAGCCCGTTGGATATGAGAGATAGAGGAAAATGTCAAAAAACAAAATCGACGTATTTTTCAATGAAAAATCTTTTTTATTTGAAACTTTTCCTCATAACTTCTACCGTTTTCGCAAAATCGCGTTATTGCTATTTCCGTTTTTCTTTTTTTTTTTTTTTTTTTTTTAAACTGGAAAACTATTGAATCGATTTCATCCAAAATTTAATCAGGTCTAAATTGCACGAAGACGCATCGATTGAAAAAAAAAAAAGTGAAATCGGACCATTCTTTCGGGAGAAATCGTTAGCCAAAAATTTTGCCACACACATCGCACATACATACATACATAAACACACACACACACACACACACATACATACAGACATTTCTTTGAAAATGGTCCAGAACGATTGTAGAGACCTTGAAACGTGAAGATATGTTGAAAAATCGATTTTCATTTTTCGAGGTGATTACAATAACTTCCCGATCCCGGGAAGTTAATTAATAAATTTTGGCACTTACGCCCCTTTCACTCTACGGCGACGAATATTATACATCTATACAGAATGACTATCACCGCGGAACTTTTTCAAATCTCGCAGTGGCGCCACTCCTCTTGAGTTCGTTTGGCTGCGCTGCCAACGTAGCAAAAAAATCTACCTCAAGAAATTCTACCGAGAGAATTGAAGAAAAGGCTAATATCAAATTATTGACTTTGAGCATATCTCGTTCATTCAAGCCTAAAAAATATAATAAAAATTGCGATGAATAGCCTATAGTAACATCGAGATACGCGGTAGCGTATCGGCCAAGTACTTGTTTCATAACCTCACATAACAAGGCCGAGCGCTACCAAGTATCTATACACGACACAACTTCCCCTTCCACTACCTCCAATTAGTTTTTCGGTGCTATTAAATAAATGTCACAACTTACACCAAAACTGCCCTTAGTTACATTATATAAATCGCCTTTCCGCTATCCACTGATGTCGCTATTTATTTAATTAATTTAATATTAACGAAAATATGTGCATAGCAACGAGTTACTGTGCACGTTTTCACGAATTTTATTATCTCTGTATGGAATGGCCAGATTGGAGCCACTGAGTTGGCTGCAATGAAATGAACGTAATCGCATTTTTATTTTCGATGTTCAGCGATTGCCATCAATCGGTCGGTAACTCTAGGGACTCTATGTCGGATCTAGTGTTTTACGCGACATCAGCGCCACTTTCTCATGAAAGTCTGTTTCTTTCCACTCAGATGGCGCAATAAATTGTAACGAGATTTTTCTCGTTACGTGTAGAAAACACCTTGAAAGGGGATGAGTGAGTAGAGTTGGGAAAGAGAGAGACAGGAGGTGGCATCTGACGTCAGCCGAACAAGGCTCGACTGACGGTGAATAGATCATGGAGGAGAGGGGATACGCCAGTTCGGGTGGATTGAGCTTCCCACTCTCCAAAGTGACCGTTTTGGTATGCTATCGCTAATTTAGCATTTGTGCAGTTGTGGTTGGGTAGAATAGGGCCGACGTACAGGCTTCCCAACTGTGCTGTGTTAAAGGCTCCGCAGACTTAGCCTAGGGACGGACGGGCAGGTGTAAGAACTGCCGCTTCCCCTTCTCCGAGGAGATTGATGTCGGGCCAATCAGGCTGGTCCACGTCGAGAGAACGTAGCTCGAGTGGTACTGGAATGAGAAGCCTAGACTGGGAAGTTAAGCCCTGGGAGATTTCTGGTTAGTTCAGAACGGGCGCTCGTACAGAGCGGAACATAGGGATGACTGGCGAGTTATCGGAAGGCGTCACCTCGCATCGAGCGGGGAGGCGAGCAGAGGGAGATGCTCCTGCATCTCCCGAGTAGAGAATAGCGCTGGTTTCCGGTCGCGTGGAATGCTACGTGGCCGGGCTTCGGATCTTCCGGCGAAACGATTGGGTGTTGGAGTGGACGTGTAGGTCGGGAGTTAACAGTGTCTCTGGCTGGGCCTTCGTCGCATTCGCCTCCCGGTCAAAGTAGCTGGGGGAATCTGACTCGCGATGATATTGCTGTTACCGGATGTGGAGGGAAACCGCGTGAGCGTGTAGATCGGGAGTTAACAGTGTCTCTGGCAGGGTCTTCGCTACACGTGCCTCCACATTCCGGGCCCCGAGGGGTTAGAAGGATTCGCAAATCGGTCAAGGCCACTCGCCGTTAGTGATAACGCCGAGTGCGTAAGTGCGCTGATCGGGTAGAAATAACTCGAAGGCGAAGTACACGAGACTATTAGTCGGTTGAGAGAAGAATTCTCTCCGTATTCGCTGTTGAGGACGTG
The DNA here is from genome assembly GCA_035578325.1 of Coelinius sp. EB29. Classification (NCBI taxonomy): domain Eukaryota; kingdom Metazoa; phylum Arthropoda; class Insecta; order Hymenoptera; family Braconidae; genus Coelinius; species Coelinius sp. EB29. The sequence continues at coordinate 6,236,854 of JAOZGT010000005.1, forward strand.
AAAACAGCCTCGATGAGCGAGCGGAAGCACTCCTAACATGGTGGACCTCGCCCCTCTACCGTGAAATACTGATGCTAGCGTGGCATCCGTGGGTCCCGTCCACGAGAAGTCCTCCAGGTGACGAGTTTTCCCTGGAGGCCGGTTTAGTTAGGTTTTCCGGATAAAATCTAGCTGGCGCCCAAATCGTAGCGATATGAGGAATGGGTAAAGAGTAGTTTGGGATTATTTCCCCGGTGAAAAACTGGAGGAAAATCCCTTACAAAATTGATTCCAAAATTGATTTGATTCTTTATGGTTTATTGAGGGATAGAAAAAACGTGTAAGATTGGCAATAACTTTTTAACCAATCGATGGATTAAAATTTTTTTCCGTAATTTTCATAATTAAATTATCTACAGATTCGATTGAGATATTTTTAAATTTATCGATTGGTTAAAAAGTTATTGCCAATCTGAAATTGTAAATTTTCAAAAACTGTTTCTCGTTGAGGGTGAAAAATGCAAAATCACAGATGAGAATATTTGGAGCTATTAACAACAGAAAAAATTAAAAACTATCAATTTTATTATTTTTTCCTAATTTTGGTCTCACCCCGAATCTTTACACGGCTCTGAGGGGGTGAAAAGTGGGAAATAGGGGTGGAGTCATAATGAACTTTTATGTAGAACATTTTACACTCTACAATTTTGTATCCTACCTTTTATCTTGTATCTGAAGTAGTTTCTGAGATAATTCTAAAAAACGCATTTTTTAGGTGGTTTTTAATTTTTTTTATTTTGAAAAAATTATTGAAATCTAATAAAAATTCAAAAAATTTTTTTTGAAAAAAATTACGCCAAGTACTCGTTTCATTGCGTTGGAATTGGCAGAAAAGTATTTGTTGAAAAATGAGATCCTGTGAGCCCTAAAATTACGCAAATGACCACAAATTGTTCTGAATAATTGGAAAAAAGAATGGAATGAGAAATGAGCGCCAAACTTGCTGGAAACTATGAAGAATCAGTGAACAGAAAAAATTGGAAAACTAGTGGTGCGTTGTTGGTCGCTCGCAAGCTCGCTCCCATGGGTGAGTGCGTTGCAATATTGATGTGACCCGTTTAGCGGGTCGCAACAATAACTTCCCGGTTTCTTCCTCATTATTGTGTAGAAGAAAAACAAACAAAAAAAAAAAAGATTTTTTTTTCATTTTATGTTTTCCTGAAAAAACTGGAGAACGACTGGAACGATTTTTTCCAAAATCCTTTCGGCTCTAAGTTGGATGAAGACGCTTCGATTGCGTCACTGATGACCTTGATCGCATCATCCGTTTGCAAGATATCGTTCACGTAAATTTTTGGTCACATACGTACAAACCTACGCACACACACACACATACATCATCTTGAAAATCATCAGGAGTGTTGTGGAGACCTTGTAACGTGGAGATATAATGAAAATCCGATTTTCGGGGTGATTACAATAACAAAATTCGATTTATTCAGTATTCCTTTTATTATATGGTCAGTAATCTATGAAAAATATACAAAAAATGTAGCCAAAAAAAAATATCACAAAAAAAATATCACATTAAAAAAAATATCACAGACGATATAAAAAAGGACCGAATATTTACAGATAAATTTCTGAGAATTCATCATCAATTAATACGGACTGTGATGGTGCGACCGCGTCCATATCCTCCACGTCCTCCTCTACCGCCACGACCCCCACGTCCTCCACGCCAGAATTTGCGGCTAACGCCGGCATTAGTTCCTCGACCTGAGTGATATAAAACAAATTTTTTAATAATTATGAATGTATATTGACAGTTTTCTATAGATTTTTCCTGCTCGGATTTTTTAATGGAGAATCGAAAACAATACAATGAAAAAGCTTCGCAAATTTATGCCAACAAATTTCTATAGAAAAATCTGAATAGCATAAATTGTATGCCATTAATTTTTTTCCTAGAAAAATTTGTTTTATTGAACATTTCCATTGGAAAAAATCTGCAGTAGAATTCGACGAAAAACTCATAGAATTTTGAATAGAAATGAAATTGAATTTTAACAGAATTTCTAACGAATCTCCTAGCATTTTCTATTGGATTTTTTCGTACGTGTTATCATGGATGATGACTTTTCTACTTACGTTGTTTTTTCTTCTGTTGCTGAGCCTGTACAAATTCACGAAGGATTGCCATAAAATCTTCGAGACTTCTAGGGCGTCTACCGAGAATGGCTTGAAGCAGCTCTCGCTGCATCTGCTGTTGTTGTTGCTGCTGTTGCTGCTGCAGGAGCAGGACTAGATTTTATACTATTTGTCCTATTCCTGCAGGAGGCTGCTCACCATCCTCCTGTCCATTGGCCCCCAAGTTTAGGGGATCAGGGTTCTGAGGATCTGGCACAGGATTTTCCAAATTTTCCTGCTACTCTGGCTCACCCAGCAACCTCGCCATCTGATCGAGCAAGTCTGTAGAGGATAAATGCGTAAAGATTGATGAAGGGTAATTTTTCCTTTCCACCCCCCCACCCTTTTTTCAAAATTTCTGCTGTTTCCAGAATTGTATTTTTTTGTCATGTCTTTACCCAAATGAAAGCATCTTCTTTGTCTCGGAGTTACCAGTCAGTTGATCGATGCATTTGACAACAAACAAACGATTTTGAGAAATATTTCCGATTAAAAAAAAAGTAATCCGTTGTGGGGCGCCTGGTAGATGGAAAAAACCGACGATTATTATTTTGATGTTGCAAATTCTCCTCACGCTATGGAATTGGAGAGAATGAATAATTAAACATCTTCAAATGTATGGGTGTTATTTGTTTTGAATTTTTTCACTATGAAATAAGGACGCATGTCAAACTAAACGGATTCAGAAATAAAATCAACGAGAATGACTGAATGTAGACACTGGGCTTAATAACACGGAGTGACCTTCGCCGTGAACCATATTACTTTGCCTCATTCTCCCTTATATTCACTAGTAAAATATTTCCGTGATTCGTCACATTTCTCAAAATTACGTGAATTTCCCTTGTGTGCACAAAACATCTTTTTTAATCGAGAAAAAAATTCATGCATATGATTTCACTGCCTGAATATTATTATCCTACCACGATATTACTTACCGTTGAAGTCTTTGGCCATTGTCAGCTGCTTCTGCACTTTATTGTTGCTTATTTTTGTTGTTTTTATAACTTCTGAATAAATCTGAAAAAATAATGTATTGCCTTCTATCAAGAAAAACCCCATAGATAATATAGAAATTGTAATTTTGATTTCATTTCGGAATACTATTCACAAAAAAATTTCAAACTTATGTACTTACCAGCAGCACGTGTACATCGAAAGCTCAGTATAATACTAATCTATATTCTGAGGATCATCGTAATACACTTCATCACCTATACACATTTGCGACATCTACATGATATTTCATCATATTGGTAATCGATTAAATGTAGATTTCTGTAATTGACCTATTCACCAATGAGCGGCTACGTTATTTTTGTTTTGTGTCGCTCTCTATATATTCTTATGGGAGTTGTTATGGGGAAATCTCATTTATATATTCATGGAAAACATCCTAGCTTGTCATATCGATTTTGCATGGATTTTTTAATGAAAGAAAAAGAAAATGCAATGTAAAAAATATGGAAAAATGTATGCTGAGAATTTTTTATAGAAAAATCTCAATAGACTGAATTGTTTAGAATAATCGAATTCTATGGTTTTTTTTTCTCAATAGAAATATGTTGTATTCGATTCCATTAGAAGACATCCGCGATGGAAATTAGCGGAAAATTAAGAGAATTTTTAATAGAAATCCAATAGAATTTCCGTAGAGTTTCCTAACGAAGTCGACAGGATTTCTTATTGAATGTTACCATACGTGTACCAGAGCTTCCGATGGCCCACAATTATCATTTCAACAAAATTTCTAAATTATCATTTATATTTTTCGAACCACCTATCTTGAGAATATTCTACTGCATTGTTCCGGTGATCAATTATCGTTTTCATAAGCATTACGTTTTGACGGAATTATTTTCATGGCCGTGACCTATCAGATTATCATAAGTAATTCTTTTACAGATTCAATTCTATTATCGTTGTGAAAAAAAATTTTTAGTCTATTCTGTGCACATAGAATGAATGCACATGGATGGATATGTTGATCAACGCGTTTGATACCCTTCTGCTGGGAATGGTACCAGTTGTCGGTTCAACAAAATTGTCACGACATGATTCCGCATCAAGCGTGTATCATAATATGTCTGCTCGCTTGGGTCTTCTCCTAGATACAGTAGAGTTGCGAAATATATCGCAAATACTCCACATGAAATGGCATCTGGCTGATGCTGAACTCTATGAAAGATATAATTTTTTCTGAATGGATACAAGGCCTGCAGAAAATCAATTTGATCTTGTTGTAATCGTCTCGCGTTTATACTGTCGTAGATATGAACATTTCGATTTCCATCATATTTCGTGCAAATCCAATGTCCTATTGACTCTTCTTCATCTATTTTCTTTCGGCCCACTTCACCGCTGTAAACAATCCGAATATTATTTGCATCATCAGGAATTGGTTGCAGATTGCGTAGGAAATACTGGACAAAACCTGTATCTTGAGCGAGATTGAATATTCCCCGATCACTCAATGATCTGTTCAATATTTCATGAAAGAAATTAATATGACCGCATGTTAAATGACACCTGGGGCTTAGTGCTCTTCTACAAACTTCCACAGGTATAGCATAGTCGTAATCATCATTCTGATGGACTCTAATACGTGAACCATGTTGATGGTCGTTTCTGTAACTGCTTTCGTCGAAAATTATGATACATTCGCCTGCGTCATCTGGTTTCTCCGAAACATAAATACATTCAGTTTCCAAATCTGCTTTTTCTCTAGTTAGTGAATTTCTACATTCATTCATATTCGTGTGGTTGTTGTCACAATCGTCTGAAACATCCATACATTCGGTATTCAAATTCATTGTTTCCTTGGCATCAGCCTTATTGATAAATATTTTCTCATTTTGCTGTACAGGTTTCCTATTGAAAATTGCATAGATTGGTTTATGATAGCTGAAGTATGTTTCATATACACCACAATCAATATCATCAACATTAGCAAAAATGACATCTATTTGTGTATTTAGATTTGTCGTTACACTTGAAGGCGGTAATTTGGTCTGTAACTGATGATGTTTCAGATAATCGATGAGGTAATTTGGATTATTTGCATCGTTTCCATGATTCACAACATTATAATTGAAATCCCCAATCAAAACCACCTTGCTCCGGAGTGGGATGTTCTCCATAACATTGTTTAGAGCTTTTTCGAACATTGCTTTCGTGGTTTTTGGCGATTTATAACCGCTGATTATATAATAATCATTCATTTTTATGGTGAATAATTCAAAGTTTGCATTCGCATTGAATTCGCGTTCTACCAATACCAATTCTGCTTGTAAACTGATTTTTACATAGCAAATCAATCCTCGGCTACTCGAGCTGTAATTGGTTCTGAATACAATGCGGTAATTTTCGATTGCTAAATCGTCATTTTTATTTGTTAGAGTTTCACTCAAAACCAATACATCACTTCGAAGGAACCACTGATCATTTGTTATGTGAATTAGCTTATTTTTCAAGGTCCCAACATTTTGATACACAATTTTTGGGCCATTTTCACACATTAAATTATCATATGATAATGTCAATTGTCTTGTATTTCTCAAACGCGTTAATTTGCTTAAAGCTGTATTCATTGTAGCAGCTTTTTTGGTTTGCATTTTTGATAATTGAAACTCTCCCAAAATATACAGACCATTTAATGATGTTACTCTACTCAGAGCTACGTACAACATTGGCAAAGTTCGCCGTTCTGACTTGGTAAAATCCAAGCATATCTTTTCATAAGTTTGTCCCTGACTTTTATGGATTGTTATTGCTTCTGCAGGTATAACGGGGAATTGGTGTCGCATGATTCGATGTTTTTGATTATCATCAATGTCCAATTGGAGTGCATTTTTGACGATTGGTGTCCAGCTTCCATTAATATTTTCCCTTTCCATATAATCATGATACTGCCTTCTTGCTTTAACTCCAACTCTTGGCAATTGGAAATCAAACCATAATATTGAAGGAATCGTGCTGTTTTCTATGAATGTGATCAATTTCAAGACCCCACATGCTCCATTCACCAATCCATCTTCAACATTAATATTGTTTATTATCATATATTTTATATTGGTTTTTAGTTCAAGTTTAGGTAGTAATTCAGTCGTGCTTTTTTTTCCTTGTTTTTTAATTGATTGTAATAGAAATTTTTTGGTTTGTGGATTCATATCTCTTGGAAACGTATCTTCAGCAGTTGAAATTACCAACTCACTGGTGCATTTTGCAATTTTAAATGCATTGTATGCAATTACATTTGCATTGGTCGCATATAATCTTATGGCCGTCTCTGGAACCTCATTCCCTTTCAAGATTTCTCGTGATCTGATCAATTCTATATCGTCTTCTGTCATGTTACCAAGCGCTAGATTATTTAGTGCATTTATAAATGCTAAATCATCTTTTTGACGCATTATCTCAGTCAATTCATAAAATTCGAATTCATTCCATAATGGATTGATGTCTAGGAATGGAGCCAGTTCATTTCGTCTTGAAACTTGGTAAACAGGCTTGTCTTTCACAGGTGGTAATTGATTCAAATCACCACACGCTAATACACAAATCCCACCAAAGGGTTGATTCACACCTTTTATTTGTCGTAATCGTGTATCGATCCAACCTAGTATTGTACAACTTACCATTGAAATTTCATCAATTATTAGGAGTTGCATTTTTGATAATTTTTCACGAATGTTATTGGCTAGATCACTTGATAATTGACCCATTTGTGCCCCATATTGTTGACATGGTAATGCAAAAGCAGAATGCAATGTCACACCATTGATTAAGAATGCCGCTTTCCCTGATGGGGCACATAATAGAACTATCATCTTATCCATATTTCCTCCAGGTAAATTATCAAAATGATTCGTTATCAATTGATACAGTGTATTGATGACATAACTTTTTCCAACGCCAGCAGAGCCACTCAAAAATATTTTGAATGGTACTTGGCCCAATTTGTAACAATTCAATATATGCATAACAAACTCTTTTTGTTTGCAATTTAAATTTCTCATCATATCATAGAGTTCATTCTCTTTTACCCTGGCTGGACAAGTATATCTAGTCTTATGAGTATCACTTTTTTTTATATGCTCATTAGCTTTACAATTTTCCCCATCTTGCTGGAAAATATCAATGCTATGAGCTGCAGAATTTCCATCAGTTCCTTCATGTATACTTGCACGTATGTCATTCTCGACTTGTTCTAATGCCTCATCCATAGCTTCATCACTTATGATGGAGTATTTTGCTTGATTTCTTTCGATGATTTCTTCATTATTCTTATACACTTTTTGATAATCCACATTTTCTACCTCAAGTTTTTCATTTCGCCAAGGCATAAATAATAATATCTTTTCTCTATAATAGTTTGCTGGATCTTGTTTCAAGCTGTATCGTCGGTATCTAATGACAGCTGTATGCAGTCGAAGCTTGTACGCTCTATCCTCATCATCATCATCGTCATTTTCATCATCCTCTTTTGACGGTTTTTTTTTGCATGCTTGATAATTCGCCGCATAATCAGCAAGACAAAAATTATCAAGCTTTCTTTCTCTTTTACTATATTTATCAAATACATCAGCCATGTATATTTCAGTAGAGTCTTTATCAAGTTTCTTCAGGTTTTCATCAGTTTTCAACATACGAACACGTTCTGTTATTGGCCCTGTGTTGATGAATATTGTCTTCCTACTTTTTTTTGATAACGACAATTGTAGGGCATGATACGCTGCCTCTTGGGAAGACATTAAGTTACCGTTAAGAAATACATTTACAATCTTCCGAAATTTCTCTTTAACACTATTATTGTTATTATCACAGTCTATCGCAGCTTCTCTCAATAATTTGGACAATCCCCCTTCGATTTGACTAATATAGTTAGTGACGTAACCCATCACGGCATATTCATCTAGTATAAATTGCATATCTATATTTGATTCAAACAATTGTAATATATCTTTATTATAAGAATTAATTCTCACTTCTAGACTAGATCTCTTCAAGAATACTCGCTTTTGTTTCAGTGTGCTGCGAATTGCAAGGATATACTCTTCTTCAGTCATATCTAATTTCTTCAAAATTTTATCGTAACTCATGGAAACCTCTTGTTTATAAAACTCATTCATTAGATCATCAATTGATTGATATGGTTTTGGTACAGCTTCATTCTTATTTAATGGTATCAATATCATTGTTTTTCTCATAACTGGATAAGGGATATGAAAACGACATTGTCTTTTTTTTTGTCTTTTATAGCAACTATGACCATGCTTATGCATTTGCAATTTGATGTATGGATTCTTCTCATCATACTCACAAGTGAGAAAACGATCAATAAAATCAGTCAATCGATCATGGTCATTTGTATCACTGTCATTATTGTATTTTGGAGCATTTTTCAACCACAAGAGCATATGTTCGTGCGGGCTTCCACGTTGTTGGAACTCAACACGTTCATAGCTATCCTCCAGTACATATTCACCAAATATGCTCTGCTTCTGTCTTAACAGCCACATAAATTTCTGGACCTTATGATCAAAATAACGGGCGCACGTAACTGGATCATTTCTTATTAAATCAGTCTTGACATTATTATCCAGATCATATGCTTCTTTGATGGACAAAGTGTGACCCTTTTCGCTGTACTTCATTAAGGTTTGTAATAACTTCGGCCAGTGGCCTTCAGCACCTGATAATGTTAGGAAGAAAGTAGGCTTGCCCAATTGACGAATCATTGCCAATAGTTCTTTCTTTTTATGCTCCCAATATGCCGGCGAGGATCTGACGAATTTTAACATTCTGAATCCATCATCAAATTCAATCAAATTATTCCTAAAATCAACATCCAAAGCATTTCCAGCATTAATTGGCTTATCAGCGTTCTTCTTCGTCCGTCTCAAACATATATTTATACTCGATGAACATGTAATTTCTAAACCTTTTTTGGCCATGAACAAAATTCTCGAAGGAATACACGATCTTCGATCGTACCGTCTTGCTTCTGACTTCATACGATCTGAATAAGATATCCGTTTTTGTACATCGAATGAGTGCCCTGCAAATATTCTGGAATAACACAATTCATCCAAGTCTTCAATTTTATGCCAAGGCATTGGATGTTTATCCTGACCAGGAGCGACTATATTCACTGGTGCATATTTTTCCACGACTTCTGCATTATGGTCAACGAACAAAACCTCGTCATTGTTTATCTGATTGAAATCAATTAATTGATCAATATCCATCTGATTTTCCTTCTCATTGAATTCTATATCATTGTCCTCAACTGTCCCGTTTATATCCGGATTTGTTTCATTATCCGCTTTTTCATTATCAATGATATCATCCTTGTCAACTATGAAATTTATCGGATGATCATCATTTTCATAGTTCTGGAGATAGGCTTCATTTATTTTAATGTCATACTTTTCATATAACGGCGTCGTGATCAAATGTTTCAATGCTTTACAAATCACACCTGGTCTGATAGCTTCAAACATATAATGGCTTTTGTGATCAACGTGTCTTTTCAATTTGATTTGAACTGTCTGCATTTCATCAAATTGACGTGGCAATACCTGTAGCATATCATTAATATCTATTTGAATATTCACGACACTGCCTTTCAGGCCTAATTGCGGATTCAAAGCATAGGGTTTTAGTGCTCGAATTTGCATGAAATTCAAGACTGGTGCCACCATTCTTTCCTCAAGATCAGACAATTCTCGGACAGATTTTGGGACTTGTATGAATTGTAGACCATTGCTTGTTGCTAACCTATATACTTGACCACGATATGCAGCAGTTTTGCACGTGTTGCATATGAAAACAGAGGGGAAATTATTGATTTGTGCTAAGAATAAAGCACCACTTTTGCCAATAATTTTGTTTTCATTCAATTTAACAACAGAACATCTGAAAAAAAGACCCTCGCAACAACAACACACGAATGAGGCTGTTTCTGCGCGAAATTGAATAAATTTCAGTTGAAGTTGTGCCTTTGGATCTTCATTTTTATTTCTCAATAAAACATTATTGAGATTTTCACGAAATCTCAATACATCAATTGCTCTTTTTTCTCTCTTCGACTTTGCATTTCTCTTCAATTCTCGGGCTCGACATCGCTCATTCGTTCGATTTTTTTCAATTCTTCGGATATTTAACATCCTCTCTCGCATTTTATACGCTCTCTTGCTGCGAATTTTCTTCATTCGTTTCTGGTTCTCTTCTTTCGCTTTTTCTCTGTACATACTATTGGATCGCAATTTCTTATTCCGCTCAATATTATGTGCAATTTCATCCTTATAATACTTCGAATGCTTTCTCAACAATTTGTTCCTCGCCACATTGAGTGCTAACTCTCGTGATTTGTAGGCTTTATTTTGTCGAAGAATGCGATTTCTTTTGAGATTATTTGAAATTTCGTTCTCTGCATATTGTATATTTTGACGTAGAATGGTATTCCTTGCAATGTTTCTCTTACGTTCATTAACCATATATTCTTTACGCTGTCGGATGATCATCATTCTGTTTCGATTTTTCATAATTTCATTCTGTTTGAATCCACTTTCTCCTCGCTTGCGTTTAATATATTTTCTATCTTCATCATTCTTTTTTCTTCTAAATTCTTCATTCTGTCTCTTACGTTTCATATATTTTCTCTTATTCTTATTTTCATTTTTCTTAAATTCATCATTCTGTCGTAAACATTGTAATCTTTTCTTGTCCCGTTCATTTTCTTTCTTTGTGAAAACCTTATTCATTCGTGATTGCTGTTTTCGCTTACGATCTCGTCCCCTTTCTAATTGTTTGTAGAATGGATCAGAACGTTTGATTCTCATCATCTCTTTTTTTTTTTGTCTTTGATTCTTCATCACTTCATTTTTCCTATCATGTTGTTCTTTCTCATTTAAACTCGTTGGATGAATTGTGACATCGTTCGCATTTTTACGGCGCATTTTCCTCTTGTTTTTGTTTATTTTTCTGCTAGATTGCCGTTTAGCCCTCATTTTTTTGTCTCGTAGAAATTTCGTCGCCAACGGCAGACTATTTTTCCTATTATTTTCAGTCTGATGTCGCTCGACGCAGACAATTTTCTAATTGTCACTGAGCTCTGACTTTGGTGTCACCTTTGGCAAACAATGACTGTTATTTCTGTTATTGGTCGCCTATGGCTGACACTTATTTCCTCTCTAACTCAATGTATTATTATAATTATGCTGAAAGCAAGAATTATAATGATAGTTTGGAAGGAAATTCCGAAAATAACTCTGATATCGATCACAGCTGATTCTCGAATAATGGCCGATGCTCTTTCGTAAGAAGGCCCCCAACCTCTAACGAACAACTTGAACGCCAGAGGGCCAGATCGCGTACTGCTCAGTACTCAATACCGGCAATGTAATTTCCCACATTACCACTGGTTGCCCGGGTATTGAAGAGAATGATTATTCATTCAACAATAGTAACGTTTTTTGGAGTCTAGCGAGCATTCGGAAAAAAAAGGCAAATCTCGGATGAAAATTGCGGACCGAGGAGCATTTTTCGGCTGAACTCTCAAAAAACGACGTCTTGCGTGGATATACGGGGCAAAATGGGTCAAATCCGAGTTTTTCTTATTTCTTGAGATATCCTCATATATTAAAAGTCGCTCCATGGCTCCTCAGGCCGAGCGAGAAGGAAAAGACTACATCGACTCTTTCTAAAATCAAATTAGTTCTTGATAACAATTGTTCATGGAATTTTATAAACCATAAATCTCTAATTTTTCAAATGTTTCGAATGTTTTTCAGTATTTATCCGCCTTTTACCTTTTCAATCGATCCTGCTTTCACGAAGGGGTCGACGAAAACATTGATGAAAAGACCCTAAAACATCGATGAGAAAAAAAAAAAAAAAAAAAAAATCATCTCATGTTTTTTTGAAAAAACTAGAGAACGACTGGACCAATGTTTCCCAAAATCTTTTTAGCTCTAAGTTGAATGAAGACGCTTCAATTGCGTCATTAATGACGTCGATCGCATCATCCGTGCACGAGATATCGTTGTCCCTAATTTTTGGTCACGGACGTATGAACCTACACACACACACACACACACACACACACACATACATACATCATCATGAAAATAGTCGGGGAGTGTTGTGGTGACCTTGAAACGTGAAGATATCATGAAAATTCGATTTTTGATTTTCGGGGTGATTACAATAACTTCCCTAGCCCGGGAAGTTAAAAAAGTCAGGACCAACGTACTTGGCGCGGTTTTCCAAAAAACTCAGGGAGTCAAGAGTCGATGTTTCCTGTCGACCTAAGAACTATATTATGCATCTTCTGAGTTCCAAGTTCGATACGAAACGCAAAAAATCTCAGATGAGGATTAACATTAGCATTGAAAGGCGCGCCAAGTACGTTGGTCCTGACTTTTTTTTCCAATTTTTTCTGTTCACTGATTCTTCATAGTTTCCAGCAAGCTTGGCGCTCATTTCTCATTCCATTCTTTTTTCCAATTATTCAGAACAATTTGTGGTCATTTGCGTAATTTTAGGGCTCACAGGATCTCATTTTTCAACAAATACTTTTCTGCCAATTCCAACGCAATGAAACGAGTACTTGGCGTAATTTTTTTCAAAAAAATTTTTTTGAATTTTTATTAGATTATATAGTGAAAGTATAACTCAAAATTTGCTGCGGTGGTGAATTTGAAGGGAAAAAAAATAAAAACAGTTCTGGTGGTCATGGAGGGGGAAGTTGGCTGGCGTATATATTGTTGCGCACCCGTCTTGGCGACGGAACGCAACTGCGTCCCTTGATTAAATACAAAATATTTATTGTGACTTAAATCTGTGTTTTGGAACATTATTTAAACCTCCCGCATGTACAGAGCAGAGTGCTTTAGCACTCCACGGGCAACTTACCCGCCCCCTTGCTAAAATAAGGCACAACGTCGATCTACACACAACATAAAACACTAGATCCGACATAGAGTCCTTAGAGTTACCGACCGATTGATGGCAATCGCTGAACATCGAAAATAAAAATGCGATTACTTTCATTTCATTGCAGCCAACTCAGTGGCTCTAATCTGGCCATTCCATACAGAGATAATAAAATTCGTGAAAATGTGTACAGTAACTCGTTGCTATGCACATATCTTCGTTAATATTAAATTAATTAAATAAATAGCGACATCAGTGGATAGCGGAAAGGCGATTTATATAATGTAACTAAGGGCAGTTTTGGTGTAAGTGGTGACATTTATTTAATAGCACCGAAAAAGTAATTCGAGGTAGTGGAAGGGGAAGTCGTGTCGTGTATAGATACTTGGTAGCGCTCGGCCTTGTTATGTGAGGTTATGAAACAAGTACTTGGCCGATACGCTACTGCGTATCTCGATTATGAAGCCCACAGAAAAATCACTATAAATTCCACAGAAGTTGTCAAAACGTAATTGTTGTGTTGTGAATTATTCCAACAATGCTAGAAATAATCTTGGAGTGCATTTTTACACATTCCCAAATCGTCCATGGGAGGCTGAAAGGAAAGAAAAATATTTCGAATAAATTCCATTTATCTTGAAAACAAGTAGTTTTAGACCCTGGCGATTTAGGATCCATCTTGTAGTATGGATGTAGTATGGATGTAGTATGGATGTTATTTTTCGTTGAAAAAAGGTCGAAAATGGCAGAAATAGAATCGTAAAATTATGTAAATATTGAAAGATGAATTATTTGTGCCAATTAATACTCGTTAGTTCATTATTTTATATTAATTAAAACAAATAATTGATAGTGTAATGTATGGTAAAGAAGAGCAGATGGGAGTATGCCGCGAGATGGCGGTAGCGTTAAATTACCAACTTGGTCCGACGAGTTGGCGGCAAACTGCCATCAGTTGAGGGGGATATGTTGCGGCATATTCTTTATTTCTTTTATTATATATACGTAATCTTCATTATCTTTTATTTTTTTTTGTTATTAAAGGATAAATATTTTTTTTCCTAAAGGACAGATATATATATGTTTTTTTTTCAACTGGAATTTCACGCCATGGGAAAAATGTTGAAGGACAATTTTTTTTATCATTTATTTTAATAATCATTTCTTTTATTATCAAACGGCAAATATTTTTTTTCGAAAGGACAAATATATATATATATATATTAATTTTTTTTTTTAATAGGAATTTCATGCCATGGGAAAAATCTCCAAGGACTTTTTTTTAATTATTCATTTTAATCATTATTTTTTTTATTATCAGACGCCAAATTTTTTTTTTCCTAAAGGATAAATATATAACGTCGCCGTAGAGTGAAAGGGGCGTAGGTGCCAAAATTCATTAATTTTTTTTTTTGTAATAACAATGGGGCGCATGTTTTTTTTTATCCTCGGAATTGGATGTACTACCTCTTAGGAATGATTTCAGTTGATTAATTTTTGTAGTAACAAATGAGCGTAATTCCACAAAGTTAATCACAAAGAGGCGTATCTCCAGCATATACGCCCCATTCATCTTATGATAAGCAAAACATGTAATATAAAAGGGGCGTAAGTGTAATTTTTTTTTAATTAAAGAGGCGTAAGAGCGGAGATACGCCCCTTTCTCATTACAAACTGGTCGTTACGCCTGTTTCTTAGAACTTTTTTTTTACGGATTTTTGATTAGGAATTCTATGAAAATATGCATATATCGTCGCCGTAGAGTGAAAAGGGCATATATCCAAAATCAATATTTTTGGGTTTTTCATAGAATATCCAATCGAAAATTCGTAAAAAAAAAGTTCTAATAAACAGACGTAACGACCAGTTTCTAATAAGGAAGGGGCGTATCTCCGCACTTACGCCCCTTTAATTAAAAAGAAAAAACACTTACGCCCGTTTCACATTATTTGTTATGCTCATCATAAAATAAAAGGGGCGTATCTCCACACTCACGCCCGTTTAAGTAAAGAAAATCAACACTTACGCCCCTTTCATTTTTTTCAAAAAATAACATCATTTTTTTCAAAAAATAACACTTACGCCCCTTTCACATTACATGTGATGCTTATCATAGGATGAAAGGGGCGTATGTGCTGGAGGTACGTCCTTTTATGATTAACTATGTGGAATTACGCCTATTTGTTACTACAAAAGTTGATCAACTAAAATCATTCCAAAGAGGTAGTGCATCCAATTCCGAAGATAAAAAAACATATGCCTCTTTGTTATTACAAAAAAAAAAATAAAGAATTTTTGCACTCACGCCCCTTTCACTCTACGGCGACGATATATATATCGTCGGTCTAAAGTTGAAGGGGCGTAAGTGCCAGAAAACAGCATTTCCAAAGTTAAAGGGGCGTATGTCTCAAAATTATAATTTTTATGTTATTTATCCAATTTCTGAACAATAACTTTTCAAAAAAATATCTCTGATAAACAGGCGTAATTACCAGTTTATAATGGGACCAGGACGTATCTCCCCACTTACGCCTCTTTCATTTTAAAAATAAAACGCACTTACGCCCCTTTATTGTTATATATTGGGACTTAAGATGATGTTTATTTTTTTTATTAACATGAAAGGGGCGAATCTCCCACTTACGCCGCTCTCCTACCAAAAAAGAAATTCCCTCCATAAAGTTACTCCGGATTCTTCCTTTAGAAAATATTCATGGGAGTTATGTACGGAAGATACGCCCCTTTGTTATTATAATTTTTCGGGATGGATACAAATTTTGCCGAATGATTAATAATAAAGGGGCGTAAGTGCTCGAGTTACGCCCGTTTATTATTAATTTTTCTCCACATTAATTAGAAAATTACCAATAAGGATAAAAGTAAAGGAGCGTATGTACTGGACATACGTCTTTGTAGTGTTTATTAATTGGACTTACGCCCATTTGCCATTTTAAAACGAAGTTGACGGAAAAATCTCCTACGGAGGTAGAAAACTACAATTTCAAAGAAAAAAAAAACATACGCCCCTTTACTTTTATTTTAAAAAAATCGAAAAATAATGGCACTTACGCCCCTTTAACTTTAGACCGACGATATATATTAATTTTTTTTTTATAGTAGTTTAATGCCCTGAGATAAATGTTGATGGTCAATTTTTTCTCTTTTCATGCAAAAACAAATATTTTCTTTTCCCAAAAGCAGTTTCAAATAATGAGATAAATATCAAAAGACAAATATATATATATATTTTCAACCTCAATTGAATGTCATGGGACAAATGTCAAGGGACATTTTTTTTATTTGGTTTTTATTTTAACGCTAGGTTGGTCGCGCTAAACTCTTGAACGTCGTTGGTCGCGCCGTTAGCATTCGCCCGCAATGCTTTTTCGTATGCAGCGTTGCGTTCCACACTCGTGTGCTCATCGCGCGCCTACCATCACTCGCATTGAAATGGCAACGTTGCCCGAAAATTTTCACCTACGAGTTTGGTCGCGCTGTGAGGACGGCCCCGCATTTCGTAGTCCGCCGCTCATTACATTTTTTTGAAGTGAAACTTCTATAGGCGCGTTTGGGTGCGAATGAAATACACGCAAGTCCGTATGCAACGGAAGTAACCGACACCATCGGGGAGGGGGCAGCGACGTGAATTGGTGTGCGCGCAGCGCAACCATGCACCCTTTCCTCCCAACGGGGGACACAGTCTTCCATGAAGTTTCACTTCTGTCGCGTAGCTTCTACGCGCTTTTTTTTATCCCATTATAGAGTTTGGATTGAAAAAAAAGTCAACAGTATCATTTTAGGGACTTCAAGCTAAGATTTCAAATTTTTTCAGATTTTTTGGACATGTTTATTTCATTCTATAGCGAAAATGGGAAAAAGTGCGGGGAAATGACCATAACGCGACCAACCTAGTGTTAATAAAGAACAAATCTTTTCGCTTTCCGAAGGAAAAATATATATATATATTAATTTTTTTTTTAACATTAATTTCATGCCATGGCAAAAAAGTCAGTACAATTTTTTTTTTTTATTTTTCAATTTGATAATTATTTATTTACAGGAAGAAAAAAAAATAATTATTTATTTTATTATCAAACGGAAAATATTTTTTTTCTAAAGGACAAATGTGTCAAAAGACAAATATATATTTTTTCTCAACCTCAATCCAATATCGTAAGACTAATGTCTCAAACAATAACTTTTTTTTTCATTATCAAAGGAAAAATATCGCTGTTTTTAGAGGACGAATATGTATTAGTTCTTTGGTTAAGAAAAAAATTTTCTTTGACATATGTCACGTGGCAATACACTACTATTGAAAAAATAAATATCATTCCTCTGATAAAAACAATGAAACATATAAATAATTAGTCCTTTGAATTGAAAAAAAAACGCCCTTTGAAATTAGTGCTGTGATCGAAGCTTTCAATATTTGCCTATTGTTATTTTTTCAAAAGAATGCATGGGTTTTTGGACTCATTATTCAATCAATAAATTAATTGATGTATGGATAGATGAACAAACCACTAATTTCATCAATTAATAGATTCTAACTTCGATCGATGAACAAATGAATTCATTAATGCATAAAATCTTTTTATCATAAGACTCGGAAATCGTCTCGCATTGTGGATCTTAATCGTCATGCGCGTCTTACATTTGCAAAGTATCTTCACCTCATGTTGTTAAATCACTTTGAGAATCTTAAATTCAGACTATGTTTGGATGTTAAATGAGGGACCTTGAAATTCAAGATCCTGAAAGAATTTTATTTCTATCCAAGACCTATGAAGGATCTTAATTGCGTGCGAACATCATCATAAGATACGAAATACATCTTATGTTAAGGCTCTTCATCATTCTTAAGACGTTACATCCTAGTTTAAGAACCGTTCTAAAATGTTAATTTTTGTAGTGTAGTGTCATGAAATCATCTCAGATTTGAGAATTTATGATAAAGAAGTAGGGATAGGGGAGGCGGAGAGATGTTGAATCGTCACAGATGATTCGTGATCAAATGGGGGGGGGGGGGGTGCAGGCGCGCTAAGGATCGGGAATCGTTTTTAATTATTTCAAGTCCAATCGCAGGGCGAGACCTGATAGCTTAATACGAGTCATTCAATCACTTTAGATGATTTAAGGTGTAATGATGGGAGGGAGGGGTCGGGGAAATATCTACAAAAGGGTTAATGAATGCCTTCTGGACATTCCGGGTCGAATGGTCAAAGATGGAGTCGTAGTAAGGGTCAGCCATTGTTTTACAACCATTGTAGGTCTAACCATGGGGAATAGGGGGAGGGGAGGAGGTTGATAGGTAAATAATGCCCTTAAGAATTTCTCTATGGAATAACGTCGAAAATGCATGTTACGTAAAAAACTTCAGGGGTAAAAAAAGAGTTTTTGTCACTAGGCCCGATAAACCGCGTTTCTAACCTCACTTCGTTCGGTTAGAACGCCTTTCGGGCCTTGTAACAAAAAATTGTATATGTTCAACGGCCAATAAAGTATTAATTGACGAATGTGGCTTTATAATCCGAGCCGAAGGCGAGCCCTGGTGACATAATCTACTATTGCAAAAGAGGGTCACAAAATCGAGGTGGTAATAATGGGTTCATTAGGAAAAAAGAGTCAGAAATAACGGTCTGATATTAGATTCATAGAATCAGGAGGACAAAAATTCAACTGGCGCTAAAATTCAGACAAAGCTTAAATAAGGCTCTTCTATTGGGGTCAGAAATCTCTCCATATAATAGAAAAATAAGGGCCAAAATTTAGGGCTCGCTGGAAATATATATATTTCTAAAAAAGTTATTTTTAATTGTCACATGGCGGGAGCAGGGATGAGAATGAAATCATATTGAACGAATTATAGCTTTTTCAATATTTTTAACAAGTTTTTATTGAGTTAACAATCAAATCAATTAATTGTTAATCAACTTTATGATAAAGAATTCAGAAATAAATATTAAAATATTTAAAATAATAAAATAGAATAGAGAATTTAATAGAATAGAATAGAGAATTTAAAATATTTTTTTTTTCGATTTGTTACTAAAGTTTCATTGATCACAGTGCCGTTCTATTGTTATTGCCCCTAGCTTCTGCGGTTATCTGAAAAACCCAAAGATGCCCATTTTTTCAGTTCATCGTCGGATTTAAGCATTTCACTAAAATGGACCTTTCTTTCATCCCAGCTCATTTCTGATGTCTTTGGTCCATCCCTTTCCTCATGATTATTCCTATTTTTCACTTTCTCATTCTCTCCATGCTCCATGATGTACAGAACAGGTTTATTATTAGAGTATTTATCTTTCCTCCTCAACGCTATTCTGGTTACACCTGAAAGGAAGTTGGCTATTATGAAGATTATTCGTAAGGGTTTGTCTTCTTGTCTTTTCTACACAAACACACAAAAATCTTTTCTGACATCATATCCGTCGATTGGATGACAATTACATTAATTTTGTTATCATGCATGCTGTCTCTCAAATTGCATAATAAGAATAATAATTACATACCTCTTAATTTCTGAATAAAATCGGGTGGGAGGGTTTTGGATCGAGACCGAAAATATGCACGTGATGAATCTCCTGAGGGAAGCAATGCCAAAGACAAATTTTTCACCACTGCCTTAAGGGTGACGGCTTGACATGCTTTTTCGTAAAAGATTCTCTGCAGGCGATACTGCATTCCAAAGCCCGATGTCAGGATAATCTGTAAATATTTGACTACTGAATATTATGCAGGTGGAGAAAACCAGGGAATTCGATGCAAGTTGAAACAATGTATACGTTCTCAAACGATTAGTGTACCACTATCTTTGTTCACATCGGTGTCATATCAATTCAATAATGATTCATATCAAAATTCTCGATCATATTGGATGAAACATATCTATAGAATTCAATGAATTTCGAAATGGATTGATCCTATTCATTCTAAAATCCCGAAGAATGTTCTTGAACGCATAAGAATTCTCTTACATTTTCTGAAATTCCAGAAAAGGGGCTTACCGACTGAGAACTTTTTCTCAATGCACCCCCAATATGAAAGGTAAGACGTAACCCATGTTTAAAGAATGAATCAATATGTGGTGATCAGCCTATGACCCATATAGTTGGTATAGTTTTCGTTCCTCCACATTTCAAATTCATTAATCTCCAGCAATAGAATATGATGAATGAATTGATAACCGAAGAAGAAAGCGTGATGAATGAAAGAAGTCGAGAAAGCCATTGTGATAATATTAGGATTGGTGCAGGTAAGTGATAATAAACCAAAAATAGACTCTTCAATTGTAATTAATTATGTAATGATAATTGTATTGAGTTTCTCTTAGGTTATTAAGGAGGTTTATCCGGTTACGAAACCAAAGTACTTCATGAACACAGAGGTAATGTTCAAGTTTCTATAAATAGATTGAACATTCTTCAATGCTATCGGAGAATTTTCATTGTGCAAATTTGCACACTGAACAACGGATTATGAAAGTTGCATGTGTGAATCATCTTTTATCATTATGATTTCATAGTGCTATGTACAAACAGACATTTTAATCGTCATCGATTTAATTGGAATTTTTTTGGTGCTATTAAGTTGATGCCAGTGAAGAATCTAAATTGATATTGCTTTCTATCTAATTGAGGTAACTCCTATTATAGATTCTATAAAATTTGAACAGTAGCAGCGCCCTTCTCCTTTTCTTGTGGGAAACCAAGGAGGATGTTATCTCTATGATAGCGAATAGACGTGATTGTGGTGTATTTGAATATGAATCATTGAATATGCATGCTCGGACAAAACGTGAGTCTAATAGTTCCACCATGAACGAAATCGACGTGTACAATCGTCACGTAAGATTTACGCATTGATTATCCTAAATTAAAATCAAACTCACCGTTGTAGCATCATTAAGAGGCTGACAAGCAGCTGACGACTGACCTATGTGGGCATCGAGTTTGCGACTTACGTCGTCTACCTTTGCAGCGAGATTCTCAACGACCTCGATCCTGGCATAATCGTCAACGTTGACTTGGGGAGGGGGTGGTCTATTTTCCTCATGAGGATTGATATCATTCAGCTATAAATCAATAACGTAACAATAAGGTAGGATTTAGAACCACTGAAATAGTTTTTTCATCACAAGTGCGGAAAAGTCACTCTTTGCGCACGCATCTTAGCTCCAATTCGTGACTTTCCATACTCGTTGATAAAAAATATGGTTCAATACACGTGTATAAAGTGTTATTTTGACGAGTACATCAGGTTGTGCTCGCTGGAGGCGAGTGCGAGTAATTGTGGAGTATTTGAATATGAATAATTGAAGATGTATGATCGGACAAAACGTCAGTCGATAGTTCCACCAGGAATGAAATCGACGTGTACAATCGTCACGTGAGATTTACGCATTGATTAAGCTAAATTCAAATCAAACTCACCGTTGTAGCATCATTTAGAGGCTGACTAGCAGCTGACGACTGACATATGTGGGCATCAAGTTTTTGACCTACGTTGTCTAGTTGTGCAGCGAGATTCTGAACGACCTCGATCGTGGCATATCCGTCAATGTTGACTTGGAGAGGGGGTGGTCTTTTTCCCTGATGAGGATTGCCATCATTCAGCTATGAATCAAATGCGCAAAATTCGTCAATGACTCAACAATAAGGTACGATTTAGAATCACTGAAATAGTTTTTTCATCACAAGGCTGTAAAGAACTTTTCTGGCAAACAGAGTTTGCAACACAAACTGCAGGGAGGAGTACTGCAATCATATGAGCCAGAAAAGTACATTACGGTCAAGTGACAAACAATTGCTTTTATCACGAGGGACGAAAATAACTATGGGTCGTGTTGGCAATTTTTCCAGGCATCCATTGAGTACGAGTGAATTTATGAAGGTAAGGGTGCAAAGAGGTATGAACGCCTATGACGACGAATGACCTTGGGGAAGGTTCTGAACCAAAATGATCCTGAATGCCAGATATCGCAGATAAGGGAGAAACTGCCAATAGTCACATGAATAGTTTTCCCGGGTTCAGTTCATTGCATCTGTAACCACTGATTTATTGCCATCCCGAAAAAAACCCTAACATTGGGAGGGGGGGGGGGGGGGTGTCCGTTAGTATCACATTCTTGATGATCAGTGAGAGATGGGGAGTGGGATTGAGTTGCCTGAGATCGCATCACGTAATCAATGGATACCTCCTTATCCAATTTCGAAATCATTGCTGGCCTCTCCCTACCTATCCATTTGCAGCACCCTCGTGGTTATCCTCGGCTGGAGTCTGAAGAGAACCTGGTGGCGCAAGTGGCGACGTATCACAGAGGTTTTCCTCGGGTAATGCCTGAGGAGATTCTTGTGGTGCAAGTGTTGGAGCATCGTCAAGGGGGGGCCTGGAAGGCGAAGTTCTAGCACTAGTAGGATCCTCATCATCCTAGTCAGTAGATGTATGGTTTATGTCAATCATATTCACTAAAAACATTCGATTTTCTACATTATCATGAATGAGTACTGTACCTTGGAATTCACCATCTCCGGGAGGAAAGCCAGGTTTGAATTCTGTCTCGCTTTTCCATGCCATATCTTGTCCTAAACAGAATGAATCATTTGATTAAATATTAGACACAGTTACAGTCCTACACCCTTATTTCGATTCAAACTCATATTGAAGTCGAGCCGAAATGTACCTCTATGTGCAGTAAGTAGAAGAAATTTTTATTTAAAATCTAAATAGTCAATTTTTCATTTGTTCCGATGGCAAATTGATATTGTAGACTGGATCCACTAGCTCAGAAGTTTAAAGCGGTACAAAGGCACTTATTTTGTGGTCAGTTTCATAGAAATATCTTGGAATCGAGCAGAAATAGCGAAAGTCAGACGATCATATTCTTGGTATGACGGGATGGGGGTTTTAAGGATATGTATTGCCAATAGATTCTGCTACTTTTGTTCATTTTGAATCAATCTCGTCGAGGCCAGGAAATAATAATTATTGTGATACTTTTTCGTATATCTTTCAGAGATCCTCACGGGAAAATTGGTCACGTATTCAATACCGGTCAGGCGATGGATGCGCATTCAGATTTTTTGGCTGTTTTTTGAAATTGATCAAATAGGAGAATTTCGTATTGATATCATTGAGGCCTGAAAACCATTGCCATTCGAATACTTTCTTGTATCACTTTCAATGATTTCTAGCGCTCATGGAGTTCTCTAAGTCAAATACTCGGTACCGATTGGGCAATGCAGTCGAATGATCGAATTGTAGACTAAGCCTCTGTTTCAACTATTTTCCAATGTTTCTCGCAAGTTTTGCGTAGCCCGTTACGAGCTATGAAGGTTAGTACGAAACAAGACGAAAAAAAATGGCCGCTGACCGATTACATCGTTTGTCAAGTTTCATTAAAAAAAATCGCAAGTCGAACTATACGGCCATATCGACACCAAATCCTACTCTAAATGGTTCTAATTTGCACAAGTACTCCTCAGAATGAATGCATAAGAGTAATGAAACAGAAGATGATAGGGTCCCAAGGGATTTCAATTGGAAATTCTAACCTTCCCCAATCGTAAAGAAAAATATGAGAAATTGAAACCTGGCCCTCAAGGCCGAACTAATATGAAAAACAAATCCTAATGATTGGACTTTACCAGATCAACCAGAATATTCAAACGAGAAATGAGGGGTCGCCAAGATCTTTCCTATTCTAAGGGGCACGGACACATGTCGCGAAGTATGTCCGTGCCAACGCGCCTTATTCAAAAACTATGCTCTTCTATCTATAATTTCATAAATAATCAGTCTCATTGAATGAATTGAAAATGATGTTATCAACGTGGAAAATCGAATTGTTTGCCTAGTAAAGATGCTGGAACGTGACGGTTCTTTCAAACAAAAAAAATTGTTCACTGAAGTACGCACATATAGCTTTATTGTATTTTTGTAAACTAACCTTCTCTGGAGCAGATTCACCTCTCTTCCTTTTTGGTTTCGATGGTTCGATCTCTTCAATCACAGTTTCGTCTTCAACTCCGTCCCTGTATCGAAGGGGACGTTTTGCATTTCTTTTTGGTCTCACACCTGTAAATTATCAAAATGAATAATGAATTCATGATAACTTAGTAGTTACTTATTGCACCCTGGAAAATCTTCGTTGTAGCCAATTTCAGTAATGTCTGATCTTTGAACTCAATATATCTGGAAAATGAGATGAATTTTGGATTGTGGGAATCCTGGTAGATTTGTGTATTTAGAAATGCATGTATGTTCAGATGAAGTTTCGGTATTGTGTCGATAACGCCAGAACAGTTAGTGGTAAAAGAGATGCAATTTTGGCAATTAGATATTGAGATTGTTTAGAAAACGTTCCGATTCACAACGTTCTGATCTCAGGAAAAAACTTATAACTAAAATATATTCCACCATATGAAAGCGTAAATAATTTGAAATTCACAGGAGATGGCGGAATTTTTATATGACCTTTTTTGGAGATCCCGTTTTGCTTTTCAAAACTTACTTCCACAAAAATAGTACATTGTGTAACAAGGGAGGGAAGAAGGCCATTCTGACCCGCGTGTTGTTTTTCCCCGAGGCGAAGCCGAAAAACACGCGGGTCAGGATGACGTTCTGACCTTCCGAGTTGCACATACTATTTTTCGTCCCTTTTGGTGGGAAGTTCGACAAAAAAAAAGAGAGCGTAGAAGCTACGCGACAGAAGTGAAACTTCATGGAAGACAATGTCGTCATCCCCCCCCCCCCTCCCCACCACCATCACAATAGGGAACATCGCTGTGCTGTGCGCATATCAATTCACGGCGCTGCCCCCTCCCCGATGGTGTCGGTCTTCCGTTGCATACGGATTTTCGTGTATTTCATTTCACACCCAACGCGCCTATAGAAGTTTCACTTCAATAAATAAATAAAATAAAATAAGTATTACAGGTTTGAGAAAGAGGTAAGGAGGAAAGTGAAATGTATCCATCAAAGAATAATATATCGAGACCCGAACGAGAAAAAAAAGGGGAGAATAGTGAATTGAAGTAGCTCATCAACTCCATATAATTGAGAATATTTTGTAAACTACAAAGAATCGTTGGGAAACGTTATTAGGTTTTCTTCAAGAAAATCACTTTGGGAAAACAGAATTTAACTCAGCCTTCTATGCGAAAATCCATAACTTTGTTGTGAATAAAAATTGAAATCTGAATTTTTGACTCGAAATATTAAAAAATGAAGGAATTTTTCAACACATGATACAACATGATCGCCCGTTTTTTAAACAATATCCATCTTTATTTATAAAAAGGAGATGTTTGAAAAGAGATTGATGTGTTGAAAAATGTAATTTCAATAATGCTGATTGTGTATGAATTTTTTTTATGATTTCTTCACGTAATTTGATAGGAAAATTTAATGATTGAAAATCTTTACATCTATACTGTGGTGAGTACGAGATTATAACTCACTGATGAGCTACTTTAATCCACCACTTTATTGCCAAATGAATTGTTATTTATCAATCATGAATCCGTCGGAATTTACAACATGCATTGAAAATTTGGTTGTCATCAGACTTGTTTTTACTTTTTCAGGGTTCATGTTTAATTCATGATTATCAAGGATACGAAAGAAGATAGAGAAATTTCCATATGGACCTTTTTCGTAGCTCTTAAATTTCTCTTTCTCTACAAAAAAATCCCTGAAAAAAATTCTACTATTTCCCCTAGATGCCAGGTATTTTCGAGAAAACTGATGAATTAAAATTGCCTCATCCCATTTCACTAATATTCTGGTATTTTTTAATGAATAATATCTCGATATATAGGGGAGATAGGCTAATTTCCATCACGACTTTTTTTGTGGATTGAAATTTTTAAATTTAAATTAAATTAAATTTAAATTAAATTTTTAATTTTTAAATTTTGTAGATGTAAATTTTTACTTATTTGTAGGAACCCGTGGTCTTAGAATCTAGGGACCAGAAAATGAAATCCTTGAATCAAAGTGACTTTTTCCATTTATTGCAGGGATATTTCCTTGAAAATAAAAAAAAAACCCGAATTTTATGAGACAATTCACTTATCCCTAGATTGGTCACCCTATGAGAAATTCGCCACGCCGTTTTTTTCCCCCGGTGACTGATCAGGCGGAAAATTCTGAAAACAATTGTATTTGTCAATCGAAACCTATCAAATATTATCATATTTTTTCCAACTTATATTCTACGCAATGAGTGGAGGAATAATAATGAATCCCAGGAGCTGAGAAACTTTTCCTATGTTAACCCGTCAGCACGCGCGCTATTTTCCCAGTATTTTCAACGCGCGCCGTGAGAAAAACTCCAACACGTAATGAACGCACGAGTGAGACGGAGACCGACCACCGCTCCCGAAATAGTCTGTCTTCGTCGTACTAGTTCCGAAGGGCCCGAATAAAACGAGCGCCTTCAGGCGCGCAGTGAAACAATCTATCACATTTCTCGGCTGCTTCCGATTAAATATTCGTTATTTAATTACTGATAAGTGCTAGAAGATTTTGAGTGATCTCAGAAGAAAGGGAGATAGTTAATTAAGACATTAAAAGAGTTGCATTCAAATATTTTCATTTTCAGGGCATGTTTCCTATAGCATGAAAATTATTGTGAGAGAAACTCTCATAGCGCGCGTACTGACAGGTTGAATGGCTCATCGTGCGGTGTTGCCACAACTCACTCAACGCGCCTAAGCGCTGTAGAGTGAATTCGGCAACGTTTTGGTTTGAATAACACGGCCGGCGAATCGCTCAGGAGGTGACCAAAGTCGTGACGTCGCAAAGCGCGACCAACCTATGGTTAAATTAATTCAAAAATTACTTGCTTTAAGGGACTTGCATTTCAGTTAAATTAAGGGATTTTTCACTTAAAATAAGTGATTTCTTCAGTGAAATTTATTATGAAATGCAGGTTTTTCCCCTTATTTTCAGGGAAATATTCCTTAAAATAAAGGAAAGGGTAACTTAATTCAAGCATTTTTTAGTTTCTAGATTCTAAAACTACGGGTTCCTGAAGCTAAGAGAATTTCCCTTGAAACAAGAATGTTTTTTTTCCTGTGTAGACTAAAAAAGTCTCAGTTTTCTAGAGAAAAAATTGAAAAATGGGGAAAGTTTCAAGGAGCTCATTAAAACGGGCGTTTTTTGGCATAAAATTATGGTGTTATCAAAAAAAAGTATGACAGTAAGCAATTAATTTTTTTTGTTTTTTGGAAATTGTGAAAATTTCGGAGAAAAGACATGGGAGTAGTTTTTTTTCAAGAAAAATTTCGAGCGGAAATTTTGAATCTTGACTATGTCGTGAACTAACAGAACTGAATTAGGGCCTAAACACGTTAAAATTGATTAAAAAAAAAACAGCGCCAAATGATCGAACGATTTTTTGTGGAATTGCTCATATCTTCATTATTTACGGAGAAATATTTAAGGTATTTCTGTACGGTCACTTTGAGCCCAATTTCTGGGAATTTCACCAAGATGATAAACAAAATCGTAATCACGTAAAGCTAAGAGAAAAAAAAACGGGAATATTTACATCGTGGAGCGCGAAAGGACGAGAGAGTGATAGAAGCAGTGATCAGCGAAAAGAACGAAATGAAGGAAAATGCAACCATCACTAGAGAGTACACTGTGTTTGTATATGAGAAGCACTGTTTGTTCAATATTTTTTTTAGCTCTCCCCGTTGAATCGCAAAACTTTGAAAAAGAGAAAAAATATAAACAGATAGCATTCTCTTTCATTTTCTGATGAAAAAAATAGAATAACTGGATAGTGTAGAAATGAATGGCTACAACGCTTTCATTCGTAAGAAAAAATTCATAATTATTGGACATTTTACTTACTCTCCATTTTATTTCACTAATTTGTTCCACACCATCAGCTTCAATATACTCAACTTGATAGTCTGTATAAAAAATCCTTTCTTTTTTTCAACACTAAAACTTGCATTCAAGCACCAGCACTGATGATAGAAGCGACCACTTGTTTGTTTTAGGTGCGAACTGACCCGGTACGATCACTGTTTGTAAACACGATACCCATCCCACAGGTGCGATAGCCGCGCCACTGGGGAATATGGTGGATACCTGCGGAGACAGCTCCGCCTCACTCGCCAATTTCTCAGAATAAGAAAATCGATTCTCATTCTGTTTTCTGTTTTCCTTTTTCTCTCATTAACTTGTTGGGCTACAAATACCGAAATAATAATACTTTATTCGTTAACATGTATCATAAATAATTGTATTTCTTTAAATAATATTTCCTAACAAATTGACGGATATTTATGAAGAATTCTAAAGAGCAAAAACGAATTTGTCATTTAAAATGAAATCGCTTCGCGAGAGAGAGTGCGGAAAACGTAAAAGGCGCGTCAGGCCGGTGTTGAGGGAGTGCGGCAACGTTACGCCCCAAAATAATGAGAGACAATCGTCAAGAACTCATTGTCGAATCGAGTTGCAGATAATTTTTTTGATAATATGTCAGAATCGAAGCGAAAGAGCAGTTTTCCGTGGTAATCTGTTTGGAAGAACTATTACAAAATGTACAAACAGGTATTAGGATATTTTTTCCCCGGAAAAAATTTTCCGGAATTTTGTGCCCTAAAAAAATTCCCAACAGAAATTTCCCCGGAAAAAATTTCTCCAATAAAAACATCCCTGAAAAAAATTACCCGGAAAAAAATGTATACGTAACTTTCAAGAATTGGTTATTTTTCGATGATTTCGTCGGGGGGGGGGGGGGGCACGCACACATCGGAGGGATACAACGCCTCCGGAGTTACGACCTCAGAGGTAGTTTTTGGAGGTGTGTGTGCAAAAAATTGAAAATCGGAGGCTACTGCGTTGGCTGGATATGGCGGAGATTCCGGGAATTTATTTGGGAGGGATTTTGTTTGAGGAATTTTTTTCCCTGGAAATTTTTTTCCGAAAAAAATTTTGCCGGGAATTTTTCCGGGGAAAATAATTCCTAGAACCCGATTGTTTTTGCAATCAATCAATCGATGAAGGGCTTCTAAATGGTTATGTCCAGGGACCGAGAACAAAAGTCCAGAGAAAAATTGAATGTCGTTCTCATAGTTTAGTTCTCAGGAACATTCGAAAACCAAAACCTAAACGCGAACAAAAGTCCGAGAACAGTTCTCGAAAAGAACAAAATGAGAACAAAACTATCGAGAACGTTCGCATGAGGAACAAAAGTAAAAACTCAATTTTAGTCGAAGCGGCTACCTAGATTGAAGGGGTGGAATATAATTGCTGAGAACCACTGTCGTACCTTTTCAAGGCAGTAAATAAGTTAGTTCAGTCAAATAAGAACATGTTTTAACATGGCTGAAATCGAAGATGATAGTAAAACTATCATAGTATAAGGATGAAAATTATGCCATCCGGAAAAATAGAGGAAAAAACATATCGAGTTTTTGAGATTCCAGCACACTGGGAAATTGTAAAAAAAAAAAGTGAGCCGTCGTGGGACGCCTGGTAGATGTGAAACATCAAAGGGGGGGGTAGTCCATACGCCAGGGCCATTTCGTGTCCATTGACATTTTTTTTATTTCTCCTGTCAGTTTTATGATTATATTTTACATTTTTGAGGTCGCTAATCATGAATATGATAACCGTTTTTGCGAAAGCACGGGCCGTCTATGTGTTTATAACAATTTTATTGTTTGAAACGCTCTCTTGGAAAAACGGTTAGAGATAGGAAAAAAAGTTTCAAACAAAAAATGTTCTTCACGTCAAAAGACACATTTTTTGTCATATAACTTGGTTTCCTAACTGTCACGGATGAAAAGTTATTGCGGGTGGAAGCAACTCAGACGACGCGCTAACACTTTCGCGCGGTGGAAGCGCGTTTCAGGACCGCTTGTGAAGTACCGATAAGAGATAGAGCGAAATTGTTTGAATCAAAAATGTTTGTCATAAAATGATACACCAAATCTCTTATTACACTCTTCGCTCTATCTCCAGTAGTTAATGGACTATTCGCGTTTGTATGCAAGATAGCGGGGCAAATGTGTCTCCAATTGTACATTCAACCGTAATTATCTTGTTAACTATTAGTGATAGAGACAAAAGTCTTATAACTGAATAGATGCATTACAAAATGGCAAACATTTTTTGTTTTAAACATTTTTTGCTATCATCATTATTTCGAGAGATATTTTCAACGCAAGTCAGACTCTGACTATGCGGTTCATTCACTTGAGCTCTCACAACGAATTAGAGTGTGACTTGCGTTGGAAATATCTCTCGAAATAATGAAGATAGAAACAAATATTTGGAACCAAAAATGTTTGTTATTTTACGATACATCTATTTAGTTATGAGACTTTTGTCTCTATCACTAATAGTTACCGAGATAATTACGGTTGAATGTGCAATGGGAGAAACATTTACCCCGCTATCTTGCACACAAACGCGAATATCTCATCAACTACTGGAGATAGAGCGGAGAGTGGAATAAGTGATTTGATGTATCATTTTATGACAAACATTTTTGATTCAAACAATTTCGCTTCATCTCTTATCGGTTCTTCACAATCGGTCCTGAAACGCGCTCCCGCCGCACGAAAGTGTTAGCGCGCCGTCTGAGTTGCTCCTACCCACAATAACTTTTTATCCGTGACAGTTAGGAAACCAAGTAATATGACAAAAAATGTATCTTTTGACGTGAAGAACATTTTTTGTTCTAAACTTTTTTTCCTATCCCTAACCGTTTTTCCGAGCGAGCGTTTTAAACAATAAAATTGTTATAAACAAATAGACGGCCCGTGCTTTCGCAAAAAACGGTTATCATATTCGTGAGCAGCGACCTCAAAAACGTAAAATCCAATCATAAAACTGAAAAACTGACTGAAGAAATAAAAAAATTTCAATGGACACGAAAGGGCCCTGGCGTATGGACTGGGGTAGGGGAGGGGGGATGCACCGGCGAGAGATGCACAGACTGGAAGGGAGGGGAGCATATCGCCTGAAACTGAGACGTCTCCTCGCTACTTTTCTCGCAACGCGCCATTAGATGTTTCACATCAAAAAAACATCCGCCCGACCTTTTTTGCTTTACGCCATCAAAACCACAACAGATACGCTGAAAAGTCATAGAACATAATTTGTAGACAATTAAATTTCCTACAAAAAAGTCTGCGAGAGCACATTTCTATGTAGAAGCATTAAGCTTCCAAGCGCGCTCAAAATTCGAGCGCGGAAAAGCTGTTTAAAATTTTTTATTTAATTATACAGGGTGACCCATCTGAAACAGTCCACCCAAATATCTCCTAAGGCAGGCAATTAACAGAAAATAATAAATGGTAAGATATTTGAAAACAGGTCCTCAAGAGGAACAAGTTTCATTAGGGCGAAAAATGCGGTTCCCAGTTGAGAAAAAGCACTTTGTGCTTTCAGCTTGCAAGCATGAAGTTTAAAGCTTAAAATAATGCATGCATCGAATATCCGTCTAGAAACCCTACAACTTTTATTTGGAACATTTTTCCGTTACTTGCCTGCCTCAGAAGATTTGGGTCCATGGTTTCAAATGGCATTTTCCGAGTGAAATTAGAGGAAATGGCATGATTAATAAGGTATTTGAAAACAACTCATCAAGACGAACAAGTTTTATTACGGTGAAAAATACACTTGCCATTTAAGAAAAAGCACTTTGTACTTGCAGCTTGCAAGCATGATGTTGGAAGCTCAAAATAATGCATGCATCATATGTCCCCCTCGAAACCCTACAACTTTTATATCAAACATTTTTCTGTTAATTGCCTGCCTTAGGAGATATTTGAGTGGACTGTTTCAGATAAGCCACCCTGTATTCAAAAAAATTATTTTTTTATAATAATAGTTGAATAATTATTGATTTTTTCCTTCTGAAATTTTGTATCTATAATAATTAACCACTTTCCAAGAGATAATTATTTTTCTATTTTGTCACAGCCTGCGCATTTAATGAGTTCCAAAATTTTCTATGTCAATGCCACTCGTGGAAAATATGACTTCGCTCCCTCCCTTTCCCCCATGCTTCTCCCGTCAATACATTTCCGTAATCCTGATTGTTACGGCAGGAGACGTTTCGCGTTTCATTAAGAATTTTGAAAATTAAAATTATTAAAATGAAAAATAACAATGATTAAGGAAGAATTAAATAATTAACCTTAGATTGGTCACCCTATGAGAGATTCACCGCGTCGCGCCGTTTTTATTTTTTTTCTGCTGACTATTCAAGCGGGAAATTCTGAAAAAATTTGTATTTGTCAATTGGAACGTTTAACATATTATCATATTTTTTTCAACTCATATTTTACACAATTCGTGGAGTAATATAATTAATTTCAAGAGCTGAGAAGATTTTTCCCATGTTAAATGAAATCGCTTATCTTGCGACGTTGCCGAAACTCACTCAACGCGCCCGACCAGTGAAGAGTGAATTCGGCAACGTTTTGGCTTAAATGGCACGGCCTGCGAATCGCTCATGAGGCGACCAAAGTCATTATAGTCCAGTCGGTGAGGATTTAAAATCGAGTTTGTTGGCCAATTTACTTTATAAGTGTTGGATTTTGATGATTTTTTTTTTTAAATACTCGGAATGACATCCGCAAAAAAAGTGCCCTAAAGCCAGGGTGTGCATTTTGTTTATAAACAAAATACTCCTTGGAGCGGTCATTTTCATTTTAAAATATCGCGAAAACTGTTGAGAAGTTATCGAGACATACAGTGAGAAAAAGTTGCGTAATTCAATAACGAATAAAATGGCTTTTGATTTTTGTCTTTACGAACAATAGTTTTTGAGTTATGGTCATTTGTTTGTCAGCGCGCGACGATCTGCGCGCTTCACGCTATAAACTAATGGCTGTCAGTCAACCAAAAATTGATATTTCAATTTATTTTTTTTTTTCCCCCTTGAAGACGATTTAAAGCGCATACCCCCAGATTTTTTTCTAATTTTTTCCGTTCATTTTCATCAAGTTTTTGATGAAAAATAATTAATTTTCAGAGTAGTCTTCAAACAAGATTATTTTTATAATAACATAGTTTTTTTTTATATACTGGTTCGAAAATTATTAAATTATTAACATTCGTTCGGAAAATCTAAAATTTTCACTATATTAGGACAATAAATGTATAAAATGAATTCATTCCCTCTCGGTCAGTCCGCTGTAGGAGCGAGAGAGACAGCGCTATTAGAGTCCCTGTGTAAGACAAAGACGCTCGATCTTTTCGAGCGTCGTCGCCATTCAAACATACAAATAAAATGTTTAAACATTGAACTTATGGATTATAATCATTATGTCTATTGGGAAATCTATTGGTCTTGCATTTCAATCTTTCTTCATTTCATTTCACGATTATGGATGCAGAGGAGCCGTTTATCATAACAAATAGCATTTCTATTGTTGTTAAATTTCTTCAAACATTGAAGAAAAAAGAGAGGAATTTGAGAAATGAGAGGAAATGAGAGGAATTTGTCTTTTCATTTGGAAAATTCTTTTTTAAATTTGCTTTTTGATGATCGCTGATTGGCCGTTTGGAGTATATTTTTGGAATATTCAAACATTGAAAAAAAAAATTACACAAATAAGTTGGAGTATCAATTCACGTGTCGAATGGAGTGCACGTCAAAGTTTCCAATGGCAATGTCCTCTAATTTGTTGACATCTGGAGCAATTTCAGATGTTTTTAGAACAAAAGAGGGATATTTATGGGAGATGATTCGAGTTAATTGAGAACATATATTTCGTTTTTTAATTTATTTTCTATATTTTTTCTCTCTGTACCTCTAGAGATATTTTGGAGTTTCGTCCATTTTTCTGAAATGGACCGAACTTTGTCTAGAATTTCTGCCAAGACTTGGAAATGATTCAGAAATTTCTGAGACAAACTCGGGAGTTTTTTTGTGTCAAAAATTTCTGACAAAGTTCGGTCCATTTCAGAAAAATGAATGAAACTCCAAAATATCTCTAGAGGTACAGAGATAAAAAATATAGAGAACGAGTAGTGATGGTGTGACCCTTTGCGGGTCGAACCGATAACTTCCCGACCAATACTCTCTTCAGTTTAGATTCAACGCGAAAAACCATAAAATCTGAGAAATTCATGCAAGTAAATAAACAACTGCTGAAACAATTTTGCCTAATACCCAATCAGAATTATGAAAGAGAAGAAAAACATTCATATGCAAAACTCAATTTCTGTAATTTCCAATGTTTTCAATATTTAGAATTCACGAAATTTCAAATTAGGAAAGAAAATAATGTGATGATTTTTGAAAAATTGCTATATTTGACCGATTGGGTCGATGGCGAAGAGGAGGGGGGGGGATTATGTGATTGAATCGATCGAACAAAAAAAAAAGTATATTTGTATATCAATTATAAAAAATTGATAATTTGTTGACATTCAAAAGATTGCATTTTATAAATAACTCAATAACCGCTGAGACAATTTTTTCCAAATTCCACTCAATTTTGAGTTACTCAAAGACGCATCGATTGCAATAAAAAACACTTGAATTCCATTGTTTTTCGCGCAGAAATCGTCGATTTCGTAAAAAAACGTCATTTTTTACGATTTTTTCACAAGTTTTACTGAAATAACTCAAAAACCGCTGAGACGATCATGTTCATAATTTAATCAGATCTAAGCTACATAAAAACACATCGATTGAAAAAAAAAACTCAAATCAGACCATTAGTTTAAGAGAAAACGCGAGCCAAAATTTTGTTTACACACGCACACACACACACACGCACACACACACACACACACACACACACACACACACACACACACACACACACACACACACACACGCACACACACGCACACGCACACACACACACACACACGCACGCACACACACACACACACACACACACACACACACAGAGACAAACATCTCTCCCAAAATGTTATGAAATGTTTCTAGGGGTCATAAAACGTGGAGATCAGGTGAAATTTCCATTTTCGATTTTCGGACCCATTGCAATAACTTCCCTCTAGGATCGGGAAGTTAATAAATTAAAAAACGAAATATGTGGACGTCCGCATGAAAAGGGCCCACTTTGGCGGTATTGGACGTATGCATACTACCCTTTTCTTGATATGATTCCCCTCGTTTTAAGCCAGGAATGACCCCAAAATCATAGAAAATGACGTCTCTATCGAATAGCAAAGAAATAATTTAACATGGGCTTAAATGGGAGATGTGAACACAAAAACGTGAATATCTCGGAAACTAAATGCGACAAAGTGGGCCCTTTTCATGCGGACGTCCACATATATGTTCTCAATTAATTCAAATCATCTCCCATAAATATCCCTCTTTTGTTCTAAAAACATCTGAAGTTGCTCCAGATGTCAAAAAATTGGAGGACATTGCCATTGGAGACTTTGACGTGCACTCCATTCGACACGTGAATTGATACTCCAACTTATTTTTGTAATTTTTTTTTTCAATGTTTGAAGAAATTTAACAACAATAGAAATGCTATTTGTTATGATAAACGGCTCCTCTGCATCCATAATCGTGAAATGAAATGAAGAAAGATTGAAATGCAAGACCAATAGATTTCCCAATAGACATAATGATTATAATCCATAATTTCAATGTTTAAACATTTTATTTGTATGTTTGAATGGCGACGACGCTCGAAAAGATCGAGCGTCTTTGTCTTACGCAGGGACTCTAATAGCGCTGTCTCTCTCGCTCCTACAGCGGACTGACCGAGAGTGAATGAATTCATTTTATACATTTATTGTCCTAATATAGTGAAAATTTTAGATTTTCCGAACGAATGTTAATAATTTAATAATTTTCGAACCAGTATATAAAAAAAAACTATGTTGTTATAAAAATAATCTTGTTTGAAGACTACTCTGAAAATTAATTATTTTTCATCAAAAACTTGATGAAAATGAACGGAAAAAATTAGAAAAAAATCTGGGGGTATGCGCTTTAAATCGTCTTCAAGGGGGAAAAAAAAATAAATTGAAATATTAATTTTTGGTTGACTGACAGCCATTTGTTTATAGCGTGAAGCGCGCGGATCGTCGCGCGCTGACAAACAAATAACCATAACTCAAAAACTATTGTTCGTAAAAACAAAAATCAAAAGCCATTTTATTCATTATTGAATTACGCAACTTTTTCTCACTGTATGTCTCGATAACTTCTCAACAGTTTTCGAGATATTTTAAAATGAAAATGACCGCTCCAAGGGGTATTTTGTTTATAAACAAAATGGACACCCTGGCTTTAGGGCATTTTTTTGCGGATGTCATTCCGAGTATTTAAAAAAAAAAATCATCAAAATCCGACACTTATAAAGTAAATTGGCCAACAAACTCGATTTTAAATCCTCACCGACTGGACTATTAGGTCGCAAAGCGCGACCAATCTAGGGTTAAATTCTAATGAAATCATGACGTAACATTATGATGGCTAATTTCTCGATGAATGTTGAATGTAACGAAAAAATTTCACGAACCAATGTCGTCAAGGATGAATTAGACTATAATTTTTAGTGAAACTTTTTTTGCCTATCTACAATATTAATTAAGAAATTAACCATCAAAAAAATAACGGAAATGTTCAGTAGTCGATACGTTATATAGGTGTGAAAATTTTAAATGGAGAATAACATTTGGAAACATTGGAATCTTATTTATTTTCGTATGCTGATTCCGAATATATGAATTTTATTTGGTACAAGCAATGCAATAAAACGTTATTAACAGTTCAACAGTTCAACAGTTTTGGAATTGGGAGGGTGGGGGGGGGGGGGGGTGTTTGTGTTCCACATTTTTAGGGTAGGACGATGGAATTAATGGATGGAATGGATTTTGGATGGGTAGGAATTCTTTCTCAATGTATTACAATTTAATTGTTCAAATGCGTTCAACAAGGCCATTTGAATTTGTATGAAAAAAAAGTTAAGACAAATAATATGCTCAGATTTGTCATAATTCGAATGCAATTGAGTTTTTTCCAATACGATAATAAATAACAAAGATATAGAATTTTGTAACAATAACTGGCGCGCAGTTACGTTGGGGACTAGGCGCACGCATCCGCTCATCATTATGCGTGGTGTACCTTAATGGAATTTATTGATATTTAAAAATTGTTGAAACAAAAAAAGTAGAAGATTGAACGACGAAAATTTTGCTCCAGCACTGATTCTAAAATGTTAATTTTTCATCGAGTTATAGCAATTCAAAAGGAACAGTTTATTTTCACTTGTAGAGTCGAGAATATCTGAGATATGTACGAATTTTACATTCGGACAAGTTGTAAATTTCTGATTCAAACGCATATGTACCGGAAAATACATCAATTGTAAATATTTCTGTGGTTGTCTCATTGCGAAATTTTCATTTTTCCAAAAAATATTGTTTTTTTTTTCAAAGGACGGTTGTAGAGGCTCTGAAGAAACTACATAGAAGCGTGGCTCCTACGTAGCCATGGGCGTCTCATACAGGGTGTCTCACGGGATACCAACGCTCATGTTGTAGGATCCCATGACAGCGTGATGGCTAATTATGAGACACCCCGTATGGCTACATGGCCCATGGCTATAGGAGCCACGCTTTTACGTAGTTTTTTGAGAGCCCCTACAACCGTCCTTTGAAAAAAAATCAATCTCTTTTGGAAAAATGAGAATTTCGCAATGAGACAATCATAGAAATATTCAAAATTGATGCATCTACCGGTACATATGCGTTTCAATTAGAAATTCACTCCTTATCCTATTGTAAAATTCGTACATATCTCAGATATCATCAACTCTACAAGTGAAAATGAACTGTTCCTTTTGAATTGCTATAACTCGATGAAAAATTAACATTTTAGGATCAGTGCTGAACCAAAATTTTCGTCGTTCAATCTTCTACTTTTTTTTGTTTTGTTATGTCCGGAGACGTTGCCCAGCGTCGGAGGACAACTTTAGGATTTTTGTTAAAATGTTTCCGTACGTTTTAAGTTAGAATTATTAATAGAAAGATGGTATGAAATATCATCTTCTATTTCTTTTATTTTTTATGAGGACGACGCTACAGTCCTTTCGCCGTGCAAAGCTAAGAAAGATTTCTAATTAGGTCTTGAGGAGTAAGTAGAAATATATATATTTAGAAAAGGTTTTTATTCGTGTTTCCAGGTTTTACGGACACGATAAATATTACTTAATTTCCACTAACGATTATTAGATATGGAATTTAAAATGGAGATCCCTACATTCCACACGGAGATCATTCAACATAGATTATTCTCTTACAATTTAGACACTTTAGGGCAGTTCCACAATTGTAATTACATTAGCTTCACTAGAAATAAAATATTAATCGTTCTGAAGGTTTGAATAAGATTTTTCTAAGAATTAATGAAAGTTAATTGAAGCTTAATTTGGTTTTTGAGTTGTGAATCCTTGAGTAGATTCATTACGTTTCTCCGCGGACAACTTTAGGCCATATGCGTGTACTTAAATGAAAATACCTTCTTTCACTTGTGATTTGGAGGAATTTGAATTTTTAATTTAACTAATCTACTAGGTTGAAACAATTAATTGTCCGCACCACAACACAGTTAACGATATCTCTTTTAATGCAAGAAATGACACCGCTCTCGATTTAAGGACGGGGATCCCTGTACAATTCGCCCGATCACTATCTACTCTTGTTCAATAGTCACCACGTGTTATACCGACTCTTGCGGATTATAACTTGGGAGGGTCGAAAGGACAGATCGATTAAGTGAACAATTTCCACCAGGCTTGCTAACTACTGCGCGGTTACTTCTAATCAACGTCTCAATGGGTTTTCGAGACTTGTTTCCTACGAAGTAATCCCATCGAGACAGTTACAGTAACTCAATTGAAATTTACGGGTATGGATCGATGGAAAACATTTCAAACGCCTAATTTCACGTAACACGTCACCACGATCACCACGAAAAATCAAAAGGACGGTTTCCCAGAGGAATACAATCACGAATTCAGATCTTTATTTCTTTATATGTGGTTCCATGCCGACTATGTCGATGTTTCACAATTTAATATAAAGGATAAAAGACTGAGAAAACTCTCTAAAAGAGAAAGACCCCCTTTAGGACTTGACCTTACGGTTCGAGGAGCCATGGACGACTGACTTTCTGGATTGATTCTTCGTGTGAGTTACATTTATGCAACGTTTGTAATTTTAGTGAGTTGATTAATTTTTGGCTGTTGAAATGGCTTTTGTTCTTATCAATTTTCCGGGCTGTGGCAACGTGTGGCGTTCACATTTTTCGTAGTGTGTCGATGTTGCGCAGTTTTGTTGACGCGAAATTGTTCTACTTAAGCAATGGCAAATTCTTCGGAAATTAATTACTTATTTTTGCCTTTTGAATGACCTAAAAATGGCTCATGATTCCAAAATCACTAATTTTTTAGAAAATTAATTTTTGGACATTACAGTTTCAACAACTTTTAAATATCAATAAATTCCGTTAAGATATACCACGCATAATGATGAGCGGATACGTGCGCCTAGTGGCCAAAGTAACTGCGCGCCAGTTATTGTTACAAAGTTCTATATCTTTGTTATTTATTATCATATCGGAAAAAACTCAATTGCATTCGAATCATGACGAGTCTGAGCATATTATTCGTCTTAACTCCTTTTTTATACAAATTCAGATGACCTTGTTAAACGCATTTGAACAATTAAATTATTAATAGCTTTTTATTGCATCCCTTGTTCGAAATAATATTTATATATTCGGAATCAGCATATGAAAATACATAAGATTCCGATGTTTCCAATTATCACTCTCCATTTAAAATTTTCACATCTAAATAGCGCATGGACTACAGATGGGTGGAGCACGAGGAGAAGGAAGTTCGGGCGCAGGGAGTGGGGGCTGCTGCGTACGATATTTTTACATCAATCTAAAAAAATTATATCTCAGAAAATATGAGATATATGAAAAAAAACCAAGAGGTAAAAGTTTTTCTTTAAATATGGGGAATTTTTATACCTTAAAAAAATTTGGAAAATTGAGAATTTTCCCTTTATTTGTTAAAAATTGACATCAACAAATAACATCAAAAATATGGAAAAATTCAGAATCGTTCCCAATAGCCTATTCTTGTGGTCAAATAACTCAATTCCGTTAAAAAGAAATGAAGTTCTTATGAATATCAGGAAAGATGGTTTTTTTCGTTGTCGATTTGCAAATTGAGGCTCGAGTATGCAAATTAAGAACAAAAATAAAAGGAGCAAAAATAAAGAGGATGAGATAACAAAAAAACGGATTTTTTTTTTAATTTCCATCGCATAATTAGATTAAAAATTATGATATAATAAAGTTTAGATGGAAAATCAAAAAAAGTTAAGAATTTAGAAAGGTTAAAAATTCCAAAAATGATTTTAAAAATTTTTCCTCGCGTGGAAGCATTCTATAGTCAAGATATCTCCTGAATTTTGTTCAGATATTTTTCTTGATTTTTTTCCTTGTAATTTACACTTTGTAACTAAAATGTGCCTCCCGGCGGCGGCGAAAAAACAGCTTTTCCGCGCTCGAACTTTGAGCGCGCTTGGAAGCTTAACGCTTCTAGATAAAAATATGCCTCCGGGGATTTTTTTGTAGGAAATTTAATTCACTACAAATTACGTCCTATAACTTTTTAGTGTATCTGTTATGATTTTGACGGAGTAAAGCAAAAATGGTCGGGCGAACGGTTTTTTTTCACTTTTCAATTTTTTTAACAATTTTCCGGTGTGCTGGAATCCCAAAAACTCGATATGGATTTTCCACTATTTTTGCACGTTGGATGGCATAATTTTGTCTGTAAATAACCACTGACTATTCCCATAGCCGGTGATTCATAGTACAGCATAATGTCATTCTGAATAATTAGTCGTTCATTTAAGTTTTCCTAAAAACGATTTTTCCTTCGAATTTTATAATTACTTCCTCCTTTTAATGTCTCCGACTGTAAAAAACTGTCATGGGTAATTCTATGGAAAATTTTATCCACTTGTGAATTAGATCCTTGAGCTGCATTCAAGGAGCGCTCCGCTCTTTTGTCTCAGTGCATCTTGCTGAGCATAGTGTGGGGTCGGGAACATTGCACACACCCCTGGGGCACCCATGAAGGTATCCAGGATCTAGAGGCTTCTGGAAAATTAAATGAAAAACTCGAAAACTCCCATTTTCTCTCCATTTCTCCCCTACTTCCAAAATGTATATAAACCCTTTTATACACAGTGTTTCATCAAATCACTCGATTAAGTGAAACTGTTGACATCAACGAGTTTACAAAAGTGAGTGTGAATTGGAAGTGAGTTGGTGGAAAGTGAACGTTCATCTTGTTCCAAATATTTTCGGGTCTGAACTGTATAGGTACAATTTTGTCGTGGTATTATTATCGTGAATTATCGCTCCTTTTCATGCCCATGGAAAAATAATCACATGATACATATAAGGAAAAATTGAATAGAATTGGATTAAAATTCTCCGTACATACAGGCGCTCCCAGCGGGGATTTAAATGGACAGCTCTTCGCGTCCATCAAGTGACTCAGGCCCATTGTCAAGAGATGTGGTGTGCCAATCAGCTGACGCTTGGCGTATAATGGCTTGGATATTACTTAAAAAATTTATAATAAATTAACCGTACATTTTTCTGTAAAAGTTACTATATCAGTTTGATAGTAAATTCTTTCCGCTAGAAATAGATGATTTTTGTTTTCTAATCGAGTAAGAAAAAGCGGAGAAATCTAGAGTTAGAGTTGCTTTGGTGCAAATCTGCGATTGTTTTTAATTATCTATAAATTTTCCTGTGAAAATGGAGATAATACGAATGAATATGTTAACAAGGGGGCCATGAGCTATCGATTGGTGCAACTTTTGTACCCTGAACTTCATCTTGGCATGTGAAATTTAAATTGAATGGACTATACCCATATATAACAACAACTTCATTCGCCTCATGAGCGATTCGCCGGCCGTACGATTTAAGCCAAAACGTTGCCGAATTCACTCTACAATACTCAGGCACGGTGAGTGAGTTATGGCAATGCTGCACAATAAGCAATTTCATTCAACATAAGAGAAATTTTCTCAGTTACTGGAATTCATTCTATTACACCACTAATTGCGTAGAATATGAGTGGGAAAAGAAATGATACAATGTAAGAGGTTTCAATTGACAAATACAATTATTTACAGAATTTTCAGCTTGATCAGTCAAGGAAAAAAACGATGCGACGCAGAGAATTCCTCGTAGGGTGACCAATCTGGGCTTCAATTACAAATTGAGATTGGAATATGGCAATTACGGAAAACGAATCAAAAGGAAAAAATGAAAAGGATGAAATAACGAAAAATCACATTTTTTTTGTCATTCCAATCGGATGGCAATATGAAAAATGATGCTATGAGAAATTTTCAGTAGAGAAATGGAAAACTTGAAAAAGACGGGGAAGTTAAAAATTCGACAAATTTCATGCTCAACAAATGGAGTCTTAAGACTTTTTAGCCTATTGGTTACGGTTCTGGGGGCCTACTCTCGAAATATTTCCGTGTACGGAAGTGGCTCCGTAGACGAATTGCATATAGAAATCATATGACCGTTCCGTCAACGGAGTTGATTCCGCGCACGGAAATATTTCGAGAATAGGCCCCCTGACGGTGTAAAGAAAAAAAGATCAGGCGACTCTATGTATGATTATATCCTTGACTCTATATATGATTTGAAATGTTTTGGAGCGAGTGTTAAGAAGATTTTCCAAACTATTCTTTCTTTATCATCCTTCGTGAAACTGGAAAACTCATCTTATTCAAAAATCAAACTAACCATTTGCGGTCATTTATGACTTCATTAACAAGGCCTTATGCTCATCCCCTGAAACCAGTCGACCCCTCTTCACGACAATTGCTCACAGCGGACTCCAGGCGCCCCAAGGTACCCTAGCGCTGCCTCAACGCTGCCCTCTCAGCTCCTCCTTCAATCTAGGAAAAGTTTACAATTTCCCTGCAATCGACAATTGGCAAGTATTTCTGCCACCCTCCTACCAATCGGAACATTGTTCGAAGAGTCTCATTGGCTCGGCGATCCTACCATCGTTCAGCATATAAGCTTTGAACTTTGGGAATTATAGTTAGCGGTCCAGCAATTAGCTAGACTAACAGACTACATCAGTAATAACTTCAATATCAATAAAAGCACCAGCCTTCTTTTGATTGATATTGAAAAAGCATTCGATACCGTGTGGTGTCGGGGCCTGATATACAAATTGGTCCTGTATAATATACCTGATTATATAATTAAATTTATAAGAGATTACTTGAAAAACAGAACCTTTAATGTGTGCGTGGGGACATCGCTCAGCTCAGAGAGGAGAATAGCCGCGGGGGTACCCCAAGGCTCAATCTTGGGGCCAACATTATTCCTATTGTACATAAATGATATTCCAAAGCATGAAAAAACTAATCTAGGTCTTTTTGCAGATGACACTGCGGTTTATTCTGCCTCCTGGAGCAAAGACCTTGCACTGAAATATATACAAGAACACATTATTAAATTGGAAAAATTCTTTGAACAGTGGAAAATTAAAATTAATGTAGCAAAAACGGAGCTGATGATCTTCACGCACAAAATTAAAAAACAGAAATATAATGTACTTATGTATGATGAACCACTCAAGGTCACAACCGAAGCAAAATATCTGGGTTTTGTATTAGACACTAAGTTAACCTTCACAAAACACATCAAAC
Source organism: Coelinius sp. EB29 (assembly GCA_035578325.1). Taxonomy (NCBI): domain Eukaryota; kingdom Metazoa; phylum Arthropoda; class Insecta; order Hymenoptera; family Braconidae; genus Coelinius; species Coelinius sp. EB29. The sequence continues at coordinate 6,280,744 of JAOZGT010000005.1, forward strand.
AAATAGCTCGTAAGGCTCAAGCTGCAATCAGTATTCTATACCCTCTAATGGCTAGAAAAAGTGCTGTAAATTCTAAAAATAAAAAAACACTCTATACTATGTGTATTCGTCCAATAATAACATACGCGAGTCCGATATGGAGCAACACATATAAAACAAATTATAATTTAGTACAAAGAATACAAAATAAATGCCTAAGAATGATATTAAACCTAGAGAAAAATACAAAAGTCTGTGATTTACATGATAAAGCCGAATTGGCACCTTTGTATAATGTTGTCCAAAAGTTAGCAACCAATTTTTATGAAAACACGTTAGACAAGCTGGAAATTCTAAAAAATGTATGTAAAAGACCGAGAAGTAGTTGGGATAAATATAAACTACCCCATGATATTATATTGACAAAACCAAATCTGGAGGCTGGACCACCATAAAATGTTATTAGAATAAGGAACAAATCAAAATAATCAGGTTTTTAATAAACTTTTTGCCTGTAATCTTACGATAATCATGTAAAACAAATCCAAAATCCGAACCAGAAACAAATAAGACGAAATACTAATAAGCGTAACCCAGGAAAAGGGGCAGGAATCTTTAAACCATAAATAATGTATCTTGCATATGTAAAAAATGTAAAACACAAAGAAAAACAATAAACTACTTTTGAACTTGAAAAAAAAAAAAAAAAAAAAAAATTATAGTTAGTTCAAATAGAAATTTGCTATGAGTATCATCAATCAGAAACTTGGTGCGAACGAATCCCCATATCACGTATAAAGTGAAACAGTGAAAACAAGTGAACAGTCTTCGTCAGATTTATCCACGTCTCCTAATATTCACCCATCACATCCTCACTTACAAGATTCGACAAAAATTTTGATCTACTACACAAAAAATTGATCGGCATACAACAATTAGCCTCATATTACGTAAGTATATCAGACCTTTACAATTTTACGCCATCCAGAATTCAAAATAATTTCTGTGTTTGTGTGTTTAATACCAACAAAATGGAAATCACATTTTCTTTTTGCTTTCGAATGGAAGCATTGAAATCCTTATATTTTCAGTTTCCAATAGTGTTTGGGTGACTGAATGAGATTCAATTAAGCGGAAAATGCGATTTTCAGACCATGTCCAGATGCATGTATGTATGTATGTATCGTCACCTTAATAACAGGCAAGCGTAACCGCCAAAAAAGCCGCTTTCGGTAACAAAAAAACGTATCTCCAAAAAATGGAGATACGTTTTTCTCCTATAAATTTTAGAAAATCGAAAAATTTGGCGGTTACGCTTATTTGTTATTAAGGTGACTGTATGTACATATCTATGTTATGTACAAATGTACATATGCATGGATATACGTGATCGGACCGTTCAGTTGTTTTATCGAAAAATTCTCCTCGAGAAATATATTGCATTGAATTTTTATTTTTTTGGCTAAATGTACACATTTATAAGGACGATTCGACAATAGCGATTGAAACTTGATCCATAATGTAGTTTGTGACATTTTTTTTTTGAAAATTCATTTTTTAACGAAAGCTCAAAAATTAATCATTTTCATCGATTCAATAACGCACGAGATATTATTTTCGAAGCCCTGTTAATCGAGGTCGAAGATTGTCGAGTTGGTATTATTTATCCTTCAATAATTCTACACGTAAAAAGAAAATTCCTAAATCAGGCATATTATATGCCTGAATTATTATATGCCTGAATTATGAATATTATTCCCGATTTGAGAAGATTATTCCCAAATCAGAAATATCTATATGCCGGAATTGAGCATATTTTATTCTCAATTCAGGAATAATATTATTCTTGAATTGGGAATATTATTCCCGATTTGATAATATTATTCCCGAATTAAGAATAAAATATGCTCGATTCCGGTATATAGATATTCGTGATTTAGGAATAATATTCCCAAATTGGGAATAATATTCCCAACCCGAGTAGAAAAATCTCGGTCCGAGGCGTTAATTGCCTGATCAGGTATCAGAGTAAGGTCCTGATCCGAGAATAATCGTAGCCGTACCACAATTTCCACACGGGAATTCAGGCATATAATATACCTGATTTGGGAATATTATTCATGCCCAAATCAGGCATATAATATGCCTGATTGAGGATTTTTTTTTTCGGTGTATGTTATAATTCCATTCATACTCATATGGTTATTTTGATCGAGATGATGGGGTTAAATTTACTCAACAACGCGTCGAATTTTAATTGAAATTCAGATGAAAATTACCCCTAAAAAGGGGAAGATGTAACATAAGTTCGACATTATCAACTCTCATCAGGACAATACTTCTTAACCCGTCAGCACGCGCGCTATGAGAGTTTCTCTCACAATAATCTTCACGCTATAGGAAACATGCCCTAAAAATGAAAATATTTGTATGAAACTTTTTTAATGCCTCAATTAACTATCTCCCTTTCTTCTGAGATCGGTTAAAATCCTCTAGCACTTACCAATAATTAAATAACAAATATTTTATCGGAGACGGCCGAGAAATGTGAGAGATTCTCTCACTGCGCGCCTAAAGGCGCTCGGGTAATTCGGGCCCTTCGGAACTAGTGCGACAAAGACAGACTATTTCGGGAGCGGTAGTCGGTCTCTGTCTCACTAGTGCGTTCGTTACGTGTGAGAGTTTCTCTCACGGCGCGCGTAAAGAATACTGGGAGAATAGCGCGCGTGCTGATGGGTTAAACGGGAAGTGAAATATCATTTTTATATGTCGAATTATATTGTTAAAAATTAATTTCGAATAAATTTTCTGTTAGAAATGAGAAAAAATTCATGGAGAGATTAGTTAATGAAACGGAACAGGAATATTTCTCAAAAATTTAGTCAATGGAATATCAGGTAAGATCGGGCAATTTTCCTCAATGAGTTAATTTTCATAGAGCTTATTTTTAATTCTTTTAGAAAATTTTGAGAGAATTTCAATGCATTCTTTAGAAGAACCGAGAATCATATAAAATCTTCCAGGGAACCAGAAAATTTTTTTTTATTTACCACTACAGTTTCTTCAAATTTCTTACAAAATAGAACATTTTCCGAAAATTATGTAGAAAAAACGTGAAATCCCTGGAATTTTCTGTAATTCCAACAGCCGGCGCTGACATTCAAAGGTCATTTCCGCGAATCGCCCCCGATGTAAAATAGGAGGTATAGTCACGTGTCCAAATGCACCAAACTAAAGGGAATCGGAGTGATGTCATTTGCAAAATAAGGCAAATGGATGATAATTAAATTGATTGGATTAATGACAAAAAATGATGACTGAAAATCCAAGAAAGAGAATTACTTTATTTCACACGCTCAACACTCTTAACCCAAAATAGTTATATTCTGGTGTGTTATTATGCTGTTGTTATGAGGTTTAATGTTTGTTTATATCGTGCGGTATTGTTTTTTACTCCACACTTGTAAAAAACCACATAACAACACCCCGGATAGCTATTTCACTTTTTCAAGTTTGAGAAAGGATAAATGCTGATTCCTGGATGGGAAAAAGTGCTAAGCAATTCGGACAAATCAATCGTGAATTTGAAGAATTATGAAATCTCGTCCACTTTATCAGCAACTAACCCCGCAGGATTAATTGACCAATCCGAATTAAGGATAAGCAGTCCAGAATTTCCCATATATTTCGGGAAAAAGAAGAGAAGGCGGATAATTCATAAACGAAGCGTCGGAGAGAAATAGTTATTAAAATTTCCTTCTCCAAATTACTTCCCCGAACAACCCTTACGCGAATCATATTTCTTATTTTGGACATACATTACTATAAATGAGCGAAAGTAGTAAATAAGAATCATAATTATCGGGTGAATAGAATATTGGAATAATATTTCTCTCTAATTTCCAGTTAGCTATGGAGCAGCGACCCGAAGACGTACATAATCCAAGCGACGACGAGATGATATATGACTCAGAGGAAGAGGAGCAAGTCGATAACGATTATGCGGACATGAATGATCCAGATACTAGTGAATCCGATAATTCTAACGAGCAAGAATCTTCATCAGACTCTGACGGAGATAGTGAAATAGATGAAGCTGATCATCACCAGAATGACAGGCCCGACTATTTTGCTAATGATGACGTAGTTTACGATTCAGGGGAAGAGGTACCTAACGCGAATAACGGTTTCCCCGAAGATGATGACGCTGAAGAATTGGTTTTCGATTCGGAAGAGAGTGACGGGGAAGAAATTGTGATCGATTCAGGTGAGAGTGACGAACAAGAAGAAGACAATCCCGACTCCGATGAGAATTCTGAAGCAGGACATGAAGAAAACAACGGCTATCATAACAACATGTTTGAAGCATTTTTTTATTTGAACATAGAACGAAGAGGATTAGACGCACCAATGGTAGCCCAAGGTAACACGCGAAAATATGAAAACATTCTTGTAGAAATAGCGAAAGTTCTCCGATATAAAGAGACCTATGAATCGTTGATGATATCATTCGAATGGGCAAATGCCCGATTCGATAATTGCTCCTTTCCAACAACGATGAATCAATTATGGAAATGGTTGAATCGTAACCTGAACCACTTCAATCAGTCCATTGTCTGTGGCATATGTTGGGAGAACTTGGGCGCAGTAAAAGTACCCACTCGAAATTGCCAATGTGGTAGGACGGGTCCAGGGAAAACAGACCAATTGGGGACTTTTCTCTATCTCAATCTTCCAGCTCAGCTTCAAGCACTTTTGAGAAAAACTGGCATGGCGACGGCTCTACAATATCCTTGGACCAGAGTGAAGCAAAATCCGGATGCTATGGAGGACATTTACGATGCAAGCGTCTATAGAGAATTGTCTGCAGATGGAGGATTCTTATCCAGAGGACGTCACAATTATTCACTAGCCATATGGACGGATGGAGTAGACCCAGTAGTTTCAGCTCCGGTTCAAATATGGCCAGTTTTTGTACAAGTCCTGGAGCTATCGCCGCGAGCCCGTCAGCGCAATTCGTTACTAGGTGCACTCTATGTGGGTCCTCGAAAGCCGGAGATGGGCAACTTCCTGGGCCCTTTTGTCAGAGAATTACGGGGGTTGTATAGAAATGGAATAATATGGCGTCCAGAGAGAGCTGCAGAGGTGACGAGTCGGTTCGTTACACTTGTTGCTGTTGCTGATCCTGAAGGCAGATATGACCTCCTGGCGCATATGCGTCACAATGCCTATTGGGGTTGCACATTTTGCTACGCTATAGGTGTAAGAGTAGGGGAACGAGGCCAGTTTCATATATACCCGTACAACGATGGCAACGCCAACAATCCAGGGCATTTTGCTGCAGATCGCACAGACGGAGAAATGAGAGATGATGCTCGTGCGGCTGTTGAAACACAACAACCTGTGCATGGTGTTCGAGGGATTTCTGCCCTTTCCATAATCCCGGGACTCGATCTTCGGACTTGTCAAATGGTTGAACCACTGCACTGTATGTGGGAAAGAAATTTCACCAGATTGTATAAACTGGTTACTCACCCCGAAACTCCAAATTTCATAACTCCGGCAAACATCGAGATAGTAAGCACACGTATCGAGTCGACCAAGCCTCCAACGAAATTGGCCAGGCGGCCACGACCTTTGAAAAATTTTGCTAAGTTCAAGGGGACGGAATATCGCAATTTAGCCTGGTATTACTGGTTACCTTGCGCCCATGATTTTATGAGTCGAGAACATATTGAGCACTTTGCTCTCTTTGCTGAGGCTACGTACGTTCTGAATAAAGATTCGATTTCCCCAGAAGATTTAAATCGTGTTGAAGGTATCATCGATCGTTTTCGCCAGCAATCCCCAGACCTGTTTGGCGAAGAGCACCAGTCATACAGTCTTCACCTCCTGAAACATGTCGTTCGCTGTGTTCAGGAGTTAGGTCCACAATGGGTTGCATCCGGGTTCTGGTTTGAATCATTGAACAGAACAGTTAAGAACTATATCACAAGCCCCACGGATCGTTCCATGCAAATTGCCTGCCGTATGTTATTGGCTCAATTTGTGGAAAAATCTTTGGATTGGGAAATGTCACCTGTTGCTCGATCATTGCTGCAAAAATTGATCAACAAAAAACGCTGGGTTATGCCGCCACGAAATGCAACTGGCAGATTCATTCTTCACACAAGGGGTATCCCAGGAGTACTTGACCAGCAAGAGATTGCCGCCCTTATCGAAGCTGGATATCGTGATGTCAATGAAGAACTTCCGATTACTCGATATAAGCGTGTTGAGATTGATGGAGTTTACTATCAACCGCCAAGTGACAGGCCTGTAAAGTACGACAACTCAGTCATTCACGTAACGCCGCCGAACAACCAAGATCATTTGGAATTCATTCGTATATCTTCCATTATAAGATGGCAACGTGGCGCCGAAAGAATGGACGGAGTCATTGGGACTAAATTCACCACTGTAGGCGCGGCATTCAATACTACATACATGAAGATTGTTCAGCAGTTACAGGATTTAGTGTATTTACCTTTAGAATCCATTAACGCCCCAGCAGTTTTGGTTGAATCATTAGGAACTATTTACATTTCTCCGCTGCCGAACCGATGGGACGTTGATTAACATTAATCAGAATGCAAAATTATCCTTGATAGAGTTAAAAAATAAGTGTATTGTAGAATCTTGTGTAAAAAGTTATGCTTGGGATATATTACGGTCCTGCCAGTTCAAAAAGATAGCTTGGAAAAGGCACCATCTGTTTATCCATAGACCATCACTTAATATACAGTCAAAGAAATGTATAGAAATACAGATGGAAATATATAGAGGAATTGTAATATAAATGTAAGAAATCACTCTTTATAAGTGATTTTATGCAATAGCATTGGTTTTAATAAATGGAGACTAATTTCAACTCGAAAAATATTTTTTCTTCGTTATTCAATTTTTCTTAATTCGCTCGAATTTGTAGAGATTCCAATTTCCCATAGCTTTTTAACAAATGATGGGATCAAGATGAATCAAAATTAATTTTTTTCGTTACTCATGCAGATAAATTTAACCTTTTTTTTGTCATTTCGCACAAATCTCTAACAGTTCTGAAAATAACAATTGATAAACAATAAAGTTCCTCTTTGTTATTTCCCTCATGTAAACACAATACTCAATTTCCAATGTCAGAATCGTTGATTACTCTAAAACTCATCTCAGGGAATATTAATTTTTTTTCCATTCTTATTGTTGCTCCTTGTAGGAGACTTTTAATAAACGAACCTTAATTTATTTATAACGTATTCCAAAACGTGTGAATTTCCTTTCATTTTTAAAAAAAATTATTTCTCTCTTAATTTTTCTTTCAAATTGTCAATGTTGATGATGTTATGAATTTTTTCAGTGTTATTGAAAATATCCCAGCTCGGACGCCCCCACCATTGTCGCACGCTCCTCTTTCTCTTCACGCGCCTCTTCTCATCAGACTACTGGAACTTACTGGAACTGGAAGGGAGATAGCGAATGAAGGAAGGGGGGGGGGAACCAAGGGGCCTATTCTCGAAATATTTCCGTGCGCGGAATTAACTCCATTGACGGAACGCTCATATGATTAACATACGTAATTCGTCTACGAAGCCATTTGCGTGCACGGAAATATTTAGAGAATAGGCCCCAAAGCCCTTTTCAAAAAAAAAAAACAAAAATCGACATATTTCGGCGCCCTACATATTTCCATCTCACTCGGTTCGAACGAGCGCAGCTACTTTCTCCTTCTCTTTGACGAGAAGCTCCGTCCTCCACCATAGTTTATAATGATTTTATTATGAATGGTCTGGACGATTATCACAATGTTTAACAGATTATGGAAGCCATCTGTATCTTCGATTGACATGTTTATAGACAATATGGATCATAAAAAAAATGTTCAAAGAACGTATAGGAATTAGGAAGTTTAAGATATCTTTCATATTTGCGGAGATATTTGCCATAAAAGAAGTCTGATGGCAAGGGGAAAGTGGAGAGAAGAAGGAGCATGCGGCAGTAGTGGGAGCATCTGAGCCGAAATATGTTCCATAAAAATTCATAACACCGTTCATATTAAGAATAAGGATATTTGATGATATTTTTTCATTCAGTCAATAATTTCGATCGAGTTCTGTGAAAGCTCAAAGTGAAATTTTTGAAATTGCTTGTCTATAATTAAAATAATTAATTGAAAGTTTATCATCTCAAATCGCTCGTATGACCTTGAATGACGTCACATTTCTGATTTATCATCGACATTTTTCAGTCATTTTTTATATAGAGCGATTTGAAGTCTAAGGGGTAAAGAAGGATGAGATCATGAAGTAGAAGAGCTGATGAAGACATTCTTTTTAATAATATCGAATGTTGGCAATTACTATTCAATCCGTACATGGTCAAATTTTACACGATGTATCAATGGATAATCTCAATCAATATAATCAATATAATCTCAATCAATTTGTGACACTCATAAACACTGAAACGGAACTAGCGGAATTTTCGAATCTTGAATTAAGATCCTCAAAGTGATTCAAGAACATGAGGTATAAGATAGTGTGCAAATGTAAGATACGCATGGCGATTAAGATGCACAATGTGAGAAGATTTCCGAGTTTTATGGTAAAATGATTTTATCAATTGATGAATTCATTCAGAAGTTAAAATCTATTAATTAATGGCAATACAGGTTTATTCATCAATCCGGTCAAAAGAATAGCATATATATATTTGTCCTTTAGACAAAAAAATATTTGTCCATCGATAGTAAAAAAATAATAATGACAATGAATAAAATTTAAAAAAAGTGTCCTTTGTAAATTATCCCATGACATTTAATTGAGATTGATAAAAATATATTTGTCCTTTGATATTTATCTAATTACGTGAAACTGCTTTCGGGACGAAAGTTTATTTAGTACACTCCGTGTGATAAGTCGAGTTTATCGCACGCTGCGCTCCGCGCCGATTAACTCGGCTTCCACACGGACTGAACTAAAACAGTATAGAGCACTCGGCGATAAATTCCGTTTTCAATGAATGTGAGTACAGACCTCGCCTTCGGCTCGGCCTGTAAATTTCACATTCGTCGAAAACGGAATTTCGCACCTCGTACTCTAATGTACTATTTTGCATAAAAAGAGGAAAAATTGTCCATTGACATTTGTTTCAGGGCATTAAACTATTACTTAAAAAAAAAATAATATATATATTTATCCTCTAAAAAAAAAAACAATTTCTCCTTTGACATTTGTACCGTTACATTTATCTCATTGTGTGAAACCGCTTTTGGCAAACAAAAAGTTTGTTTTTACATAAAACGAGGGAAGAATTGTCGATTATCATTTGTCTTAGGACATTGAATTACAGTTACAAAAAAATTGATATATATATATATATCATGATATATATATATATATATATATATATCATATATATATATATATATATATATCATTTTTTTTTTTAATAGTAGCTTAATACCCTGAGACAAATGTTAATGGACAATTTTTTCCCTTTTTGTATAAAAATTAACTATTTTTTTTCCCAAAAACAGTTTTATATAGGAGAGGGTCGGGCAAAATGGACCTTGAGGCGAAACAGACCGCTAGGGGAAAACTGACTACATGATTTTTTTTTGCCACATATTTTTTATTCCATTTTAGGAAAAAAATCTTGCAGAAAAATGGGAATTTCATTTTCCATATAATTGAGATTTCATCCTAACTATTAATCCGTTCTTTTAGTTAATTTTCCTACTTGATAGTTGTTATATCAAATATATTCAACATTTTAGATTATTGAAGGTCCAATCCTGTGAGAGGGCTGATAATCATATGAGGGTCTTTAAATCAGCTTAGATAAATTAGATAGTTAATCAGCTTAGATAAGTTGATGATGAGGAAGGGGGGGGGGGGAGTGTCAGATACGGAATCATTAGATTCATTCAGAGAATTCAGGGTCAAATGGTGGGAGTTGGAGGCGGACGAGGGTCAGTAATTGATTTCCCATTGTTCCTTGTCCAATTACACTACAAAAAGTAGGATCTTAGGAGGGTTCTTAAATTAAGATCTAACGTCTTAAGAACGATAAAGAGTCTTAAAATAAGATCTATTTCGTACCTTATAGTGATGTTTTTACGCAATTAAGATCCTTTATAGATGTTAGATAGAAATAAGATTCATTTCGAATCTTAAATTTCAAGACCCCCAATTTAAGATCCAAATAGAGTCTCAATTTAAAATTCTCAAAGTGATTTAAAAACATGAGGTGTAAGACACTTTGCAAATGTAAGATGCGCGTGGCGATTAAGATCCAAAATGTAAGACTATTTCCGAGTCTTACGATAAACTGATTTTATCAATTAATGAATCCGTTCATTGGTCAATCGATCGAAGTTAAAATCCATTAATTAATTAAATTAGTGGTGTCAAAAATGACAATAGACAGATATCGAAAGCTCCGAATCACGGCACTAATGTTATGAGATAATGTCAAGGGAAGATTTTTTTTTGTAATTATCAAAGGACTAATAGTTTTTTTTTAACAGTAGTATAATGCCATGTGACAAATATCAAAGAATATTTTTTTTTGCAACACCTGCCATAAAAGTTCACTTTTCGCGTCAGTTTTGCGTGCGTAAAGTGTTTGTTTTCCGCACCACGTACGTAAAATTTAAAGGTCGTGTATGTAAAGTGAATCTCATGTGTAAAACTTCGTTTTACGCACTCGAATTTCACTTTACGCACCAATCACACAATGTACTATTTTGTTCTTTATCAGTAGTATAATGCCATGTGACAAATGTCAAAGGGCAATTTTTTTTCTTTTCATTTTTTTTAAATCAAAGGACTAATAATTTTTTTTTCTTCAACAGTAGTATAGTGCCATGTGACAAATGTCAAAGGACAATTTTTTTTTCCATGTTTTTTAAATCAAAAGGACAATTTTTTTTTTTTAATAATCAAAGAACTAATATTTTTTTTTTATCAAAAGACTAATCATTATTTTTTTTCTAATCAAAAGACTAACAATTTTTTTTTTAATCAACGGACTTAAAAAATTATTGGTCCCTTCATTAAAAAAAAAAAATTGTCCTCTGACATTTGTCACATGGCATCATACTACTGTTGAAGAAAAAAATAGTCTTTTGATAAAAAAAAAAAAATTGGTCCTTTGATTTTAAATAAAACAAAAAAAAATTATTAGTCCTTTGACATTTGTCTCAAGGCATGCTACTGTTGAAAAAAATAGTCCTTTGATAAAAAAAAATTAGTTCTTTGATTTTGAATAAAACAAGAAGAAATTATTAGTGCTTTGATTAAAAAGAAAAAAAAATAATTAGTCATTTGACATTTGTCACATGGCATCATGTTACTGTTAAAAAAATAGTCCTTTAATTAAAAAAAAAATTAGTTCTTTGTTCTCAAATAGGTAAAAAAAAATTATTAGTTCTTCGGTTTAAAAAAAAATATTATTAGTCCTTTGATAAAAAAAAATATTAGTCCTTCGATTTAAAAAAAATGAACAAAAAAAAATATTGTCCTCTGACATTTGTCACATGGCATCATGTTACTGTTAAAAAAATAGTCCTTTAATTAAAAAAAAAAATTAGTTCTTTGTTTTCAAATAGGTAAAAAAAAATTATTAGTTCTTCGGTTTAAAAAAAAATATTATTAGTCCTTTGATAAAAAAAAATATTAGTCCTTCGATTTAAAAAAAAATGAAAAAAAAAAATATTGTCCTCTAACATTTGTCACATGGCATCATTCTACTGTCGAAAAAAAAAAGATTAGTCCCTTGATTAAAAAAAAGAATAGAAAACAATTGCCCTTTGCGGAAAAAAATTGTCCTTTGATATTTGTCACATGGCATAATGCTACTGTTGAAAAAAAATATAGTCCTTTGATAGAAAAAACATTATTAGTCCTTCGATTGAAAAAAAAAAAAAATTAGTCCTTTGATTTAAAAGAATGAAAAAAAAAATTGTCCTTTGACATTTGTCCCATGACATTTAATTGAGGTTGAAAAAATATATATATTTGTCTTTTGATATTTATCTCATAATGTGAAACTGCTTTTGGGAAAAGGAAATGTCTGTTTTTGCATGAAAAGAGAAAAAATTGTCCATCAACATTTGTCTCAGGGCATTAAACTACTAATGAAAAAAAAAAAAAAAAATATCGTCGTCGTAGAGTGAAAAGGGCGTAAGTGCAAAAAACCCCCTTTTTAAAGTGAAAGGGGCGTATGTTCAAAATCAATATTTTTCGGCTTTTCAACGAATTTCTAATCGGAAATCCGTTTAAAAAAAAGTTCTAACAAACAGGCGTAACGACCAGTTTATAATAAGAAAGGGGCGTATCTCCATACTTACGCGCACCTTTCATTTTTTTCAAAAAATAACACTTACGCCCCTTTCACATGATTTGTTATGCTCATCATACAATGAAAGGGACGTATCTCCACACTCACTCCCCTTTAAGTAAAGAAAAATAACACTTACGCCTCTTTCATTTTTTTCCAAAAATAACACTTACGCCCTTTTCACATTACATGTGATGCTTATCATAGGATGAAAGGAGCGTATGTGCTGAAGATACTTCCTTTTGTGATTAACTATGTGGAATTACGCCCATTTGTTACTACAAAAATTGGTCAACTAAAATCATTCCTAAGAGAGGTAGTACATCTAATTCTGAGGATAAAAAGAAACATACGTCCCTTTGTTAATACCAAAAAAAAAATCAAAGAATTTTGGCACTTACGCCCCTTTCACTCTACGGCGATGATCTATATATATATATATATATATTTCTCCTTTAGGAAAAAAAATATTTATCCTTTAATAACAAAAAAAAATAAAAGATAATGAAGATTACGTATATATAATAAAAGAAATAAAGAATATGCCGCAACATATCCCCCTCAACTGATGGCAGTTTGCCGCCAACTCGTCGGACCAAGTTGGTAATTTAACGCTACCGCCATCTCGCGGCATACTCCCATCTGCTCTTCTTTACCATACATTACACTATCAATTATTTGTTTTAATTAATATAAAATAATGAACTAACGAGTATTAATTGGCACAAATAATTCATCTTTCAATATTTACATAATTTTACGATTCTATTTCTGCCATTTTCGACCTTTTTTCAACGAAAAATAACATCCATACTACATCCATACTACATCCATACTACAAGATGGATCCTAAATCGCCAGGGAGCCACGTAGGTGGGGGAGCCTTTCTTAACATTTACCTTTCTAGTTCATTAAATCCTCTACAAAGAGCGTCTTTTGACATTTTCCCCTAAAATATCTCATTCTTGAGATGATTGAATATTTCAAAGGAAAAAAAGATTAAATCACTGATCCACATATACGTCTATTATTTCCATCGATGTGTTCTCCCACATCACTGACTAATTTTGATTAATTTTGTGCCTCTACTGATTGATTTAGGCCGGAAGGCCAACAAATCGACCTCTTAAAAGCCAATTCTCATTATCAGATTCATTTGGCATTGTATAATGCTTGTATGAATTAGGAAAAAACACTTAACGTAACGTGTAATAACATGTAAACATATGAGTGACACCTGAGGCGGCCATCGAAGAGTTGCGTAGAATATCCACGAGACAGTGCGCAAAGTGCGCGCCACTGGCACTTGTCTAGTGTATACGCTATTATCGGGTGTATTTGTTTTGCTTGCGTTGGGGTCATCTTTGTGTTGAATTGTCCCTGTGTTGAGATAGTGTGTGTTGACATTGTATGTGTTGAGTTTTTGTGCTGAGTTGTCCTGTATTGAGATAACCTGTGTTATTTTGATTAGTAACCGAACTGAAAGCGATTGACAAAGTATGTACGGTTTGGCGCAGTGAATGACCTGATGGTAAATAAGTTTTACTGTAAACGTTTTTTTGGTTAACGGTCAAAATAACATAGGTTATCTCAACACAGGACATCTCAACACAAAAACTCAACACACACAATCTCAACACATACAATCTCAACACAGGGACAATTCTACACAAATAAGATGAGCCCAACACAAACAAAACAAATACACCCGATAATAACGTATATGGAATACACGATGGATGTGTGTGATTTAAGGATGTTTATAATGTTTACGAAAATCATATTTTTTCATGGTCAAGAAAAATTTTGATTTTTTTTTGCTGATGAAGGAACATGAAAAACAAACTTTTCTGATGATAAAAAAAAGTTAGTTGCAATACCTTTGATAAAACAAAATAAGCAAATTTTTCCTTATACACGGGCTCTTATGGGATTTATTGTCAAATTGATAATTCACCTACTAAAAGACTCTAAAAATAGAAAAAAAATAGATGTTAATGCGGAATAATATACCAAATCTAATGGTCAAAGAAAAATTTGGGGGATCCAGGCAAATAATCGAGTTATTCAAAGAATTCAACCCCATATAATCCCATGTTAACGCATGCATTCGATGCATTTTGGCCATTTTATTCATGAATAATAAACTTGGGTTGGTGGGTTAAATTTTTTATCAACATAAAGGTACTAACTTCCTTTATCAGTTAAAAAAAAAATCAATTTTTGCTTCCGAATGGAAGCTTTGTAATCGACCAATTTTTCGATTTTCCAATTTTGCCTGGAAATGATGTAGAATGGTCTGAAACGTAAAAATACGAAGTTTGGAGCCAATGTCTGTCTGTGCGCATGTCCACTCGGTGGTCACTTCGTTGTTTTTTGAGTAATTAATTGACTAAATCACGTCCAAAAAATCTGAAATTTTGTCAAATAGTTGGTATTAGTTAGGGCTAGTTCTATACCAAATTTCATCAAAATCGGTCCACTAGTTTTAGAGAAATAGTGATTTGTTTGTAAATCGTTTTTCGTCAATATCTCGAAAATGACTTGACCGATTAACTTTTTTTTTTTTTTAAAATCTCCGTCTCGACGTCTTCTATCGAATTGAATTGGAATATATATACCCGTTGGTGCAAAGTTTTCGAGATATGGCCATTTTTCTGTTTTTCGCTGATAATCCTTGTCATGACCCTAGTTTCTGTAAAAATTGAGATATCAATTTGAAATTTGGTACGAAGGTATATCTTATGGTTGCAATATGTGGTATAAAAAATCAGCTCGATTGGTCAGTTAGTTCCGGAGATATTCAACTGTGTATGTAAATTGATTTTATTCAATATCTCAAAAACGACTAGACCGATCAACTTTTTTTTTTTTTTTAAATCTTCGTCTTGATGCCTTCTATCTTAATCAATCAAAATATGTATACCCGTTGGTAGAAAGTTTTCGAGATATTACCCTTTTTCTGTTTTTCACTCATAATCCTTGTAATCACGCTAGCTTCCGTAAAAATCGAGATATCAACTTGAAATTTGGTATGAAGGTATATCTTATGGTTGCAATGTTTGGTATTTAAAATCAGCCCGATCGGTCAGTTAGGTCCGGAGATATTCAATTTTGGATGTAAATCTATTTTATTCAATATCTCAAAAACGACTTGACCGATCAATTTTTAAAAAAAAATCTTCTAAATCTAGTTGATCTAGTGTATCTAAATCTAGTTTATTCCCTCCGTTAATACCAGTTACGATAGTAATAGTCATTCCATAATTTTACTTATTATTATTATTAATCTTCGGATTCAATCTCTATTGCTTCATTCAATCCAACTTCTGTCCAGTAGCTCACTTGTCCAGGTTCATATACATGCCATACGAATGTACTTGATGGGTATGGTTCTATATATCTGTCCGCTCGCCAGTTTTCGTGTGTGGATTCTCTCCTCAGTATTGCATTCTCGATGTGCATTAACTGGGGATTCAATCATGTGCATTATTACATCATTATATTATATCGATCCCGCTAGGCGAATTTCATGTGGCTAAATGGAGTTTATATGAAAACCTTCTGTTCAATTATAAATGTAAATACGGGGGGCGTCTCGGGCGGTGATTGCATGAAGCGCCGAGCTGAGGAGAAAAAGTTAATAATAAAAAATTTTCGAGAAAAGAGGAGTAATTGATAGTAAAAAATTGATAATGGAAAGGCAAGAAGCTGGAGGAATATGGATCTGAAGGACTGTATGGATTCTTAGTATTGATGGGAATCGTGGGAGGTGGAACCTGGAGATATGTCAAAAAGAATTAGAACAAGAGCCCCGTGGAGGACCAAGTCAGCTGCAGTGAAAACAAAGGACGAGATTTTTTCGTCCAAATATGGAGATCCATGTGGAGTTGTAAAATGGATTTCATCTTCGGATATGTTTGTAGAAATGCAACGACACTTACTTTACGAGTGTAATGGTAACCCGGCAGGGATGTTATAGTTTCTTTGTCGTAAAATTTCACCCGCACAAACTTTTCTTCTCTGCCAGGAGGTCCGATAGAAAGAATTATTCCGGTCTCTAGTATACCATTCACGAATGAGAAGTCCTGGGTATCATGCGGAGAGAAGAAGATGAACACCGAGTGTCAGAGACATCCATCAATAGCCATGGCGGAGATTTAACGCATAGTATTTAGGGAGGAGCTATTGGAATGGACTGATGACTACTGAAGTATATGAGCATGATATAATAGCATATTAAAGCAGACTAAAGTTGTTATACTGCGTGGGAGGGGGGGGGGGGATTCGGACTCTATTGAAGAAGATAACGGAAAGAGAAACCATGCTGACACGCAAAACTGTGAAGGTGATTCCTTCCTGTTGGAAAAGTAACCACGAGAAGTGAACTGTTCTATCTATTTCCACACGAAAGTAGCACGTCGATCTCTGACGACTGAGCTGGAGCTAACATCAGCTATACGGCAATTGTAACAACCCCTCTTTACTTGGCTGAACATACGACCCTGACGGAATCTCCAAAAAAATCCAGGCCGGAGCAACTTCACGTGGGATCTCCAATTTCAACTACTCTTCAACTTTTTCAATGCAACTGGTGAACTCGAAAGTCAAAAAATTAAAAATATTGTATAAATAATGCCAGGGTTATCTGGATACCCCTAGCCTTTATGTATTTTTTGTCTTTACCTTTTAGTTTACAAGAGCTGGAAAAAATATGAACACTTAAGAGGGTATATATATATAAAATAAATAAGTAAATAATTCATATATATGACTAAAGATGATAGATATATTTAGAAATATATAAATGTATATGTACATATCAAAATATAAATGTGTTATTCAGACTCTATCACTTCCCTGGACGACATCCTTATTCTTCCGTGTAAACTGAGTTGTTCAGTAGACTCCAAATGCCATTCAAATGGACTGAAATCATTATCCTCCCAAATTCCATCTAACATTTTTACGGTACATTCCCTGCGTAGAA
Source organism: Coelinius sp. EB29 (assembly GCA_035578325.1). Classification (NCBI taxonomy): domain Eukaryota; kingdom Metazoa; phylum Arthropoda; class Insecta; order Hymenoptera; family Braconidae; genus Coelinius; species Coelinius sp. EB29. The sequence goes on from JAOZGT010000005.1 coordinate 6,298,088, forward strand.
TGACGTTGCGGACTTGAATCAACTATTATCATGAAAAAAATAAAAGTATTATAAATTGATATAAATGGTATAACTAAGACGATAATATAAATAATTACCTGGTCCGCTGGGAAAGAATTATTGAAAAAATTCACTAAAGATTGATCATGAATCAATATTTTAGCAAAAAGAGATCTTCTCACATCATCAAAATATCCGTTGAACAAGATGAAACAGAAAATTGTTCTGCCATTGATTCTCCTTGTTGCGATATTCTCAAACACTACTCCTGTTAATCTACAAAATTTACATCATGTAGAATAACATTCAATCTATAGTTATTATCATTAAAATCAATCTCCATAATTTACGTTTGTGGAACACCTTCTTCAATTTGAAATACCGGATGTGGATATCTCAGATCCATTGCCCTCAGTCAACTCTATAACCTCACAACAGCAAATAAGACAACCGGAACAAACATTCAGATGTGAAGTTGTATAATTATCTATTCATCTATTCATCATACAATTTAATTTCATTCGAACTCATATGATTGAGTTCAATTCAAATGTCAGTTTATTATAAGTAATTTTGATAATTTAAATCTTTAAATCGACATGCGGACGCATGGACACACCCACACACACAGACCTTTGGCTGCAAATGGCTCAGGGCGGTTCGATAGATCATAAAACGTGAACAAAATTCATCCAATTTCATTTCCGGGGTGATTATAATAAATACATCAAGATTTTTCCTTCTTATCTATAGAGAAAACCATTCGGAAGCCCACCATCAATTGATTGATGGCAATGAAAGGAAAGCTTGAGTGATTGTCACACCTAAGGCATAGGAGACATGGCCTGCTTGTTTTTGCTTCCGGATGGAAGCCTTGTAATCGTTCCATTTTCACATTTTCTAATTATGGCTGGAAATGATGTAAAATGGTCTGAAACGTAAAAATACGAAGTTTGGAGCCAATGTCCGTATGTGCGGGTGTCCACTCGGTGGTCACTTTTTCGTAAATTTAACAATTAAGTGGGAAAATCATTCTCAAAAAATCTGAAATTTTGATAGATTGTTGGTATTAGTTGAAGCTAGTTCTGTGCCAAATTTCAGCTTGATCGGTCAAGTGGTTTTTGAGAAATAGTGATTTGTTTGTAAATCTTTTGACGTCAATATCTCAAAAACGACTGCACCGATTTTATTTATTTTTTTTTCAAAATCTTCGTCTCGATATTATCTTTCTCAATCAACCAAAATATGTATACCCATCGATACAAAGTTTTTGAAATATGGCTACTTTTCTGTTTTTCACCGAAAATAATTGTAATTGCTCTAACTTTCGAAGAAATCAAAATATCAACTTGAAATTTGACATGAAGGTGACTCTTATGATTGTCATGTTTGGTATTGAAAATCAGCTCAATCGGACAATTAGTTCCGGAGTTATTCAATTATGTATATAAATCTAATTTATTCGATATCTCGAAAACGACTGCACCGATTTGATTTCTTTTTTTTTCAAAATCTTCGTCTCGATATTATCTATCTTAAATAACCAAAATATATATACCCGTTGATACAAAGTTTTTGAGCTGTGGCCACTTTTCTGTTTTTCACCGAAAATAATTGTAATTGCTCTAACTTTTGAAGAAATCAAGATATCAACTTGAAATTTAACATGAAGGTGACTCTTATGAATGTCATATTTGGTATTGAAAATCAGCTCAATCGGACAATTAGTTCCGGAGTTATTCAATTTTGTATATAAATCTAATTTATTCGAGATCTCAAAAACGACTGCACCGATTTGATTTTTTTTTTTTCAAAATCTTCATCTCAATATTATCTATCTCAATCAACCAAAATATATATACCCGTCGATACAAAGTTTTTGAGCTATGGCCACTTTTCTGTTTTTCACCGAAAATAATTGTAATCGCGCTAACTTTCGAAGAAATCAAGATATCAACTTGGAATTTGGTATGAAGGTGACTCTTGTGATTGTCATGTTTGGTATTGAAAATCAGCTCAATCGGACGGTCAGTTCCAGAGATATTCGTTCGGGAATTACGATAATAACAAACTATGTACATATATTCATTCATGTAGGTTTCCAAATATGGCCATTTTTCTATTTTTCACTGGAAATTATTGTAATCTGTACCTGTGGGAATGAAGTTAGATGATTGAAGATGTTAATAGCGTTGCCATTTGTGTGATTTTGTCACCAGTACGCCCTCATTCTTCCAATAATTGAACCAGTTCCAAAATTCTGTAAAAATTCCTAATACTTGCCCATAACCCCCCGATAGATCACCACTTATGAAATCGAGTAAAAAAACATTCACACCTTCAAACAAGATGTAAACGAAGAAACAACGACGTCTTTCAAATCGCGAAATTGAATTTTTTTCATTCTAACGTGTCCTCTCACTATTCGGCTAACTGAACCAGTTCAATTTAAAAAACCATCCGGAAGCTCACCATCAATTTATTGATGGCAAGGAAACAACGCATATCTATAGCTGCATAGCCTCAGTCGCATGGCCTCTACGTCTGCTTGTTTAAATACTTGCGGGTTTTTTTATAAACATCCTTAAAATACAAAATAAGGAGGAATTACATTGTGAATTTTGAACATAATGAAACACTTGATGATTAATTAAGAAGCTGAAGACTGGATTAAAAAAGTTGTTGTGTATTTCATACTAGAAGGAAACAAGTGTCTCATTTTCCGTATTCCGAGTTGATGATAATACATTTAAATAGAAATACTGATTATAATGAAAATAAAATATGTACATATGTTCCTGTTAAAGAATGAGACAATCATGATTAAAATTAATTTAGGATCATGAGGCTTGATAACGCGCTAATATTAATGAAAATTTGGAAAAAATGCAGCTGATCGAATGTTCATGTCCTTGAAAAGAATTATATATTGAGAAATAATATCGTTTTTTTTCCTCTTTTTCCTGAGAAATTATCATTCACTCTTCCACAACTGTTTTCTAAATTGAACAGACTGAATTGCTATTTTTATCCACACTCAGTGGTTTGAATAAATTTGGGATTTCTGTAGGATTGAGAATTAACTTTCAGTTATTCCTGTTATCGCAGAAATTATTTATAAACGTCCCGATTCAAGAGACGTACTCTGATGGCATATACTAACGTGGAAATTCAATCGATAAACAGGGATTTAGTTCATCAACTGAATTACAGGAATATTGGTGCTAGTTTCTTTTTTTTTTTATTAAAGGTGCTAGTTTCTTACCTCAAAATCTGAAAAAACACGGGGAGTTGAATTTGATTGTTCCATGCTATATTGTCATGCTATATTTCAATTTTCATTGTGAGGACTATCAATCATCAATCATTCATAGGGGATTCCAATTCAAGCATAGCATTCAACCAGCTTCGTGGTTAAATTTGATCCACGAAGAAAAAATTAAATGTAGTCTGTAATCTGTTTTTTCAATCGATCGAACCCACCAGGGAAATAATACTCATGCATGAGAAAATGTGCACCAATACGAAGCCGATTTCTCTTGGCTGTCTGAAACGTGTTTTGTTTAGTAAATTCCTGCCTGACCAAGTCCATTTCGAACGATCCACAACATTCTTTTCTCGTATTATCATCTCTAAATTCCATTGGATGAATTTTATTTCATCAGTTGCCTATTTCAGTTCTCCATCGATAGATTTTATCAACAGACTTGGATGCTCTCTTTGTTAATCGACATGTCATCTAGCAATACTACAAGATACAATTACAAACCGATCCATTGACAATTATAATTGGACCTCTAGGAACATTGATGGATCCGAGATGTTTCGCCTGGGTCTGCGTCACGTGGAGACTGAGCTGTAAGAGGCTTTCTTCTCAGTAATATATTCATACATTGTCAACTGATGTTTCACCAGATAGACGTCATTGGATTATTTGTTCAGGCCAATTCGTAGAAACAAGACAGTGTGAGTTATAGAAGACCGAGAAATGACTAGAATATACGTTCATTTTACTACTCGCACTCAAAGGGTTTATGACGGTGATGAAAGATGAGAATGACTAATATCCCATTATATTGAATTGCCAATAGATAACTAGAAACATGTCAGTTCGTTGTTATAGTGCATCCCCCGTGGAGTATCTTAATAAGTACAATAATGCTATAAATTGGCTAACGACACCCATTCCCCAAAGTTCTTGACGACCAGCCTTGGAGAAAGTGTAGGTTCAAGGTACTCTCTATAGTTTTTACTGCTCTTTTTACACGCAATATAGCTCACGCAAAATAATAAGATAATATTCATATATTATTCACAAACTACCTCTCGCTTGGCTGAGGAGAAGTCATCAACCGAAGAAGGCAAGAATGGAATAAAAGGACGAAATGTAGCCTGGAGGCGGCGTAAGTGGCGTTCGTGCCGAAGCAACCAGTTCAATCTGAGCGTGGGCCCTCGTACACAGCAGTTTCATCTTTAGAATTGTGAGAATCAGTCTTACGGGATACTGTTGTTACAACAATGTTAAAGGTAAAGAAGTAAAATAAAACGAGTAAGATCGTTCCGAAGTAAATTGTCGTTATACTTTCGTTTTTATGTTGAAAAGTAGGATTGAAAATTTCTGTTTGAAATTTCTAAGATTAAATTTTTAAACGCAAACGAGTCGGAAAATTTTATATCTGTAGTTTTAGTCGTGAGTTCTCTAGTGAAATGGCCAAGTGCGTTTTAATCGTGGACATTTCTCTTGTATAAGTGATCGACGAGTCTTAGTATTTTATTGGCAATGTTCAAAGTATTACGATACAATGTTGGTTGATAAAGTGGGGGACATGAATGTCCTGTTTTTGTGAATGTCCGGAAACAACAGGGAGACCAAATATAATTTTGCCTGATATTTTCTTTACAGCTATTGACCCTGTTTTTGTGTTGCTATGGTGCACTTGCTGCACCCACGATACTTCAGTCGAGACCACTTGTGCAAAATGCTGAAACGCGATTTGCAAATTTGCTCCCTGGCGTTAGAAATCTTGAAGAAAAATCAATTCCGGTAGCAAAGGTAAACTCTGGTTTGCCTGTTACTTCACCTGGGAAAATGAATCTAAAGGAGAGGATGCAAATTCAGTTAGCAACACTACCTGGGCTGGAGAATCTTGTGGAAAAGGCTATTTCAGAGGCTGTTATATTGAGAATGGCTGAGAGTCACCCTGAGAGTGAATACGAGAGTATCTAAATCAGTCGATCAAATGTACACTAGGAAATAGACTCGTGTTGTTTTCATGTTGAAAAATAAATTCACACACATTATATTTTTCTATCTTTGTATTATAGTATTTCTATTTTTGTTTTTGAATTCTATGAAAATGATTGAGAGCAATCTGCAGGAAGACCCAAGAAATTATGATCGTGATCAACAACCGATAGAAAAGTTCTCCTCCAGTAGAATCCTTCATCCGTAGCAGATAACTGTACACGAAAAACAAACTAAAAACCGTAAAAAAAAACTATTTTATTATTTTGAATGATGTAAATACTTATTTACTTAACTAGCTAATTAATTTCATCCTCATATTTTAATTTTATCGTCATTTTTACTATTTCATGAACATTATAAATAATGTTATTTCATGATAATATCTCTCCACCATCCACCTTACGGTAAATAATACAGGAGGGTCTCTTTTATTACCGACTCCATTTACACTTTCGTCTCATCATCCCTAGATGTCCCCGTCAGATACTTCCAGTAATGGAAAATCCCCGCGTGATCAACCGCAAAGTTAATTACAAGAACCACCAGTATTTGCACGAACAATTTACGTTTGTTGAATGACAAAATACACCAGCAGAGGCTGAGCTCCACAAAATTCATCCAATTACCATACATTACGATGTACGAATTTAATCAAACTTCACTCTGTAACTGCGCGAGTATCTACGGAACGTGTCTAACGGATAATCTGATGGGACTACTAAAACCTATATGTACACCAACGAGACTAACTCACCAGAACAACTCATGGTTTGTTTGAAATAAAATAATCTCGAGCTTTTGGATTATTATTCCTGATAGTTTACACGTTCTAATCCCAATAGAAGCGTGCTCATGCGTGATTAAGTGAGGTTCTTATTCTCGTGCACATATGAATATGCATAAAGATATCACATCCCCATTCCTTGCCCCAAATCTACTCCTCTCAATTATTCCTAGGATACGATATTGAGTGATCAATTCACTGTGAAAAATTGTCACCCTTTCAAAAGCTCTGTCAAATAATCCGCTGTACTCTTCTGATATTATCCTCATACGGTCGAGGAAATTATTTCAACTGAATGCAATTAAAACAGCCGAACAATTATGCTTTATCGATCATCATTAATTAAATTGAAAGAACGAAGACAACTCGTTTACAGTCTTTTAATTAAGCTCTCTGCTATTCCAGATTGAGAGGAATTTTTTTTGCGAGTTTAATCGAGAAATCTCCCGAAAATGACACAAAAAGACGGGAAAGAGGAAAGAAAAAGGAGGAACTCTCCTTTGCGAGTCAAGAGTCTAGAGATGGATATAACTTCGTGTACCCCGTTCGTGTGCCCTTCTATCAACACTTCCAACAAACTCTCTCAGTTAATCTAGTTAAACATCGAGATTTACTGAGAATTCAACCTAAATTAATTATCCCTCCGAGTTGATCTCGTTTATTATGACATTTTTTTTTCCTCCAATCCCTCTCTTTCAAATGAATTGATTATTTCATCAAATTAAAACTGTTAGTAGTTTGAAATAGCTCTCTCGGTATCTTTTCGATATTGTCTCTTCCGATATTGTTATTGAATACTGAATAAGGAGAACGCTGGCTATCGGTGAGTTTAGTCAACTTGTGGAAAAATAATTCATTGGCTCGGAAAAGTATCTCCGTGGTTCAGAGAATTGGTTTCTATCGTGATATTTCAATACTGGGGAGCTGCGGTAAAGATAGACAAGGAGAGAGAGGGAGAAGGAGAGAGAATCCAAATATGATGCTGAATGAGTACACGGAGTGAATTACCCTTACGGTACAGTAATTTTTATCCTACCGTCAGGGTAATTTTTATCCAGACGATAGTGAAAGTTACTAACCAAACCTAGAATTTTTATTGAACTCTAGACAAACATTACTGTGCTGGAAGGGTAAAATTCAACACAACTTGGACATTATTTATTCTCATCAGGACAATATTTCTCAAACGGAAAATAAAATTTAATTTTTATAGTAGATGAAGTGTTCGTCAACCATGTTAAAGACATCATTAGATAATTTCTTAAGTTCGGCCTTGCGGTTAATAAATTAGTCAGAAATCAAATATTTGCTGTCAAATAGCCTATGTTTCGATCCTTATGAAGATCCTCATCAGGACTTTTTTTATTAGTGCTGTGTAACATGAGTAAAAATATATGAGAAATCCAGAACAAACATAGAATAAAACAACAGATACAGTCATTCTTACTAAGTATATACCAAATTAGAATGAAAATTAAGTGTAATAATCCAAAAATTCTCGTAATACAACATTATGTCTTCCCTTTTTTTTGATTTGTGAAGTTATGTGGTCACTCCGTAAACAGACGGTTGGATATGACAAAGAGTAGCCCTAATCAGAAAACAACCTAATCGTTGGAGGATGTAAAAATTGTACAATACCTGATTAAACATATTGTGAACAATGTGAAGCAAACTATAAATAATGAAATAATAAATTAAAGAGCAGAATGGTGTTATGTCAGGAATGGGTGAATCTGACGAAAAGTGTGATAACTTTCCTAGAAATAACCTTCATAAATCAAATGTTTAAATAACGGGAAAATGTCTCAGATGACTAGATTCAAAGCTGAAGTTTAGAACCAAATTAATTGAAGGTTGATTACTAAATAATTAATAGAATTCCACAAATACCCATTAACTAACTCGTTCCCTTTTTAGCCTAACCTTACGGTCAATAGCATGGACGGGAAGATTATTTCGATAGGATTCACAAGGATTTAATTAATAAAAAGAATCACTGAAGCTACTTTCTATATTTTTGACAAAATGAAATGAGTTTACAAAAAATGGTTATAGTTGTAACTTACGTGACCAATTTCGTTGATTGGTTTGACTTACGCTGTTTTGTTTTTGACAATTAATACGAGATTTTAATTTATTACAATAATTGTTATGACAATTTATCGTTAAGTATTTGATTTCAATTCAAGTAAAAATCATGAAAGATTTTCCTTAATTGAAATAGTAATCATGAAAGATCCTACTCTTGAGAATAAGTCTAGTAAGACTATTATCAAAATGAAGTTATGAAAAACTCTACATAAATTCGAATTGAAATCGAATGTATAAGTCCAAACTGTAGGACTAAGAATTTTCAGAGAACAGGTGTCTCTCTACTGACTCTACTGACATACTGAACTGGAACTGAAGCTGATTCTGGCAGCTGCGCCCCCCTTTATATATCATCCATGTCCCATCTCTTGTACAAGGGAGGCACACACTCACCCTCCTTACTTGCGTGTCTTTCCCTGATTGGTTCGAGAATAAAAAAAACCAATACTTCGTGCGTGAAGTAACTTGCTACACTCCTTATATGGTCATCTTTCGGGTGTCATCCCTGTGATTGATCCACGTAGAGGGGTTGACGTTGTCTTCTACATTTCCTAATATGGGCATGTTTTTCGGAGTTTGCTCACTTCTCAAAAACTCCTATGATGTTCATTAAAAATAGAATTCTTCCTTGTTTTGTATTGTTTTACCAGGGCAACAACTATTTCGATTTCTGTTCTCCTATTTTCGATTCTTCTCCATGAAAATGGTGGTTTAAAATTCGATGACCAGCGATGTTTCAACCTGTGGTTTCAAGTTGTAAATTTTGTTGAACTTTGTTGAATTTTATTTCATGGTATGAAAAGGCGTCGTTAAGGGTTGCGCAATTGGATATCATACTCCTTTCCTAATATGCGTGCGTGCCCTAAGTCCTCATAGCTAATCAATAATCCAACTTGGGTTGACATTCTAATAAAGTCCACTTCATTTCTAATTTCGATAATTTTGAACAGAGTTTTCTATCATTGATGAAAATTTAAATCATGATAATTGACTTGAATTGTTTTCATAATTCTGAACATAGATATGTTAAATAAATACAGATATTTTAATTTTAACTTAATTCTATTAGATTGAAAATTACGGGTGTCGTCTCTTTGTTTCATTCTATTTGCTTTTGGATTTATTATTTTGCATTTAGACCTTCTGAATTAATTCATAGAATTATTTGTTCGAAAATTAAATAGACCCTTGTCTAATTCGACTCTCAGGTATTTACGCCATTTAGATATTTAGGCCTTCGTTAACTTGATTCTTATGACTAATGAGTCATTGTGGAAATGATCAATTATTTAGTATTTCAGTACTGGAAAAATGTATTTTAATGCATTTTTCGACGGACGTCACAATGGACAGTCATCAGGTCTTGTTCATGACACACAACAACAAGATACCCACACAACCATCGATTAAGCATTGGTGGATCTTGTATCCTGCGCATGCACGAGGCACTAATAGATCACATATAGAACCTCCAAACTCTATTTTCAAATGCCACTGTGTATTTTCTGACGACAAACAAATTAGATAGCAAATTTATGTAGAAGTAATCCAACCCGTGGCCAATCAAGGCTATTTACGATAATAAAGACCAATAGACCGAGCTAAGGCCATTTACATCAGTTCTGAAATTTATGGAATGTTTGTTTCTCATTATATGGACCATTTCCATCAAATTTCTCATATAAGGCAATTTCTCATATGTCATTGTCTCTCTGGCACAGATCTTCGTTCTTCCAAAATTTAATTTTTATATATTAAATTTTATTGTTTAAAAATTAAAATTTTACTAATTTCCAGTTAGAAAAGAAGAAAAAATTTATGGAAGAACACACTTATTAAACGGAATGGTAATTTTTACTAAAAATTTCTCTCCGTGTAGTCAAGCTATGCTGCAGGGAAACGCCGGACTCCAACGAACGCGTCTCGACGATAATATAAACTCAGGCTCTACAGAGGCCACGGAATGCATGGATCTATCAAAGGGACAAAGCTAACTAACCAGTTCAAAGAAGAGTTTGACTACGGTTTTCTTCGTTCAACCATTTACAACTTTGATATTGACCAAACTGATATCTCCAGTTCCCCACGCTTTAAGTCATCTATAGATACAACACAGGGTAAGAAAGTTGAATGACTCTGGAGACCTTCAGGTATTAGATTTCATTGACAAATCCTCTGTTAATAGTAAAATTGGTGGAAATTTAGAAGGGTACTCTTACGCTGAGAGTGATAAATAGAATTGGGAATATTATGGCGTTCAGGAATCAGGCCTTCGATCATTCTCAAAGTATCCCAATTTTTTTGATTTCCATATTTCTTTCATTAGAAATCAGATTTTAATCTCTTTTTGCATCCAACACATTCGTACATCATTGAGTATTTCATAAGGTGTCATATTGAGTATCCGATTTTCTAGTGATTAACACTGAAGCTCTCTACATGACGAAACCGCTCAAGATTTGCTAAATATCCCGATAACACGGTCTAATAGTTAAAATTCTTGAACGGTCCTACTTGCCTTGTATTTAACAATTGAACTATTCATAAGTTATACTGCACAATGTTTTCCTTTCTTCAATCGAAGAATATTCACTATACTATTTCTGATTCAAGAAAAGTCCTACTTCTTTTCAAATTTGACGAGCATCCAATCCGCTAGTAGTGGTATGATTGGAGAGACGGAAACATTCCATTACGAATTGATAAAAGGAGCATCTATTTATTCAAATAATTGCCGAGATAATACAAAAGGAAATCTCATGGAATAGGAAATTTTCTATATGTGTATCTACAAAATTGATGAGCTCAAATGTGTTGTCTCCGCTTTTAACTGGGAATGGATTACTTTTTTCGTCTCGTTGACTTATATTTTTATAGTACACGCGGAGAGTTCAATCGAATAACAGTCGCCTTTGCGATTCCAATTTCCATAAAAAGTTAATGGAGTTCAGGTATTTAGAGTAGAAAAATCTACCGGAATCTTCCTTTAGTCCCATCATTGAATCTCAATTCAGTAATCTTTCATGATTTCTATTCATTATTAGAGCAAAGTGCTTCTTAAATGACAGAGGAATAACGACGTTTGAAAGAAATCGAATTCATATCAGACATTAACGTAGTCAGTCAGACCTTCCACCAAAGTGTACATTTCAACGTTCAGTTCATATTTGGCCACATTTCATATTGATAACGTCTATTTGTTCGTGTAATATTTGACTGCTTATGTACAAGCTGCAGGGTACGTAAAATGACTGAATAAAATGGGTAAAGGAAAATACGACGACCCTACGAGTCTTCTAGCCTCTCACTGCGAAATTAATAAATTGTTATTTTTCCAATCCGGCTCCCTTTCACCTTTTCGATTGTACTATTTATGATTGTGAGGTGAAGTGCGAAGGTTGCAGGCAGTGGGTCAACGTCACTGAATGGAGAAAATCTCATAGTCATGCTTCTCAATACTCCCTTCAGTGGGGCTACTCTCGCTGTACAGTAATTTTCTCATTCTCTTATATACTTCTTCTTCGCATCCAATTCTACCACTTTTCACTTCTTATCCTGCATTGTCCCAAGGATCTCACTCCTTCATTTTTTTTCCCTTTTCACCAAAGGGTTGCGGCAATAATGGTGACATCGTGATAATTTCTCCTAATGTTGTTACAAACAATATGAACAAATTGCGTGGAGATACGAATGTATCGTCGAATAAAGAGTTCGAGGGTAAATTTTCATTGTCGTGATTATATTGAAAAAGTTCGCAAACCCAGAAAGAGAGTTAATTTTGTTAACTAGCTCATTTATCGTCATGAACATATAAATAGTTAGGAAACAACTCTTCTACTCGTAGAACTTGACGCTGCATTTGGTGGTATCTCTGTGTGTCGTCCTCTGTGTTTTATCCAGTGTTCTAGATACAGAGTTGGTGAGAGATACACTCGACTCTCTGCGACACCAGTCCTCAGTTCAGCCCAAAAGCCCTGCTAATGGTGGAACTCGGGAGATTCATGCTTCACGTGAGAAATAGTGTTTATTCGTCATAATCAGACCTATTTGCTCTATGGTGTATTTATGCGTGAGGAGAGGAACCCCAGTATGTATCCAAGGGGATCGCGTGATGTTATGATAGATGGGGAAACTCTCTTTGTGGATCCATTATGATATTACATAAAACATTAAAAATACCGTGCGTATTTTCAGTCGCACGAAAATTTTCTGCCAAGCAAATTTATAACACATCATCTTGAGAATTCAATCCACATTGATTTAGAGATTTCCTTACAATTTCGCAAATTAAAGAGGTTACTGATATCCTTGTATTTATTCCCTCTTTCCTAGAGAAATCGGCGAGTGAATCCTGAAATTATTTTGGAGCAATCTCTTGGCTATTCATTCAGGAGAGCGCGGGAGGGAAGGAGGGGGGGGGGTGCCAGTGACGGGGTTTTCAAAGGCCTTGATCCATGATGTTGGGTTTGAGTAATGGAATGTCCTGGGGAAGAGTTGCTTTTAGTAATGTACCGGCCAGAGGGATCGTTGAGATCGATACGAAAACATGGCAGGGAGCCCCCATCCCAGGATGCTGGGCTTCCCAGCAAAATCTCATCGCCGATTTGTAGCATTATCGTGATTACTTGGAAAGAGTCATCCACTTTTATCATATGCTCCAAGTCAAGGAGAATTGAACGTTTCATGTTTTTAACTTCTCGACCCGAAGGGAGGAAATTATTGTAATAACCCCGAAAATCGTAACTGCAAATTTAATGATATCATTCTATGATGTTTTTGAACACGTGTCCGCCTGTCCGTCTGTCCGCCTGTCCGCCTGTCCGCCTGTCCGCCTGTCCGCCTGTCCGCCTGTCCGCCTGTCCGCCTGTCCGCCTGTCCGCCTGTCCGTTTGTGTGCGTGCGTGCGTGTGTGTGTGTGTGTGTGTGTGTGTGTGTGTGTGTGTGTGTGTGTGTGTGTGTGTGTGTGTGTGTGTGTGTGTGTGTGTGTGTGTGTGTGTGTGTGTGTGTGTGTGTGTGTGTGTGTGTGTGTGTGTGTGTGTGTGTGTGTGTGTGTGTGTGTGTGTGTGTGTGTGTGTGTGTGTGTGTGTGTGTGTGTGTGTGTGTGTGTGTGTGTGTGTGTGTGTGTGTGTGTGTGACGCTAAAAGTTATCACCAGTTCTGTTGAACGAACGGTGCAATTTTTTTTCTTCTTCAATCGATGCATCTACATGTAGCTTAGAAGTGATTAGTTTTTGAAGATGATCACCTCAGCAGTTCTTTAGTTATTCGCAAAAATAATGCGGAACGACGTCGAAAAGGTTTTTTTTTTATAAATTCCTCTAGTTCTTTTAGATAAATGATACGATTTGAAATTTGCTTCATGCAGTCGGTGCGTCTTTGCGTAGACTAAATCTAATTGAATTCAGAGAACAATGGTCTCAGCGGTTATTTATTTATTTTGAAAATGAAACTTCCAGAGTTTTTTTGATTTTTTTTAGTGAAACTGGTATAGGCGCCTTTGGGTGCGAATCGTATACACGAGAGTCCGTATGTAGCGAAAAAAATCGACACCATCGGGCAGGGGGCAGTGATGATTTACTGTGCCCCCCCGCCTCTGCTGTCCAAGTTTTTTTTTAATTGAAACTTCTATAGGCGCGTTGGGTGTGAATGAAATACACGAAAGTCCGTATGCAACGGAAGTAACCGACACCATCGGGGAGGGGGCAGCGCCGTGAATTGGTGTGCGTACAGTGCAACGATCCCCCCTCCTGCCCCAACGAGGGGCACTGTCTTCCATGAAGTTTCACGTCTGTTGCGTAGCTTCTTCGTTCTCTTTTTTTCTTAATATTTTTTATCTTTTTATTTTCTCCTTTTTCAATTTTTCATCATTCATTTCACAGCGTCAGCGTCGGGAGTTTTTAATGTTCAATTTTTTTAATTTTTTGCTTTTTGAATGATTCCATTTATAATTTTTTTGACAAGGTTGTTCAATTTCCAATTCCCATTTCATGTTTAGTTGTTTTCATTTTGCGCTTCAAAAAAAAAAGTGTTTCAATTCATAATTTTTTTGGTTGGGTAAATTGTTGGTCTTCGCCTACCTTTCTATCCGCAATTTAAACTTCGCCGCGCCAGATTTCATTGAATGAGAGTGAATGACCAGTAGCGCCAATGCTTTTTCATTTCATCTTGCAGTGGGGATTTTCAGTTTTATTCACTAGATTGGTTAAAATCATTTTCTCTAATCAATATTGTGAGTAATGAGGATAATTAATGGCTACGTAAGTGTATTCGGTAGAATCTTTGGAGTTTGATCTTTTTTTTAACTATAGAAACATTATTTTTGGTTAAACCACAACAAAGTGATGTGGGCACAGACGCCTAGGGACGTGAGGTTGAGTATAGTCAAACGCATATACCCCTTCTCACGGGCTCGTCGGGGGTAAAAAAACAACACCATCGGGCCGGGGGCAGCGCTGTATAGGAAGTGTTACGTACCAAGCTGGTTCTCTGTTGTACCCAGGTGGCGGGTCCACTGCCCGTGGAGTGCTTAACCACTCTGCTTCACAAGCGCGGGAATTTTAAAAATACAGGCGAAATAATTGATTGACACAAACACAGGATTCAGGTTATTGTGTCCAGTGCTACCTAGCACTAAGGCCATACGCACCTAGTAGAAACCACTACGAAGGGAGAACAGCTCAGAAAAATCCAGCCGTGACGAATGAGATCGCCACGTAAGTGGACCTTCAGCTTCCCGAGTCCCCTAGCCGGATCAAATAGACGACCGGTAAGAGGGCTCGGTACTAGCACGGGGAACCACGGGAAGGCGGTCCACATTTGACCCCGCTGAGTTTCCTGAAAGAAATTATTGATTAGTAGATAATAATATTCCCAAGTGGCGAGAGCTAGGGTTGCCCCGAGAAGATTACGGGACCCCAGTCCCATAATCACCACCTCCGACAGGTAGTGATTTGCCACCCCACTAAAGAGGAAGAGTTCCCAGCTCGCAGGGTCCTCAGATGAGTTGAGGAACCCCGACTGCGAGTCCAGGTTCTAGTCCTCGGATTCCGCTGCTGCGGCTTCGACTGCATTCCGGTGCTCGGACTTAATCCAGAGACACTCGGTACAAAATTCAGAGAACGCAATAGACGCCTCCTTCGACGACACGAGAGCGTGTGCCGCCGCAGGCCACCCATGGTTCCCGATGAACCTATCAATGCACTCCCGCTGGGGCGCATACACGGGGCACTCCAAAAGGAGGTGCCTGACGCTATCTTCCTCCGCTCCACACTCACAGTCTCGCCCGTCGGCATGTCCCCATGGCTGAAGATAAGCCCGGAATTGGCCATGCCCGGTAAGAGCCTGCGTGGTGTAGTAGTTGACTGGAACATATTTCGCTTCCAGTCTTTTATGAACATCATTGAAGAACGCGAACGTGGTGCGACCGGTGACCGCGGTCTCGAATTGCACCTTCCACAGCCTCTTGGCCTCATCCCTAATGAGCGCGACGGGATCCGGCTCATCAACTTCATCCCTTTCCTCAGCCACAGCCTCTTCCGCCACCTGCGCGACCCTTTCTCCCCCCCACTGACCGACTCCCTCCCTTCTACGCCGTGGCTGTACCGTGATATTACCTATACTCGCTTCCCTCCCCACGCGTATTTTATACCTAGCTGCTCTTTCTTCCAGGAGCAGACCTATCGGCAAAACACCGGCTATTACGCAAAGGGACTCGTGAGAAGCGGTCCGGTATGCGTGAGTGACCGTGATCAGGGCACTTCGCTGGATCGCTCGAAGCGCGCGGAGATCGCCCGCGTCACAGAGATCCAGCCAGCACCTCGCGGCGTACGTCGCAACCGATTCAAACACGCCACGATAGACCGTCCGCAGAGCCCCGAACCTGATTCCCCAATTAACTTTCGCGAGTCTCTTAAGTCGCCCAAAAAGCTTCCCCGTCTTTTCCCTAATATGCCGTATGTGTGCCTTGACAGATAGATTCTTGTCAAAGTGCACCCCTAGATACCTAACGCTGTCTCGGAATTTAATTTTTGAGCCATCTATCTTGATAGTAGGAGGGTGGCTCTCGAGCTGCGGCTTTTCCCCATATAATTTCCTCCTACGGGGAGCGTCGTATTTCCTACGACCAATTGGGGCCCTCCTTATCCAATTAGTCCTCAGCATGATGGCTTCGGTTTTACTTTTGGATAATTGGAGTTTTGCCGAATCACACCATGAAACTATAAAGTCCGTGACCTCTTGGTCTTTGCGCTCGAGATCTTCGCGAGATTTGCCTTTGATGATGACAATGAGATCGTCCGCGTAGGCGACTTCTATCTTTCCAAATTTCTCTTCGACGCCTTGGAGGAGGCCATCGAACATGAGATTCCAACACGCAGGTCCGAGAACTGACCCTTGCGGGCAGCCCCTGGTTGCCTGCTTCGCGACTTCTTGATCGTCCCACATGATCTTGACCCTCCGGTCGTCAAAGTAACTCCTCATAACTCTGAAGACATTCTTTGGACAGTCTCGATCAGCGAGGGCTTTGAGAACGAGGGGCCACCAAACGTTATCGAAGGCCCCTGAGATATCGAAAAGGAGTCCGATAGTGTACCTCTCCTCAGAAGCAGACACCATGCGGCGCATTTCCACGATTGCGTCTTCCGTGGATTTTCCGGGCATGAACCCAAACTGCTGTTCGGAGACTCTGCCCGGCGCGAGGGACGTTGCAGTTATGCGAGATTTGAGGAGTTTTTCAAAGAGTTTTCCCACCACCGAGAGGAGGCAGATGGGCCTATACGACTTTGGATCCGTGACGTCTTTGCCCGGGCCCTTTAGAAGGGTGACCAATGAGCCCACCTTCCAGGGTGCTGGGAAGACGCCCCGGTCGAGGCAAACATTGAACAGAGTGACGAATATCTCTGGGATAGCTTTAAATGCCTCCTTCAGTACTCGGACTTCGACGAGGTCGCATCCGGGCGCCTTTCCGTTTACCATGGTGTTGAGGGCGATCCCGATATCTTCGGCTGTAAAGTGTGCAGCATTGGGAGTTTGCGGGTCGAGGTCTCGAACCTCTTCCCTGATGACGCGTTGTTGGGGTGTGTCTATGTTGGGGTCGTCATCCGGGACGTGTGTGTCGAGAAGGAGACGCGCGGTATCCCTCATGCCCGTCGTTGTCGTGTCCCCTTTCCGGAGGGTACTCAGCACCGTCCCTGCTCTAAGTTTATCCGCGGCATATTTATACGGCCATCCCCATGGATTTTCCTTCCCCGATTTTGTAATGAATTGCCTAGCACTATCGGTTTTACTTTTATTGATCGCGTATTTATAGTCCTTTAAGAGTTCCCTATAGAGCTGATCCTTCTCGACTCGCTCCGCGGGGTCGCGCATTTTCTGGTAGGCTCGTCTCGCCTTGAAGGTTTGCTTCCGTTTACGGCCTAGTTCGGGGTTCCACCATGGATTTGATTTGCGAAAACGTTTCTTCCTTGGCATGGACTCCTCGCAGGCCCTGATGATAGCCTCCTCGAGTGTCTTTGCCATGCTTTCTACAGCATTGGTGGTTTCGAACGCCGGATCCCGCGACCACGACGAGGACTCGCGCTTCAGGGTGACGGCAAAACCCTCCCAGTCGGCTCGACGAACGTTGAACCTCATAGGAGGGATCGCCGTCTCCGCCGCGCCGCCCTCCGTCGGTGCCACAGGTGTCCGGAGATCGATCACCACCACCCGATGTGCGGAGACCGTCCAGTCCTCCCGCAGATTCCATGCATGAATATACGGATCCATGATGGGTGTAGCAAGGGTTACGTCGATAAACGACGTTTTGGGTTGGACAAGAGTAGGGTTAGACACGGACGTCTTATCCCCTGCAAAGAAAGTGGGGCCCTGTTCTGGGTCATTCAGGACCGACAGGTCAAAAGAGCTAATCAGACCCTCGATAAGTTCAGCATCCTCATTGGGCATGGCTGAGGGGTCCCATAATTGCGATCGCATATTGGCATCCATGCCGATGAGCACACGCTTGCCGCGTAAGCTATGAAGAATTTTGTCGAGTTCGAGGACGTAGGGTTCCCGATCATCCCCGTATTGATAATACTGGGAAATAACGTAGAAACTGAAATTGGGCGCGTTGATCTCGGCGCAGACGGTGTGCGTCGTACTAAGGTGACCTACGTAAACTACATGGAAATTAGGGTTGGTCACCACGACGGCTGCCCAAGAGCGCTCCGTGCGGGTGGCAGCAACCTGAAACGTTCCTATCTCTGGGAGAGACCAGCTCCCATTTCTACAAATCGCGTGTGGTTCTTGGAGGAGGAGCACATCTAACTTCTTTTCCGCGATGAGTTGACGAATTTCTCCGGCGACTACGCCCGAGCGGTCCGCGTTCAACTGCATAACGCGTATCGAGTTTGGGGGTAGGGAATTTGAAGAAGGGGCCGACGGTGAGCCCGGAGTGTTGGGGGTAAGGGCGCGGTCGAAATCTACCGGAACTAAATTAACTCTACATTCGCGGATATTAAAATTGGACTCACCGTTTCCTGTCGTAGAACTGCGACCAGCTGCTGAAGATGGCTGGAAACCCATGTCGAGGCGGACCAGGTTGACTCTGGCAGCACGAAGACTGCCTGCCCCTGAAGATAGAGGCGATAGGAGGTGGTGCGGTGCCCTGGCTTGCGACGGGTGAAGATGATGAACCCCCGAGGGCACCGTCAACGCACCAGACACCCCTGTGTCCAGCACGGGAAGCTGCTCCCCCGTTGGGTCCCCCGCCGTAAGGCGACGACCAGTATGCCAGTGGGCAAACGCACAAGTTAGCCCCCCCGGAGATCCGATTGGGGGCTTTTTACCTCCGGATTTAGAAATTTCCTTATGCCTACCCATTTTTAAAACGCGTAACCCGCCGGTTTTGCTGAAAGTGGAGTAAAAACCCCGGAAGAGTTAGAATTCCTGGAAAGAAGAGGGGATTAGTGGGGAAAAGGCCACCCGGTTCCTGCCGAGCTGGGTAGCTCGGAAGGGCCCGAGTGGAGCCACAGGTTTCCCACCCCCTCGATTCCCCTAGAAGAGGAATAGGGGGGGCCCGGGACCCCAAGGAGAGGAAGCTCACCCACCCCATTGCCTCCCTCGCCGCCCCACCCCGCGATCACGCCCCATCCCACCCCCGTTGGTGTCACACCCCGATCCCTACCCGGTAGCCTAGGCTAGGACGGCATGCAACAATGGCTTGCGAGAACCGCAAGCTCATCCCCCTGACTCGCGAGGCACCAACACCCTTCCCTCCCTGTTGGCCCGCGCGATTGGCCTATCCTAGCTGATGTCGCGGTTTCGCCCCTCCCATCCGGGGGACAGGTTCTTCAGGGAAGAACTACTAGCGCGTGAATGGGCGTGAGCCATCCGCTTGCGCGGAACCATCAGCCATCCCCCTACCCCCCTTTCCCTTCCCACCCATTGCTGCTTCATCCCTCTGCCGCTTGGTAGTCTCCCCAATTGTTCCCAAGTCGGTCACCTATCCCTCTATCCTAGTTCCTAAACCCCCCAGCTGCCTACCAAACGTTTATCCCCCCTCTATTCCCCCCAGACCGACTACCAAACCCCCCTGAACCCTTCCCAAACCTTCCCAAACCCTCCTGATCCCTTCCCAATCGTCTCCTATCAATTAGCTCCCCTTTCCCTAGCTACGGACTACCAAACGTCCCAACCCTTTTACGAAACGTCTACAAACCCTCCCGAACCTATTCCGCCCCCTACCAAACGTTTCCACGCCCCAGCCCCTCTTATCCCCCCTAGGGGCGCGAAAACCCCCCCTATATGATAGCCCTCGTTTGGTGGTACGTTTTCACCCCACCATAGGGTGGGATTACTAACGTAGGCAGGGCGCCACCAGTGCCCTCTATTGACTCGGGAACCGCGGGTTCGTCAGACCCGTAAGTGTCGTGGGCAGGATATTATTGCCTACGCGACACCTCCCTGCGGGGCACAGGATTCAGGTGGACACTGTGTAACGAACATGTGGGGATGTTCGTTGATGCGCCCAAGCGACCAACAAGCTACCAACCTCCGCCACCAGAACATCCGCCGTCCATGGGTTTAGAGTAAGAGAGAGAGAGAGTTATTTTTAGACTATTTTTCCACTTCGGTGCGGTTATCTTTCCCCGAAATGGTGGTTTTTAGGGATTACTTTTTGGAGTTCTTTCCCGAGGACAGGAAATCCTGTCAGGGCTATTTATTTTTGAGGACCCGTGGAATTATCGCGAAGAAGGGCCGACAGTAAGAGTCATCCGGGTTTTTCTATGGGAATCATCCTTTTGCTAATCACACGGGAAATCGATTAGGGCTGATTGAAATATCAGCGCTCCAAAATTTACTTGGATCAAATGGGACTAGTTGGGTATGTTTTCGATACGGTGGAAGGTCGTGAGAGACAAGCGCAACCCTTGTTCTCTGCAAATTGCCGGGTTGTATTTGGTTCGAGTTTATTATTTTTATTAATAATTTTGACTTTCGACCGTATAAATTAATAAGGAAAAGAAAAAGGTTCATGACCGCAAGGCCAAAAAATATTTTTTCTTTATTACTTTTATTATTTAATTTTAGTTATCAATTACGTTCCATTAATCCCGGAGAAACGATCCGTGGGAAGCACCACAAATACTATCTAGCCTTTGGGACGTCCATCCGTCCCTATGAGTCGGGGTAGGAGCTCCAAATCAATTAGATAGAAAGATAATTGGAGTTAGAGTTTTCCCCCAATTCAAATTGAAATTGAATTGGACGGTTCAAGGTGCCACGGCGATGAAAAATTTGTTAGTTATCCGCGTGTCGCGCTGCGGCTAATCAGGATGATCCTAATTTCCCCCTTTACTTTTCCACACAGTCAGTGTCACGACACTGACCCGGTGGGTCAGTCGTTCGCGAGCCCTTAACCTAGCCAACAGGTTCTTCCGATACCCCGGCCTCACGTAGTGTATAGAGCATAGTTATTTAAGTGTACCTGAGTTTAGTATGCCTGAAAGGAGTCCTCAGATCCCGAAATGGTGAAGAAGGTGCCCAAAAAGGCGAAGAAGGTGAGTTTTTGGGTCTTTTCTGTGCTTTATCCGCGCCATTGATTTAATGGCGCCGGCTTTCCCGTTTCTCGACGGGTCGACCACGTTGGCCTTCAGCCACGTGCGTCGCAATTTTTCCCCGATATTACGGGAAATAAGTGAATATTTGTGTGGGTCGAAGTGTTGATTTTTCCCGAGTATATTACTCGTGGTTTTCCCTATTATGGGGTTCCCCGGAAAGTTTTATTTTCAGCAAAATCCCGAGGTAAAAGGGAAAAACCTCGCGGCGCCTCTCTCCGACGCGCAGTCGGCCATTTTCCCTCTCTGTCGGTGTTCACTTCGTTCACCGTGCAGCGTGGGCTCGAGTACGGTGATTCGACTTGCCCCTCTCGCTCCCCACGCCTACAAGCGTCGGCGGTAAATGGTGCGCGCTGAGCGGCACAGTTATCCGTTTAAAATCACGCATCTCTATTTTACTCATTTGAAGGGGTAATTTTTAACCCTCATGCATGAAACCCTTATACATAGATGGCATCCGTGGATCCCAAGGATCACGGTGATATCCGATTGGACCCAATCGGCCGTATATTATTCGAGTTTTCGCGATTTTAGGGAATTCGAATTAATTACTCTGATTTATTTCTCCACTCTCATTGCGTATGACGAGTGGTATATTTTTCTTCTCTTTTCTCTCTCTCTTGTTCTCACGTTCCCTTATTGGGAGTCCGTCTCCGTTGATTCTCAGAATCTCGGATTTATTTTCTTTTCAATTCGGAATTCCGATCTTCCCGGGAATTAAGATCTTTGGGGTAAATTATTTCGCGCTGTTTCAGCTCCGTTGAATACAACGGCCTTGCGGATTTACGGATCCGATTAAATAATTAGGATTATTATTATTTTGGCCTCTCTGAGGAATTAATATTTTTTGGACTACATTTGTTATAGCCTTTTGGTAACTTTTCGGGGCGGTAATTGCCATTGATTCCCGTTATGGGCCGAGTTTTTTGTAAATACGATTTGGAATGTATTGTCTTGAATTTTCAATAGTGGAACACGTAAGTAGAACTTTGTAGTTTCCTTTTTTTTGTTCGTTTAAGGTCCAGCACCTCGTTTCCACCTGAAACCCACCCCTCTCTCTACAACCTGGCCTCCTGAGCGAAACCGGCACCCGTAACCTTTCCTTCTAGTCGTGTAACCTATTTTTTTTGGATTTTTACATTTCGTTGAGTTTAATAATGAGGTAATTTTTCAAATTTTGTCGGTTTGATGATTCCGGTGAAAAATGATCTGGCGCCCAATAGTTTAAATTTTAGGGTAAAACTCGACTAGAGGGAAGAGGGCGAAGGTAACTCGCATTTTCTATCCCCATACGAAAATGTCACGTTACAACTGATATGAAATATAATTATACACTCTTAATTTTTGTTTCACAACAACAATTTGGATAATTTGCTATTTGTAGATGGTTTACAATCACTTGTCTGCTCTTCTCAACACCGAAGATGGGTCTGACTTAACTTGTAACTTAAAAACTATTCGTGAGGAATGAAATGTCGCGCGCATAAGACTCATCCCTTAAAAGGAGTAGGGATCCAATCATAACCCTGACCTGGGTCAATAGGGTTGGTCTAGCTCTCCTACACTCTCTTTCATGGGGTCAGCGCAGCGTCTTGTGTCTGCGTGACCAAGAACAAAGGCCCTTCGACATGTGTTTAGAGAGAGAGGAAAAATTCTGGAAAGAGCCTCGAAAAATAAGCTGTCGCTGGGGAAAGGTTTCTTTGCAACACCTGCCGTAAAAGTTCACATTTCGGGTCAGTTTTGCGTGCGTAAAATTCAAAGGTCGTGTGTAAAGTGAATCTTGTGCGTAAAACTTCGTTTTACGCGCTCGAATTTTACTTTACGTACGATCTTGAATTTTACGCACTCGGTGCACAAAACAAACACTTTGCGCTCCAAATTGCTCCTCAAAGCGAACTTTGGCAGGTATTACAAAAAAAAGTTTCACTTTACGCACTAGTTACACAATGTACTATTATTATTTTTAGTGATAAATGATGAATCGAAAATTTAAATAATGGCGCTACAATCTAGTTATGATATCGATAATCTAGGGATCTTACGTCACTACTAATGTCCTACGCGACAGAAGGAGGGCCGCAGGAGAGAGGGGAGGGTATTTCCAGAAACTCGAGTCCTACGGAGTTTCACTTCAGTTCCGTAGCTTTCTACGCACTTAATTTTTTGACGTGGATACGTCTATGGTTTCATTTTCAAGTTTTTGGGTGTCATTGTGAGAAATGGCCACTATGCGAGAGCGCCATCTAATAGGTGTTGGTATTTTGATAACTCATTGACGATACATGGTGTGACGAGGTCACACACGCCCCTACACTTTGCCCCCTATCTTTGGCTCCCGCAACCGTTGGGCACCCCCTATCCCCTGAATAAATCCTCTCCTCACCCTCCCCCCAGCAGCCGCGAAGAGGATCCATGGCGATTGACCACCGAGAACAGCCGATTCACCCACCAACCATAATATGCCAGCGCAGTCTACCAGATAGGCAGAGTTGAATGCCGGATAGAAGGAAGAGAGAAGAGTGGACAAGGACAATGTATAGAATTGAATGTACTTGAGCCCGGCTCCGATGTGCCTGCTGCCGCGCGCGCCTATTCCCCCCCATGGATGGCCGCGCGGACAAATATATGATGAAGAAGACAAAGTTGAATAGGATGGAAAAAAGAAGTTGAATGCGGAAAGACAAACTCTCGCGAATATATACGAGTTCGGCTCAGCTGTGCATGCTGCCACGCGCGCTCTCCACCCCTGGCTCACCCAAACTGTACGAGAAAGGCCCGGCTCGAGAAGTGCCGACGGTGCACGAGCGAGAACCGAAAGGACACTTCCCTTGAAATACGAGCTGGTGACAAGTCTGGGTGCAGCCATATTACTAGGATACCCCCTCCTTTTACCGTAAGATGGCGGCGCCCAAATCTGTTGACCACTTCGTATTTGTAAACATAAAAAAAAATATTGAGCTACTTCAGATCACCTTCAGCTCGTTTCATCATAATTCCGTGATGGGAACGTTTTTTTTACAATATTTTTTTGAGCTTATCAATGAGCGAGCTAGGAAAATTAATGGAGCAAAAATTCGCCCGCATTTCAGTGGTTTTTGGCTTCCGAACGGAAGCCTTTACAATCGTTCAATTTTCACATTTTCCAATTTTGCCTGGAAACGATGTAGAATGGTCTGGAACGTAAAAATACGAAGAGAATGGAGAGAATGGCGGGAATGTATGTATCTAATGAAAAATCAAAAAAACTTTTTTGAAAAAACTTACGCCAAGTACTCGTTTTATTGCATTGGAATCGGTAGAATAGTATTTGTTGAAAAATGAGATCCTGTGAACCCTAAAATTATGCAAATGACCACAAATTGCTCTGAAATATTGAAAAAATGAAGGAAATGAGAAATGAGCGCCAAGTTTGCTGGAAACTATGAAGAATCAGTGAACGAAAAAAAATGGAAAAAAAAGTCAGGACCAACGTACTTGGCGCAGTTTTCAATGCTAATGTCAATCCTCATGAGAGTTTTGCGTTTTGTATCGAGCTTGGAACTCGGAAGATGCATAATATAGTTTTTTGGAAAACCACGCCAAGTACGTTGGTCCTGACTTTTTTTTCCATTTGTTTTCGTTCACTGATTCTTCATAGTTTCCAGCAAACTTGGCGCTCATTTCTCATTTCCTTCATTTTTTCAATGTTTCAGAGCAATTTGTGGTCATTTGCATAATTTTAGGGTTCACAGGATCTCATTTTTCAACAAATACTATTCTACCGATTCCAACGCAATGAAACGAGTGCTTGGCGTAAGTTTTTTCAAAAAAGTTTTTTTGATTTTTCATTAGATTTCAGTCATTTTTTCAACATGCAATGAGAAAAAACTCGGCTTGCACACTTCCGAGATTACATTTTAGATTACATCATAAATTCTCATAATTTTTTGAATTTTTTATTCATGTGTTCGCTGACTATACGTAATAACTTAATTAATTTATAATAAATTGAGTAATTTTCCCCAAATGATTTGCCTTCGATTGAAGCCCCTACTGAATTTTTCAAATGATATTAGTCATTACAGCTGCTAACGATACGTCAAAAAAAAAGAATAAATAATTATAAATGAACCATAAGTTCCTAAATAATAAAATGATATCCCTGAATCATCATAAATGATTCCCAATCGATATAAATTATTTTCATTGGAAAATAACTTGATCACCTACTATATGTCCGTGTAACGACGCAAGCCGACGGGAGCTGTCACGTGATACATAGGTATTACTCATTTATTCTTATTTTATTAGTTATTGAATTAATGAAACTTATTCAAATAGGGTTAATGACTTTTTTAGATTCACTAAATGATTTTTGACAAATTGGAGAAAAATAAATATTTTTGTTGAAATTTTGCCAACTATATGGTTTTATCGTTTTTTAATTATTACTAATTAGCTATAATTTTCCACATTTTGAAAATGATTCTCCAAATTTGACTAAATCATTGCCTAAATATTTCATCAGTTTTTTTTTGTAAATAGTCAATTTGCTTGTCAACTATACTACGGCGGTCCATCAACAATCAAATCAATTCTAGAATCAATTCGTTGCGTCATCTGAGTCTACACTCCTCTCATGAGAAAGTGGCGCTGATGTCTTGTAAAATACTAGATGTGACACAGGTCCCTCGAGTTACCGACTACCGATTCACTAGTGTTTCGGTATAGTTCGACCCGTTTACCCTGCACTGATGGCAATCGCTGAACATGAAAAATAAAAACGCGATTGTGTTCATTTCATTGCAGCCAACTCAGTGACTTCAATGTGACCAATAACTTTCGGAGATAATAAAATTCGTGAAAATGTGCACGGCAGCTCGTTGCTATGCACATATCTTCGTTAATATTCAATTAATTAAATAAATAGCGACATCAGTGGATAGCTGATATGCGATTTATATAGTGTAACTAAGGGCAGTTTCGTTGTAAGTGGTGACATTTATTTAATAGCCCCGAAAAAAGAATTGGAGGTAGTGGAAGGGGAAGTTGTGTCGTGTATAGATACTTGGTAGCGCTCGGCCTTGTTATGTGAGGTTATGAAACAAGTACTTGGCCGATACGCTACCGCGTATCTCGATCCCAGGTGAGCATTCAAAGGTTCGACGATGGGGAAAAGCCTGTACCCAACTTTGTTTTGCTGAGGCCCAGGGAGGTAAGGCTGTATGTAGAGTCAGGCGAGCCTCAGCTCACTAAGCATCAATGACCAAAGCCTGTGCTCAGGCTTGTGCCAAGGTTAACATGTTGAGGCTAAGTTAGCTGCCTTGGAGTCTGATAGAATTGAGGCTGAACAAAGCTTCGGACAGCCCTTGGTTATCGAGGTTCTCTCAAACTTCTCACATTCGCATGTCAATGTTGATTGTCACTGAATGAATTGAATTAGACGATAATGGAGGTCATTCAAATTAGAGTAGTAAATATATCTGATGATGAGTCATACTAGTCATTGTTCGTAGTTTTTGTATCTTTTTGATTGATCAATTCAATTATCAATACAGGTTACATATATATATATATATATATATATATATATCAGAGTTCATAATGAATATCCGATAATCGGTTAGAGGTAAAAAAAAATTCTGACAATTATAACACTTTCGGGAAATGCAATTCGCGAATGCACGGGGTAAATGTTCTCCGTGAAACTAATCATCAGCTAAGGGACGTTAAAATAGTCTACATACATTCAACGCAGATATCCGTGAGATCGACGGAATGTGAATTACTCCCGTTTTGTCTATGATATGTTCCCAGCCACATTGTACTTCATTGACTGCAAATTGGAAATCGTATTTGTTATGTCCGGAGACGTTGTCCAGCGTTGGAGGACAAGTTTTGATTTTTATATTTTTAATTTCCGTGACTTTAGGGAAAAATTATCCATAGAGGAATGAAGTGTTGAATTATTCCTACTACTTCTTTTATTTTTATTTTTAGGACGATGCTTGTTCTTACTCTTATTTTTTTGATATTCTTACATTCTGATGAGAATTGTGGTATCAGAAAGGGATCAGGTCTCTGTGGATATAATGGAGGAGTTGTTTTATTTGGAATAAAGTTGGAATGCCGAGAAGTTTTTCCCTTTTAATTGCTATATTTCATATATCTTTCAAATGATACAGAAAGAAATCGTGGTTGATTTTAATTTATAAATTTTTGATGTGTCTATCCCTGGATGAAATCTTATGAAAATGATTTTGGTGACTCACTTACTCACTCTTATTCAGATACAAAATAAACTTCCTTGACAATCCCAATTTTTGCTGAGCACTCCTCGTTTAGAAAAGTTCCAGAATTTGTTTATATTAGTTCAATTTTTCACTATTGTTTCTCATCAAGGTCACTTGTAATTTTTCGTGCTACCAAAATTTTATGCTGAAGTTTAAGTACTTGGTGTTTTTCGTCACTTAACTTAACTATTCGATACGTGTTAAAGAATATGTTTGGCCCGGCAGAAACTGGAGTGTATTCACAGCACTTTCGAGAGTTAAGTAATATATTTTTTTGAAGTGAAACTTCTTTACGCGCGTCATGGATTTCCGACGACCGGAATAAAACCGACTCATGACCGTCACGAAAAAACGTCATAGCGGGGTGAGGGTAACTAGACCCCTGGGGACCCCCACCACCGCTTACCGTTCACTGTCGCTCTCTCACCGTATCCGCTTACTGAGGTGAGGGAGCCACTGACGAACGTTCTCTCTCTCTCTCTCTTCTCTTTTTTCCTCTCTCTCTCTCAGACCCTAGCCAACGACGCCTCGCCAAGCATCAGCTGCTTGGGAGAGAGTGGCATAAGTTTCACTTCCGTCGTGCGCAAGCTTGACACACTCAGTTTTCCGAAGGGATGCCAAGTTTTGGTTCATTCACGAGAGCCCGGTACGAAAGACCAATTTCGTGTCCCTTCCGCCAAGGAGATGTATTTCGACTGCCTACTGATTGATGACTAACTGCACGGTTTTCGATTTTTTTCTTCGTGGGCCGTGGTTTCTTTTACTTTTTTTTCAATAATTGCGAAAGAAAATGGCGATTTTTCCCGGGGTTTCTGGCTCATATATTCGGGTCGTTGATCGGGCGAGCATTGGCTTCTACTGGAATTTCAGGCGTTGGCAGTATTTTTGTCACGTCAATTTCATGTTGAAATCCGTTGAGGAACAATGCAATTTTTAATTTTGCAAATATCTTTTTATAATTTAATTTTTAAACCATTTCTAATTTCTTTTTAGAAATTCTTTATAACATGTATTTTCAATTTTATGTTGGACATTACATGTTATTTGTGGATTTAATATTAAAAATGGAGAAAAAAATCATCGTAATACAGAGTCAAAAAAATTCGTTGTATACAAAGAGAATTGAGGAGTGATGAAGAAGGAACGGCTAATGAAAGCCGTGGTGACGACTGTTGTCATAATATCATAGTTTCTGAATCGGTGAACAGTGGTGATGATGATGGAAGTAGTGGAAACAATTTGTATGAGAGTGTGATGAATGATAGCGTTGAAGGCAGCCCCCTGGGTAGTTTTGATCTGGATCATGACAGCAATTCAACAATTGTGGGCAACGTGACATGACTCTCAGCTCCGAGGAATCCTTTGAACATCATCTTGAACCTAATCTTGAACCATGTGCATAAAATATCGTTCTCTATTTCAGTGATAAACTCAAAAATTGGGCAGTAGAAAATATTGGAAATATGGAATTTAAACCACTTAATGGACTCCCTAAGCTATTGATTGAAGAAGGTTATCACGATCTTCCAGCAACAGGCAGCACTCTGCTGGGGGACAAATATTCAATCAAAAGCCAATTGATGATTTCCGAAAGAAATACTCTTGGTCAATATGTATACCTTGGGATCCAAAATGGATTGGAGCAACGTCTATCCAGTGGAGTATATGAAGAGCACGAAGTTCAGGTCCTAGTACATATAGATGGGATGAGTGTGTACAAAAACACAAGAGGGCAGATGTGGCTAATAATTATGAAAATTTATTATCCAAATTATGAGTGTTATCCCTCTATTGTGACTCTTTATTATGGGGATTCGAGCCAAGAGATATCAACGATTTCTTAAGAGATTTTGTGAATGAATCGATTCAGCTAACCAATAATGGAGTGACAGTGGGCCAGAGAAAATATTGCTTAACAAGTAGGCCATCGCTCCCATGCGGCTGGTGTTAAGGATGTTTAGAATTTCAATTGAGCAACTCGCGAAAGAAAGAAAAAAAAAATTTCAAATAATTGATTCACGATATGAAATAATTCTTTTACTAATTTAGAAGTCATGTAGTGGACTTTTTTCTCAACAAAAACTAAAATTATGGCAAAATTCAATGAATATAAACACATTTGTGACTACAGTAGTAGTAGCGAATTTTTGATCGCGTAACGTCGCATTTATCGGCTGGTGGGGAGATTGTAACTGTTTATATAATTTTAATTTTAATAAATCTCCAATAATTTGGTTGATTGTCAATCCCCTCTGGATATTATTTATTCTTAAAATGCTAACGGAATTTGTTGGGTTATGTTGTTCTTCTGACGGCCAAAAAGGATTCAACGTAACCTACATTACCGATATCACTCAGCTGTGCGTACGATGTTGTCGAGTCCCGCGACTCGTAATGGCGGCCAAAATTTTTCTCGTCAATTCAAAAGTGAAACGAAAATATCTCTCTTATATTGATGGGTAGCCCCATTTTTCGTGTGGGCAAAATATTGCCCGTTTCCCGGTGTAAGTGACTTGAAGTTTTTTTTCAAGATCATGAGTGTCTATCCTATCGCTTTTTTTCTTTTAAGCGCACGCGGTCACGGTTCTCCCATAAGAGTAATGATACCCAGAACAGTTTTCAGAAATTAATTTCTCATTAGAATGCTTGGGTTGGGGGTTTGAGATTGCTATCAACTCGTGGCTTCGGTATTCAACTGTTATGTTAAGAAAAGTCGAAATTTCTTTGAATATTGTGAGTTTATGGTAAACATCCTTAAGGATAGGAAGAAATACGTTACTATTATAACTCTATTATTATATTATGCTTCGCTTTGTTTTTCTACCAATTCTATTGATAGTCAGCTTCCGGATGGATCTACAATTCATTCTGTGCATACATTGATTGTCTGTATCTCACGAACTAATCAACTTATCGACTTAAAATTTCACACAGAAGTCGAACCCGACAATATCAAGTACTAGTCAAAATTTCAGATCTTCAGTTCAACTCCTAGTCGTATTATAGTACGTATGAGCGAGTTTAGAGAATGAAAATAGAAAAACAACAAAATCTCGAAAACTTTCAATGGGAGGGTATATATATTTTGATTGTGCTAGGTAGAAATTGTCGTGACGAACAGTTTGAAAAAAAAAAATCAAATCGATTCAGTAGTTTTTGAGATATTTTTTACACATAAAGTCGAATATCCCCAAAACTAATAGTCCGTTTGTGCCCATATTGAATAGCAATCTTTATTATCATATGGCCTAAAATCATACCAAGTTTGAAGCTTTTATCTCCAATATTTCTCAAGTTATCATGCGTACAAGGATTTGAGCCAAAAAATAGAAAAAGGGCAATAACTATGTGACTTCTCCATGGTCTGGCTGAATTTTTAAATTGTAATCAATAGATATTTTCATGACGAATATTTTGAAAAAAAAAAAAATCGGATCGGTCAAATTGTTCTCAAGATATTGAAGAAAATTGGCGCGGCTGTAGTGGGCGCGACAGGAGCTGTCGCGGCTGATACAGCCGTAAGTTCTTACGAAGATACGTCTATGGGATCTGTTTTTTCGTTCTTTTATTTCTTACATTATGAATAACTAATGTTGTATGGTCCACCTTGTGGTGGTTCAGTTTTCATCGAGATGAATTTGATTTAATCCCACTAATTCGTGGAAGATCTATAAAAATTTTCAATCATTTGAAATATTTTGAGAGATTTCCAGACTTTTGAGAACATTTTAGAACTTTCTAGTAAATTTCAGCACTTTCCAGAAAATTCTAGAACTTTCTAGAATATTCTGGAACTTTTTAGAACACTCTAGCACTTTTTAGAAAATTCCAGAACTTTTTAGAATATTTTAGAACCTTCTAGAACTTTTTAGAATATTTTAGGACTTTCCAGAACATTCTAAAATTTTTGAGAATATTTTTGCATTTTGCAGAAAATTCTAGAGATTTTTAGAATATTTTGGCACACTCCAGAAAATTCTAGAGCTTTCTTGAACATTCCGGAACTTTTCAGAACATCCAAGCACTTTCCAGATCATTCTAAAATTTTTTAGAACATTCTGAAACTTTTTAGAATATTTTAGCTTTTTCCAGAAAATTCTAGA
Organism: Coelinius sp. EB29; assembly: GCA_035578325.1. Taxonomy (NCBI): domain Eukaryota; kingdom Metazoa; phylum Arthropoda; class Insecta; order Hymenoptera; family Braconidae; genus Coelinius; species Coelinius sp. EB29. The sequence continues at coordinate 6,329,681 of JAOZGT010000005.1, forward strand.
AATTTCTAGAACATTTCGGATCTTTTTAAAACATCCTAGTACTTTCCAGAACATTCAAGAACTTTTTAGAATATTTTAGCACTTTCTAGAAAATTTGAGAACTTTCTAGAACATTCTGGAACTTTTTAGGACATCCTAGCACTTTCCGGAACATTTTAGAACTTTTTAGAATATCCTGGAACTTTTTAGAACATTCCATTTACCACGTGTTTATATGCGATCAATCATCATAAGTGTTAAGTGTAATCAGGATGAAGAATAGAGAAACCTCTAACGTCATGATAATTATGTTTGATTATTATCAACCGTCAATAACTTTGAGTAATCATCAATCGATAATTTATCCATATATCGTCGAGGCGTTAGTATAAGAAACACCTACTAGATGGCGTTAGTAAATGAAGATTTTTTCACAAAATGACACCCCAAAAATGAAACCATAGACGTATCCACGTCAAAAAACGATTTTTCGATAAAGAGTGATATCTGAAGAACTAATCGACTGATCGAGCTAAAACTTGGCCTGGAGTCTGACATAACTGATACCAATCATGGGTCAAAATTTCAGATTTCTATCGATAACTTTTGTCGTTTTATTATCACAATTTCAGAAAAAAACGAAAAATTTGCACACTGTTACATACATACACACGAACATTTTCTGAAAATATCATATCTTTGCATTTCATAACATTCTAGATCATTTCCATACAAAATAAAAAAATGTGAAAATCTGGTGAAAACGAAGCTTCCATCCGAAAACAAAAATATCGGCCATCATAGCTGACAGTCCAGCCAGGACATGGTTAAAATGCATCAAAAGCCCAACAGGTTTTTTATCTTACGTACGCTGCGCAGTTTCAGGTGTCACGGTGAAAAAACGCAGAGTGTTTCCGGAGACTGATCTCCCAAAATGTACACGAGGAACTTTCATTGCTAGAGCCGATAAGGAGCATCATCCTGGTAATCGTAAAACTATTCTTCTACGGATACCTGGATTTGATCCTATCCAAGATGTTCCGCAAGGGGCAATGCATTCGTTCTTGAATATTATGAAGATTTTACTGTCGAAATTGTTGGATAGGAACAGTAAGTACAGAATATGTGCGATTTTCGCTTATTAAAAATATTGTTGGATGCAGTAAAACCATACGTACCAATTGAATTCTCAAAGAAAAGAATTCGACACAGAACATTATGGCCGTTGGGAAGTGACCCAATGCTCTTTCTTCCTTCTGTACGTAGGTCCAATCGTTCTGAAGCCTGTGCTACCAAAAGACGAATACCTCCATTTTTTATACTTATACGTGGGATATCGCTTATTGTGCAGTTCTGAATTGGCTGTAGCATGTGTTGATGAGGCTCGCGAATATTTGAGGATATTCGTATTTTTACTTCCCACTTATTATTGAAATACTTCTCAAGTACTACAAATGCATGTGCCTATACACTTGGCTGATGATACAGAATACTTTCAAGTGCCACTACCTAATTGTTCAGCATTTTGGGGAGAAAATTTCATTGGCAAATTCAATGATCTTATCATCAGTAACACTAAACCAATATACTCAAATAGTGAATATGTGTATTCTGAAACAGAAGTCCAGAATTCATATAATCAACAATTTTCGATATTTAATCCTTTATTCAGTGAGATATAATATCGTTGTTGATTTTTCGACCGTAATATGAATTGTATTGGAGTTTTTTGGTCTCTGCGTATAAAACCGGAGGAGCACTCCAATTTAATTTACAAGATAGATTGCAATGATTGTAATAGGACGTACACTCGTCTCCATAAGTTCGTGAACAAAATGCATTGCTACTGAATACACTTTGTTCACGAACTTTAGGAGACGAGTGTATATAGGTCAAACTAGTAAATATTTAAAAAGTCAGAGTCAATAAACACAAATGGGATGTGGAGAATCCTTCTACAAATGGTTCTACCGCTTTAGTAAAACATGCAATAGATCAAAACCACTCCTTCAATTTTGATAATGTTAAAATTTTAGATAAAGAAACTAACAGGTTGAAACGAAATGTATTAGAAATGTACCACATCAAGAAAAATATTAGTTCCGCAGTAAATTATAGAACTGACGTCAAAAATTTATCGGCCACTTACAATTCTATCATCATAGACTCCTAGTGATCGATGAAGTTTGTTATGTTCAAACTTCTGACTTGTGATGACGCATTCTGGCTGCCTTTACATGAGAACTGTGTGCTGTGCAATACGACTTGTTATTCCTGTCACTGGCTCTGATTTCTGACGTCGTGTTCAATAGTCATGGTCTTTATTACTTTGTACAATTAGGTAATTATTTTTGTTAAAGTTTTATGGTTACTTCCCCAATAGTTTGAAATTTTGTGATTTGTTTATTTGTATTTATTTTACTTTTTAGTTTCTGTAATAAACAAAGCCCCAGATGATGGCCCCACAGAGGGGGACCGAAATATTCGGCATAACCTCAACGTAATGTAGAGTTTATTTTTTCAAACATCGAGTCTGCCAATGACCGCAGAGGCCAAAAAAGTCCAATACAAGTGAGATATAATGGAATGACCCTTCAGAGACCAATCCTCCTAACAACGTTGTTCACCTATGCAAGGGTACTGTTATTCATATCAAAAACATGTTTGTGAGAGAAAAATGTGGGGTAGGAGTGAGGAGGCTACAGGATATTTACATGGATAGGTATCGAAGATACAAGACGATCAAACTTTTTCAATAATCCTTGTCCATCATTGCATGTCAGAGTTTTTCAAATCGCTGGGTTCAGTGAATTCGTCGTATCGTTCACTGCTGATCAGATCAAGTGCAAATGTGTATTCTTAAAAAGTCAAGACAAGTATTACACGATATCTCTTTTGCACACGTAAATTGAAATCTTCCTTCTTGCACAGATAGTATGAGTGATAAGAATAATTTAAAGAACCTTTTTTTCTGATAACTTGTTAAATGTTTGATTTTCTCGATAATGAGTGCCTTGAGAGGAAAATATCAGAAGACTACATTTATTGAGAAGTCAATTAGCCAGAAAAAAAGCTTTTGATATTTTCTCCTGGAATCATCCGTTCCAGAGATAGATGGACAATTTAAAGAAGAAATAAAATTTTATTCATTCGCGACTGGAGTAATCAGAAGTGATTCAAACACATCGTCATTTGATTAATAAATTCGATTAATATATAAATTGGATCTAAAACCGAAAGGAAGGATAAAAGAAAATGCAAGAAAAATGTGTAAAAAAACGAAATCAGTGGCTTCGTAACGGCACTGTGCATTGCGCAACGGTGTAGTGGGAATGGAGCAGGGGTAACAGCTCTCGAGGAGAGGGGAACCTCACTTCAGGCAGTGGACGAGTGCTTCTGGTCCAAGCTGTCACTTGTGTTAACCTCAAAATAGCTGATATCGAGATAAAATTAGTGAATAAATTGCAATAAACTTAATTACACTATAATTATTGCAGATGCGTGCGATTGGAGCGTGTTCACCTCTCGTTCGCGCAGTGCAAAAGTCTGACACAAGAGGAACGGTGCGCTTATGACGATAGCAAATGGCCTGACCCCGTACCCCCACGCATATGTTTTATCGTGCACTGAAATTTTTTCCATTCTATTTTTCACCTTGTGTAAATACTTTGAGTGAATTTTATGGAAGTTTGATTGTAAATTCGTTGTTTAAAAATTTTAATTCGAGTTCAGTGGGTTTCGCGTATTGTGTGGATCAACCACCAATTCGGGTGTGGCAAATGAGAGGTTATGTCCATCGAAGTGATAATTTTTAAGATAAAGAAAAATACTAAACGGGTAATACTGGAATGACTATAACTGCTGGATACGTGAGATCATCATAAACACAATAGACAAATATTCTCATACCGTTGTGCACTTTTATCGAGTGACCAAGGGGGGAAAGAAAACTGTGGAATTACTGCAGTAATTTAATTAATAAAATAGCGATGATGAACGGTAACATTTTGAAGGTTTTTTTTCTTGCTACCGACACAAATCCATGGCAAACCCATGGCAAATTCATTGCAACTGCTATGGGAATTGGCCAAATAATCATGGCAAATCCATGGAATTTTTCATTTCATTGGCAATCCCATGGCAGATCCATGGCGGCTGCCATCGATATTTTTCTACGTGCATATATGGCCTCTCAGTAGATGCACATGTGAAATGGGGTATGGATATGTCTTTATTCACTTAAAAAAGACTGGCATCGAGTTCAAGAGTGGGTTAGAGAAAACAAAATGCCTGAAAAAGATTGGACAACCCATAAACACGTCAATGTTCTTGCATGTGCAGGTAAGAGTCTTTCCTTTATTGCCTAATCAATCAGTTCTATTCAGCATTTTGCTGATGAATTTATTCGATTAAAATTTCAGAAAATTATGAGCAGGGGCTACGCAGACTAAAAAAATCGTATATCCAATCTGATAATCTGGCATTTGAAGAATCTGAGGTGGAAAAGACAAAATCAACTGTCAAGGCAGTATCGAGAAAACAAGCAAAATTGCTGTTCAAAAACTCTCATCGCATTAATTCTATCATTGTAGAAGAATATGACGAAAATTCCTTAAGTGATCACGGAAAAAAATAAATACTTGATTCTAGTATATTAAATACTTAATTCAAGTATATTGTGTTACGTCATGATTTCATTAGAATTTAAGAAAATAAATCCCAATAAATTCATAACATAGTTTAATTTTCTCCTGTTTTTAGCCTATCCGAAGATAATAGCCTGGGATCGGAGTGGGTTGAATTGCTGAAATAAATTTGGGAAAGGAATTGATTATAAATTAAACAATAACTCAATTGAATAATTCAAATTAAAATCTCTATAATATCAGAATTTTCTCAATACAAAAATTATTTACTCTTGATTTTCAATTGAAAATATTTTTTTTTTCACAATGAATCATTGAATTCACATTAAATCCCGACAATTTAAAGACAATTCGCGATTTATATTATAAAGTTTTCTACTTATCCAATTAGTCAGTTATCTATTTTGTCCAGTGCCTTTTTTTATAAATAATTAAACTGTCAATTTCACAATAACTTTAAAATTTGAAATTCACAAATCAGAAGCTAAAATCATAATATTTCCGGATCCTAAATTCAAAAAAAAATTCACGTTAACTTTTTTTTTTTATTATAATTCAAAACAATTGAAAAGATTAAAAATTTTAATTTCACAATTTAACTTTTTAAATTCACAGAGTTCACGTTAATTTTTCCACTACAATTAAAATTAAAATTTACCAAAATTCAAAACTATTAATTCACAACAGAAAAAAAACAAAATTTAATTTTTAAAGAGAGATGAATTTGAATTGTCCTGAAGGGACCTGGATTGAATATTACTGAAGGTGATGTTGGAACTACCCGGACTGTGTTGGGTGACGACTAATGACTAACTATTGTTTTCCGCCAACTAACTCTTTGGGGTGCGCTCAAACAGTTTTATTAACTGACTGTTTGATTGTATTAATTGAAATATATGCAAGCAATTTTTTTAATTTTCTTAGTAATGAGGAGGGGGTATACCGCGACGATGGTGTATTACCGGGATGCGGATACCTGAACCTCCTGGTGATAACGCGCTTGGAGACAAGTCCAGGCGTTGCCACCTAACGATCACGTGATCGTTATATAATTTATTATGAATGTTTTTATTTGATTTTCAGGATTAATTTGAATTCATTTATTTTTATAATATTTTTCCCGTGAATACTGAATTTTTCTCTATTTTTTTATATTAATTTTTCTCTTCTAGCTGGTCTATTTCTTCTATGAGAAATATGAACCTGCCAGCGCAAAGTCCACGAGGCCTCCCGCGTTTAATAAAATTCAACTTGATCGCATTTTTCCGATCGAATTAAATATCCCCATTGTTTAACAACTCTAAAAATATAAAAAGTTCGAAAACGATTCTTCCAGAATTCATCATTTGATTCCATTGGAATTCGTTATTCGATACATTTATTTAAACATTCCAAATTTTCATATTTCTAATTTTCTCTAAAATTTATAAATTATATACGTTCATCAGGACGTAACACCCCCCCAATTAGACGATTGTTATCGATGAAATCAGAACAATCGTTAAAAATAATTTATTTCTTTTTCTTCATTATAGATCCCTCTTTTTGGTGATTCTTGTTTTCATTTTAAATTTTCCCAAGAATTATTCTCCTAATTTCTCTATTTTTCTTTTTAACTTCCCGGGTTAGGGAAGTTATTGTAATCACCCCGAAAATCGAAAATCGAAATTTCATCATATCTCCACGTCTCAAGGTCACCACACACTCCCCGATAATTTTCAAGAACATGTATGTATGTATGTGTGTGTGTGTGTGTGTGTGTGTGTGTGTGTGTGTGTGTGTGTGTGTGTGTGTGTGTGTGTGTGTGTGTGTGTGTGTGTGTGTGTGTGTGTGTGTGTGTGTGTGTGTGTGTGTGTGTGTGTGTGTGTGTGTGTGTGTGTGTGTGTGTGTGTGTGTGTGTGTGTGTGTGTGTGTGTGTGTGTGTGTGTGTGTGTGTGTGTGTGTGTGTGTGTGTGTGTGTGTGTGTGTGTGTGTGTGTGTGTGTGTGTGTGTGTGTGTGTGTGTGTGTGTGTAGGTTCGTACGTCCGTGACCAAAAATGATAGACACCGATATCTCGTGTACGGATGATGCGATCAACGTCATTAATGACGCAATCGAAGCGTCTTCATTCAACTTAGAGCTGAAAAGATTTTGACAAAAATTGGTCCAGTCGTTCTTCAGTTTTTCCAGGAAAACATGAGATGATTTTTTTTTTCTGTTTTTTTCAACCCCCTCCCCTGTTTTTTTTTTTTTCTTTTCCCATCAATGTTTTCGCCGACCCCTTCGTGAAAGCAGGATCAATTGAAGAGGTAAAAGGCGAATAAATACTGAAAAAAATTCGAAACATTTGAAAAATTAGAGATTTTAGGTTTATAAAATTCCATGAACAATTGTTATCAAGATCTAATTTGATTTTAGAAACAGTCGATGTAGTCTTTTCCTTCTCGCTCGGCCTGAGGAGCCATTGAGCGGCTTTTAATATATAAGGATATCTCAAGAAAAAAGAAAAACTCGGATTTGACCCATTTTGTCCCGTATATCTACGCAAGACGTCGTTTTTCGAGAGTTCAGCTGAAAAATGCTCCTCGATCCGCAATTTTCATCCGAGATTTGGCTTTTTTTTCCGAATGCTCACTAGACTCCAAAAAACGTTACTATTGTTGAATGAATAATCATTCTCTTCAATACCCGGGCAGCCAGTGGTAATGTGGAAAATTACATTGCCGGTATTGAGTACTGAGCAGTACGCGATCTTGCCGTCTGGCGTTGAAGTTGTTCGTGAGACGTTGGGGGCCTTCTCACGAAAGAGCATCGGCCATTATTCGAGAATCAGCTGTGATCGATTCATCTTTGGGAAACGATATCAGAGCTATTTTCGGAATTTCCTTCCGAACTATCATTATAATTCTTGCTTTCAGCATAATTATAATAATACATTGAGTTAGAGAGGAAATATTGTCAGCCATAGGCGACCAATAACAGAAATAACAGTCATTGTTTGCCAAAGGCGACAAAAAAGTAAGAGCTCAGTGACAATTAGAAAATTGTCTGCGACGAGCGACATCAGACTGAAAATAATAGAAAAAATCGTCTGCCGTTGGCGACGAAATCTCTACGAGACAAGAAAATGAGGGTTAAACGGCAATCTAGCAGAAAAAGAAATAATAACAAGAGGAAAATGCGCCGTAAAAATGCAAACGATGGCACGATTCATCCAACGAGTTTAAATGAGAAAGAACAACATGATAGGAAAAATGAAGTGATGAAGAATAAAAGACAAAAAAAAGAGATGATGAGAATCAAACGTTCTGATCCATTCTACAAACAATTAGAAAGGGGACGAGATCGTAAGCGAAAACAGCAATCACAAATGAATAAGGTTTTCACAAAGAAAGAAAATGAACGGGACAAGGAAAGATTACAACGTTTACGACAGAATGATGGATTTAAGAAAAATGAAAATAAGAATAAGAGAGAATATATGAAACGTAAGAGACAGAATGAAAAATTTAGAAGAAAAAAGAATGATGAAGATAGAAAATATATTAAACGCAAGCGAGGAGAAAGCGGATTCAAACAGAATGAAATTATGAAAAATCAAAACAGAATGATGATCATCCGACAACGTAAAGAATATATGCTTAATGAACGTAAGAGAAACATTGCAAGGAATACCATTCTACGTCAAAATATACAATATGCAGAGAACGAAATTTCAAATAATCTCAAAAGAAATCGCATTTTTCGACAAAATAAAGCCTACAAATCACGAGAGTTAGCACTTAATGTGGCAAGGAACAAATTGTTGAGAAAGCATTCGAAGTATTATAAGGACGAAATTGCACATAATATCGAGCGAAATAAGAAGTTGCGATCCAATAGCATATACAGAGAAAAAGCGAAAGAAGAGAACCAGAAACGAATGAAGAAAATTCGTAGCAAGGGAGCGTATAAAATGCGAGAGAGGACGTTAAATATCTGAAGAATAAAAAAAATTCGAACGAATGAGCGATGTCGAGCCCGAGAATTAAAAAGAAATGCAAAGTCGAATAGAGAAAAAAGAGCAATTGATGTATTGAGATTTCGTGAAAATCTCAATGTTTTATTGAGAAATAAAAATGAAGATCCAAAGGCAAAACTTCAACTGAAATTTATTCAATTTCGCGCAGAAACAGCCTCATTCGTGTATTGTTGTTGCGAGGGTCTTTTTTTCAGATGTTCTGTTGTTAAATTGAATGAAAACAAAATTATTGGCAAAAGTCGTGCTTCATTCTTAGCACAAATCAATAATTTCCCCTCAGGTTTCATATGCAACACGTGCAAAAATGCGGCATATCGTGGTAAAGTATATAAATTATCAACAAGACCCAATGGTCTCCAATTCATACAAGTCCCAAAATCTGTCCGAGAATTGTCTGATCTTAAGGAAAGAATGGTAGCACCAGTATTAAATTTCATGCAAATTCGGGCACTTAAACCCTATGCTCTGAATCCGCAATTGGATCTGAAAGGCAGTGTCGTTAACATACAAGTGGAAATAAATGATATGCTACAGGTTTTACCTCGTAAATTTGATGAAATGCAGACAATCCAAATCAAATTAAAAAGACACGTTGATCATAAAAGTGATTATATGTTCGAAGCTATTAGACCAGCAATGATTTGCAAAGCTTTGAAACATTTAATTACTACGCCATTATATGAAAAGTATGAAGTTAAAATAGATGAGCCATATCTTCAGTACTATGAAAATGATGATCATCCTGTCAATTTCATAGTTGACAATAATGATATTATTGACAATGGAAAAATAGATGAAACAGATCGAGAAATAGACACAGCAGTTGGGCTTGATGATATAGCTATCAATTACGAAGAAAGTAAGATGGAAATTGATCAATCGATTGATTTCGATCAAATAAACAATGACGAGGTTTTGCTCGTTGACCATAATGCACAGGTCGTAGAGAAATATGCACCAATTGTCAATATAATCGCTCCCGGACAAGATAAACATCCAATGCCTTGGCATAAGATGGAAGACTTGGACGAGCTGTGTTTCCCGAGAATATTTGTAGGGCACTCGTTCAATCTACCAAAAGGCATTTCTTATTCAGATCGTATGAAATCAGAAGCGAGACGCTATGATCGGCGATCATGTATTCCTCCGAGAATTTTGCTCATGGCCAAGAAAGCTTTAGAAATTACATGTGCATCGAGTATAAATATATGTTTGAGACGAACAAAGTAAAACGCTGATAAGCCAATAAATGCCGGAAATGCTCTAGATGCTGATTTTAGGGCTAATTTAATTGAATTTGACGATGGTTTCAGAATGCTCAAATTTGTCAGATCATCGCCAGCATATTGGGAGCATAAAAAAAAGAACTCTTGGCAATGATTCGTCAATTCGGTAAACCAACTTTTTTCTTGACATTATCAGCTGCTGAGAGCCACTGGCCTGAGTTATTGCAAACTTTGATGAAGTACAGTGAGAAAGGACACACGATATCTATAAAAGAAGCATTTGACTTGGAATATAATATTAAGACTGATTTGATAAGAAATGACCCAGTTACGTGTGCACGATATTTTGATCACAAGGTTCAGAAATTTATATGGTTATTAAGACAAAAGAACAGTATTTTCGGAGAATATCCACTCGAGGACAGCTATCAACGAGTCGAGTTCCAACAACGTGGAAGTCCACACGAACATATGCTCTTATGGTTGAAAAATGGGTTAATATGGAGAACGCGGGCCACGCAGTGGTAGTCACACCCATGACCTTAATATTGAAAATTTGCATGTTGGATAATATCTAGGGAACTCAAGGATGGATGAAATGAGACACTGGTCAAAGTCCAAAGATTGTATGTGAGTGTTGAGGTGGTTGCGAGGGAGAGGTGTGAAAAGTGAGTTGCGCGCACAGCTGATGACGGTTGCTGATAGTGTAGGTATCAGATGTGTACACTGGACAATTTTGAGGGAATAAGGTGATAAAAATAGACAATTATACATCAAGGTAAAGTTTAAAAAATCTAAAAAATGTTAATTCACGAGTTTTTACATATTTGTCAAGAACAGGAGAGTTTGGTAGAATTTTTAATTGAATATGGTGTACTCAAGAGTAGACTTGAGTGTCCCACGTGTTGCACTATATTGAGGTTAGATGACAACAATTTATACTTCAGATGCAGAAGGAAATTTAATGAAAATAGTGACAAATCCAAAGTAATCACGTGTAACACTAAAATTAAGGTCTTTAAATTGGGGAAGATTGATGTTCAGCAACTCCTACAACAAGAAGATTGAGCAAATGTGAATGTGTTGAGGTGATGGGTGAATGATTGCTAATAACGAGGACGATAAGGCACGGATATTGATTGTGATTAAGGTAGAACGCAGTATGTCAAGTTGATTGATATTTTAATTTCAGGATTGAGTAATATTGAATTTATTCTTATATTTAATTTTGCCCAATGAAGGTGGGAGGAGTTGAGGTTGTTCATGATGCTCAGATACACTGAAATTATTGGTACAAGACGGGATAATAATAATAATAACAATAACAATTAACGAAAATCGACATACTGGCATAGTTCGTATTTGGGGTCATTGGCACTAACCATGCACTGGCCCCAAACATTTTTTGAGACCTATACCTCCACTACGTCCACGCCGTGGTCTCGGAAGCATGACTGAACGTGGAGGGTCGCGATTAGTAGCCTTGAATTATCGATTTTCGTCAGTGGCCCCTGTTATCCATATTAACCGAAAAATGCCGCGAAATATGATAATGACAGTGATGTGAATGACAATGATCAATTGATTGATTTCATTGATCGTTTTCTCACTTGTGAATATGATGAAAAGAATCCATACATCAAATTGCAAATGCATAAGCATGGTCATAGTTGCTACAAAGGACAGAAAAACAAACAATGTCGTTTTCATATCCCTTATCCAGTTATGAGGAAAACAATGATTTTGAAACCATTGAATGAGAATGAAGCTGCACCAAAACAATATGAATCAATTGATAAACTAATGAATGAATTTTATAAAAAAGACACCTCCATGAGTTATGATAAAATCTTGGAGAAATTGGATATAACTGAAGAAGAGTATACCCTTGCGATTCGCAGCAAATTAAAACAAAAACGTGTATTCTTGAAGAGATCTAAGTAGTAAGAGGGCGAGATTGGCGAGTGTCTTCCAGGAATTCCCCCTCCCCCCTTCCGGTCTATTATTCAGATGGTCGAGCGTATTTTAGGTCCCCCTCCCCCCTTCGGGTCTATTGTCCAGGGCTGTTCTCCCTTCGTAGTGGTTTCTGCTAGGTGCGTATGGCCTTAGTGCTAGGTAGCATTGGAGACATTAATCGGTCTATTGTCCAGGCTAGAACCTGGACTCGCAGTCGGGGTTCCTCAACTCATCTGAGGACCCTGCGAGCTGGGAACTCTTCCTCTTTAGTGGGGTGGCAAATCACTACCTGTCGGAGGTGGTGATTATGGGACTGGGGTCCCGTAATCTTCTCGGGGCAACCCTAGCTCTCGCCACTTGGGAATATTATTATCTACTAATCAATAATTTCTTTCAGGAAACTCAGCGGGGTCAAATGTGGACCGCCTTCCCGGGGTTTCCCGTGCTAGTACCGAGCCCTCTTACCGGTCATCTATTTGATCCGGCTAGGGGACTCGGGAAGCTGAAGGTCCACTTACGTGGCGATCTCATTCGTCACGGCTGGATTTTTCTGAGCTGTTCTCCCTTCGTAGTGGTTTTTGCTGGGTGCGTATGGCCTTAGTGCTAGGTAGCATGGAAGACATTAATCGGTCTATTGTCCAGGTGGTCGAGCGTGTTTTAGGGACCCCCCGGGGTGACGAAGGCCCACGATATGCTCAGGGATCTAAAGGGGGGGGGTGGTGGGTGGTGAAAGGGTTAAATGCTAGAGTGGGGGAGAGGGTTAAAGGCTAGAGTGGGAGAAAGGGTTAAAGGCTAGAGTGGGGGAAAGGGTTAAAATACAAAAGTCTTTAATAATGAGCAGACGGTGGCGGGGTAGTGGGTGGAGGATTAAAATTGGGCGACGGGTGGAAAGTGGGTGGTGGTTTGAAATTCAGCGACAACTGGAAAGTGGGTGGTGGGTAGGAATTGGATGGCAAGAGGAAAGCGGATGGTGGGTGCGAAGTGGGTGGCGCGGAGAATATGTGCAAGCAACCCTCGATGTACCGATATTTTTGGCATGGACCCCTCAGAGCGAGGGAAGGACACAGGATGCTAAAGGTAGAACACGTCCCTTGAGATAGCTGGATGATTGGGAATGACTTGTTTACGAGGAAAAATATAGGAACAATTGGAATATACGCAACAATATCGCAGAGGGTGACTTCCGTCCTCGAGTTCTCTCCTCGAGTATGTAGACCTTTGCAGCAAACAGGATACATGAAACAATATCACAGAGGGTTACCTCCATGTTTTAGCTCTCTCCCAGGAGGTCTCTGTCAAAAAATGTTTCCAGAATCATCCAAAAAAAAAGAGCAAAAAAATAAGATACACTGAAATAAAACGTGACGTTTGAAGCACGATTCTACACAAAGCCTCTCACTTTCTATTGGAGATACCCATCGTGCTGAAAAAATGTTTAGGATTGAAATAAATAACACAAAGAACAAGTTTTTTCTTTTACAAACTACATTTTTTTCCGTGTATTTGAGAAACAATTTCTTTTATAAACTACATTTTTCCGTGTATTTGAGAAACAATTTCTTTTACAAACTACATTTTTCCGTGTATTTGAGAAATAATTTTTTTACGAGTACATTTTTTTTTTGTGTATTTGAGGAATAAATTTTTTTGATACAATCAAATGTTATTTCAATTTTTCTCAAATGGTCTGTAGAAATCAGGCATACGGTGACTACCACCCGCCATTAGATCTAAGTCTTCGTAACAGAAATGGAATAATTCACCAAACACTTGATATAAATATCCCGAATTTCCATGAGGCACTGCACGATGTAACTCTGTACGGGCCCGCTGGTAAATCTCTTCAAAATCGGAAAGTATGTAATTGTGAAGATCACGAGTGGCAGGCATCCTGTTGTACTCCATGTGACCTATCACAACATTTGTAATGGCTTTAATGAGCGCCTCTTTGTATTCAGCGAGAGGCAGTGTATCCAACAAGTCTAACCAATTGTTGACCCATACAGCTTTGTCTTTCAAGATAGAGATGCTAGCTCCTTGCATATAGATGGGCTGTTTTATACGAGAATGTACAAAAGCCACAGTTAGTTGATCATAACACTGTGTAAATTTCACTTGTAAATCCCCATAGCACTTTGAAGAAAATGTCTTATTTAGCTGTGGGGGGTTCTTCTCAGGCTCAAAGTCGAGAATGGTGTCCAAATCCTCGTAAATAAACCGCCATTCTTCCCGTGAAAAAGAAAGTATATAACGGGCTGGACGCACTGACTCAAATTGCACAATCGGAACGAATTTACAAAAGTCGTTTAGTTGCCCTCCAACACGTAGCTGTTTTGTCCCGATTTATTTAAGGAGATAACTTGGGACAAGAGCATCGCGTTATATAGCACGGCGTCTTGGAGTGGGGGGAACACACGCATGCCCTCACCAGCCTCATATCCAGCTCACACATCATCACACGATACCCCCCACCCGTTTTATTTACCCCTTCCCGTCTTTTTTTACGCTGGTGGATATTACACGTACTATCCCCACCCGTTTTATTTACTCCCACCCGTCTTTTTTACATTGGTGTATATTACACGTACTATCCCCACCCGTTTTATTTACTCCCACGCGTCTTTTTTGCATATATATATCGCGCCAGCAGTGTTTTATACATTCAGTTCTAGTTTTTGGAATCAACAGTGAAAAAAATTGTAAAAAAGTGGAAAATATTTTAGAAAAGTGAAAATGTGGTTTAATGTGGAGCGATATTTCGACTATTTTATTGAAGATGATCAAGTACCACGTAATGTCGAACTACCTCATCGCGTTAAGTGGCACTGGGATGTGAAGATTAGTGCTGATAGATACTCTCGCAACTTTTATGCATCTCATTTTCGAAAACGGAGGAAAACGGGGGGCTTGGAGCTTAGGAAAAAACATTGGACTATGTCAGATCAGCCGCACAATAGATGTTCGTGCACCTATTCCGGAGGCCTTTCAGAAATGCACGTGTGGTGGAAAAGATGTTATTTAGTTTGGGGTTCCAGAACAATGGGCGCGCATATAATTTGCTACGTATGTTGCAACGACGATTCAGACAAATCCAATGAAGACATATTGAAAAATTTTGAAATGCGCTTCAATCCTCCCACACTAGAGAGCATAGCCACAGCTAGTTTGTTAAGTGATCGGCAATTTGCAAAAAATAAGAGCACTTTATAGCTTGTGAAAAAGGCAATATCATACGATCAAGATACATTATTGTATAAACTAAAAATGTACTTGGATTCAGAGCAGGTACTTATTAAAAAAGTCATGCTGAAAAATGCATTGGTGGGTGAAACATTTTTCCGATATACAAATATTGATCAACAAGAATTTTATTATCCAGCAGGGGAGGAGACATTACTCTTTCAACAGAAGCCAGTACGATTCCTTAGGCATCGATCAAGCAATGACATCGATCAAACGATGACATGATCTAACCGCATTATTATTATATCAAGCTCGGAATTAATCTATTAGTTATAAGATTAGCATTAAAAATTTGAGAAATTTCGTTGCAACGATGGTTGCAGAGGAGGGTACAGTGGGCTTCCCGGAGAGGACCAATAAGGAAATCGGAGCTATGTAAAACGATAGTTCAAAATGCAATTGGGACTTCAATTCAGACGTGGCATATGATCCAAACACAGGCAGGATAGGTGGTTTTTTTTTCATCAATTTAAAGTGTTTACATTTTTTTTTCAATTCCTGGCAGGTATAGGGTCGCGTATTTTTTTTCTTCTTCAAGAGTGTCCATTTTTTTCTAATGAGTGTTCACGTTTTTTTCTAATTCAAGTGTTTGTCACCGCGTTTGTGTGTTCGGTTTTCTTCCTGAATCTTTCTTTGAGTGTTTTTTTTTGTATCGATAATTTTTCCTGCTTCGGTTTTGCTCAGTTTTTTTTCGGTTTTAGAATATTTCCTTTCGGTTTTCGTTTATTTTTTTTCCAGTTTCCATCTCTCTTCCATTTGATTTACATGTAACTTTGATTTGATTTTAGACTTTTTTAATCCCCGTTTTTAGATATTTTTTTTCGATTTTCGTTCAATTTTTTCCCCGTTTTTCCATTGTTTTTCCGTGAAAAAAAATTGTTTAATCATTTTTTTTATTGTGCGAGAAAAGTTTCTCTCCCGTCAGAATTTTTTCTTTTTTTCGGTTATTGCTATTAGCATTTTTATCTTTTCTTTCCTACCATGTCATATTATTGTGTTCGTGTTTTCCTAATTTTCTACGTTTTTTATAACATTTTCAGAAGGAATGAGATGAAGCTCTGAGTGGGAGGACCTGAGTAGCCTCTTCAGCAAACCCCTCTTCATGAAGACTGTACCCTGGAAGGTTGGGATCTTATATAATGGGAATAATTTGAATGTCAAACCCACAATTCATCGTCTCATTCTCAAAGAAGAAAACATCAATCACAAAATAACAAAATATGTATTCTTTTTAGTCACTTAGTTTCATAAATAAACCAGAATTATTAGTATTAAAGTATTAGAATTCTTTCCTTTTTGCTTCCGGACGGAAGCTTTGTTTTTACAAGATTTTGGCATTCTCCAATTTTATGTGGAAATGATGTAGAATATTATGAAATGTTAAGATATGATGTGTAACGTGACATTTTCGGATGGGGGTTGGAAAATGAGAGTTACCTTCGCCCTCTTCCTCCCAATCGAGTTTTACCCTAAAATTTAAGTATTGGGCGCCAGATCATTTTTCACCGGAACGATCAAACCGGATAAAATTTGCAAATTCACTAAATCGCTAGACTCAAACTAATGTGAAAATCCAAAAAAAAAGGTCACTCGATTGGAAAGGAAAGGTCACGGTTGCCGGTGTCGCTCAGGAGGCTGGGTTATGGAGAGAGGGGTGGATTTCAGGTGGAAACGAGGTGTCGGGCTTGAAACGAAAGAAAATAAAACTATCCAAAATAATGTTTACATGTTCCACTATTGAAAACTTAAGACAATACACTTCGAAACTATTTCTCACATTTGTAACCCATAACGGGAATCAACCGGTACCAAATCCGGAAATTTCAAAAATAATAAAAATAATGGAAATAATAATAATTCCTCAGAGGCTATAGAAAATAATCATACTAATTATTTGATCGGATTCGTAAACCCGCAAGGCCGTTGTATTCAACGGAGCTGAAACAACGCTAAATAATTTACCCCAAAAATTTTAATTCCCGGGGAGATCGGAATTCCGAATTAAAATAAAATAAATCCGAGATTCTGAGAATCAACGGAGACGGAGTCCCAATAAGGGACGGGAGAACGAGAGAGAGAGAAGAGAAGAGAAATATGCCACTCGTCATACGCAATGATAGTGGAGAAAAATAACTCGGAATAATTAATTCAAATGTACTAAAATCGCGAAAACTCGCAAACCACTCGGCCGATTGTGTCCACTCGGATATTGCCGTGATCCTTAGGATCCACGGATACCACCTATGCATTTTCAGGCATAAAGATTAAAAATTACCCCTCTAAACGAGGACATAAAACACGCGTAATTTTAAACGACTAACTGTGCCGCTCAGCGCGCAACACTTACCGCCGACGCTCGTAGGCGCGGGGGACGAGAGGGGGTGAGGCAACTCACCGTACTCGAGCCCACGCTGCACGGTGAACACCGACAGAGAGGGAAAATGGCCGACTGCGCGTCGGAAAGAGACGCCACGAGGTATTTCTCTTTTACCTCGGGATTTTTATAAAAAATAAAACCCTCAGGGGAACCTTATGATAGGGGAAACCACGAGAAAGAGTCTCGTGAAAAATCAACACCTCAACCCACACAAATACTTATTTATCTCCCGATATATCGGGGAAATATTGCGACGCACGTGGCTGAAGGCCAAGGTGGTCGACCCGTCGTGAGACGGAAAAGCCGGCGCCATTATTTTAATGGCGCGGATAACACTCAGAAAATAACCCAAAAACTCACCCTTTTCGCCTTCTTGGGCACCTTCTTCACCATTCTAGAGCTGGTGGCCTCCTCTGATCGCACTAAACTTAATCCTCACACAGGGTGGGAGCACTTAAAAAGTTGACCTGTCTTGACCGGGTCAAGACGAAGACTGCCTCACTAGGTCAGTGTCGCGACACTGACCCGTTTGGAAAATGGAGGGGGCAGATCAGGATCGGTCCTGATCGGCGCGAGCGCGACACTCGGATAACTAATAACTTTTATTCTAGGGAGGTGGCGCCGTCGCACCTTGACCCGACCAATTCAATTCGAACTTGAATTGAGGGAAGACTCTAACTCTAATCATATTCCTCTAACGCCACAAACTAGATTCGGGGTTGCCACCCCGAGTCATAGGGACGGATGGAAGTCCCAAAGACCTAATACTTACTCTTGGTACCTCCCACGGATCGGTTCTCCGGGATAAATGGGATCGGATTGATAAATGAAACGTAAAAATTAATCTAAGAAAAATACTACTTCACCCAATGCAACCTGGCAATTCGGGGAGTACAAGGGTTGCACTTGTCTCCCTCGACCTTCCACCGAACCAAAAACTGACCCAATTAATCCCATTTTATCCAACTGAAGTGGAGCGCTGATATTGCAATCAGACTTGGTCGATTCCCCGTGTGATTAACAGAAGGGTACTTCCCGTAGACAAACCGGATGACTCTTATTTTGGCCCTTCTTCGCGGAGAGTCTACGGGCCCTCAAAAGTGAATAGCCCGGACAGGATTTTCCTGCCCTCGAGAAAGATAACCCCAAAAACAACTTCTGAACCACCAATTTGGGGAAAAATGACCACACCGAAGCGGGAAAATAACCTTAAAATTAATTCTCTCTCTCTCTCTAAACCCGTGGACGGTGGATGTACTGGTTAGGAGGTTGCTGTTGATTAGGTGGTTGGGTTCTTTCAACGGACATCCCCACATGTCCGTTACAGATGATTTTAGAAAATGTCCGTATGTATGTGCAGATTTTTCATTTTTATTTTTTTATTTTTTTTTAAATTGGGGATAATAAAACGGCAAAAGTATTGGAAAAAAGTATGAATTTTTTACACATAATTGGTATCTCTTGTGGTGAGCTCCAGACAAAGTTTCAACTCGATCGACAGATTAGTTCTCGAGATATCGTCATTTATTGGAAAATCGTTTTTCTTCCATATCCCGTGGACGATTCAACCAATCAATGTTTTTTTAAATTATTCAGCATAAGAATATCTATCGATTTGATTAAAAATATTCATTCCGACCTTTGAGAAGTTACATAGTTATGGTCTTTTTTTCTATTTTTTTGCTAGAATCCTTGTGTGCTTGATAACTTAAAAAAATTTCGAGATAAAAAGTTCAAATTTAGCTCGATTGTTGGTCCTACAGAAATGAAAGTTGCTATTTTGGATGGGCGGAATTAACCGATTACGTTTGGAGATATTGAATTTTAGGTGTAAAACTAGTTTCTTCGATATTGTAGAAAATATTTGACCGATTGGTTTTTTTTTGAAAATATTTGTCACGATGGCTTCTATCTAATACGACCAAAATATGTATACCGCTCCATTGAAAGTTATCGAAATATTGTCGATTTTCTTTTTTTATTCTCGAAAGTCACTCTTACGAGCTATAATACGACTAAGAGTTGGCACCTGAACTTGAAATTTGGGCTCATAGCTGGTATAGTCAAGTTGCAATGCCGTGTAAAATTTGAAGTCAATATGTCCATTAGGTTCTAAGATACAGCCAATTATTATTTTTCTTTCCTCTTCAAAGAGGATGGAAGTAGGTATTGAATGCAAAATTTCAGCAAAATTTCAATTGATTTAGATTTTTCTTCAGGATTAATTGAAATGTAATTCATAAATTTATCTAATTTTTCAAAATTTACGTTGAATACGATGGAACAGCTCACGGAAAAAATAATTATTATTCTATTCTATTTCCCTTTCAAATTGGATGAAAATGGGCGTAAGTAGGAAATTTCAGCAGAACTCAACCATTTTGGATTTTCTTTCAACACTGATTGAAGAGTAATTCATAAATTTATTTCACTGATTTTCTGTATTTCAGTGGGTTTTCCCTTGAGGAAATGTAATTCATAAAGTTTCTACATTTTTTTCTGGGCAGAATCGATTCTAGATCCGTCAGGAAGCTAACTACCAATGAAATTGTTGGTAGAAAAAAAAGCATAATATAATACCGCATTTCTTTGACCGCTTAATACCAGCCGCATGGCAGTGACCGCCTATTTGTTCATATTTTTTAAACCAAAAACTCCAATTTATTTCTTCTACAATTCTTAACCTTTACACTGCCCCCCTCCGAAAACGCACGCTAACTGTAGCGCGCGGTCTGTCAGACCGCTATACCATTTGTGGTTTTATTTTCTAACATTTTCATTAAAAAATGTCTTATTTTTAATGTTTGCGATATCAAGAGGAATATTTAATATAATTTCATGTAGTTTTTGTTAATTAATTGCAATTTTTCATTCTCCAAATAATTATTTTACCCTGAATTGAATTTCTCGCTGGACGGGGTGAACCTTAAATAGAATGCTCATCGAGAAACTAATTGCTGGGCTTAATGTTATTAAATCATTGGGAAATGAGTTAATAATAATATTAGGGATAAATATAAGTGTAAAAAAAAAATTCCATAATTTATCATGCATTGAATAGACTTATACTAACTGTACAGGCTGGTCTGAGAGACTGCAACTTTCCCACTTTCGGGTATTTTTATCGATTTATCGATGGGTAAAAAATCAAAAACACCTGAAATCGATTGAAACCGATGAAATATGAAGATACTAGGAGTTCGAAATTTTTTTCTTCAATTTATAAATAGTTATGTACTATGAAAGTTTTGATAGCGGTCCCACAGACCGGGGGTTCCGTGTAAAGGTTAAAGAGAAAAGAATACAAAATTTAATCAATTTATTTTTCAAGGAAAAAAATTACATCGAGTAAAAAAATTAAAATCTATGTTTAAATTCTGTACTTAAATTCTGCACTTCGATGATAGAATTACATTTGAAGAAAAAAATCTTACTATTAATCGTTTCTCACATCATGCATCATTTCTTGAATCTGTAAAGGAGTGTTTTGCTTCTCCGTCATGGCGGCGTTTTGGGCCAGTCACGCGGATAATTTTAGTCTCCGGTTTCGTTATGACGTCATGGTACACGGTACAGCACGCTCTTATGACAATAGAGCCAGTGGAAGGTAGATGGGCGCACCCCCTACCGTGCAGAAAGTCACACTGGTTTTTACCAATATGTATATATAATTTGATTTCTCTCAATTTACATTCAAACGAAAACATGGATACGAGGTGGAAGCATCCCTTTACTGCCATGATCTGTGGACCAACAGGTTGCGGAAAAACATTTTTTGTTAAAAGATTTTTGAAAGAAATCAAAGAGATGTGCGACACACCGATTGACAAAGTTTTTTTTTATTACGCCGAGTGGCAGCCAGGATATTCTGATTACGATAAAAATTTTGTTGAATTTCGCGAAGGATTGCCAAAATCAAATGATTTCGATGATAATAAACCAAAACTGGTTGTAGTCGATGACTTGATGCGTGAATCGTCGAATGGTTCAATAGTTGATTTATTCACAAAAGGCAGTCACCATAAAAATCTGAGTGTCATGTTTATATCTCAAAATTTATTCCATCAAGGAAAGGGTCAACGAGATATTTCATTAAATACAAATTACATTGTTGTATTCAAAAATCCCCGTGACCGTGCACAGATTGCACATTTGGCTCGTCAAATATTCCCTGAGGATCCAAAATTTCTGCAAGAGGCATATTTTGATGCTACATCACAGCCTCATGGATATCTATTGTTTGATTTGAAACAGACAACACCTGAAAACTGTAGATTTCGTACAAGTGTATTTCCTAGCGACCCCTATCACTATGTTTATGTGCCACGAAAGGCTTACAATATAAAAGGAGGAGGCTCATCACAGCGTGTACCAGTCGTGCGTATGTAATGGCTAAGACAAGTCGTTCAAGGAGCGGCTCTGTTCGCAAGTCGATTGGGGCGAAGAATACAGCCTTGTTGCATGCCCTTGTGCACGCACCCCCAAGAACACGCCAAGCACTGATAAAACACGCTAATAAAGATTTGATTCGTTGTATTTGTGAGTGTGCTTTGAATTTATTACACGGAAATATTCCTTTGAGAGATTGTGAAAAATCGAAATTGGGCAAACATAAAAAAATTTTGAGAAAATTGGCCGATAGAAAACAGAGTTTATCCAGCAAGAAGAAAATTCTCAATCGGAAAGGGGGAGCCTTTTTACCTATGCTGTTGGGTCCTCTCATTAGTGCTCTTATTTCAACAATTGTGAACTAATAATGGAACATGCGAGAAAAATGATACTTGTGCCTGAGGAAAGTGTGGATAAATTAAGGAATTCTTCACATGGAAATGTGCACAATGTTCTAACTGAATTGGCAAAAGAAATTCAACCGTCAGCTCAAACTCCTGGTACTACTGAAAGTCGTTTGGATGCTCAATTACTGGAAATTTTAAATTCTAAAACACCTAAAGACGATCATGAAAGGTGGAAATTGTATAATGATGTTTTGAGACGGTATTTATTTTACACTGGACGGAACAAGAGTCACTCATCACCAACCCAAGAAGTCAATGATACGCCCCAAGAGAACCGGTACGCCCCAGATGCTATTGTAGCTACAATACCTGTAACGTTCAAAAGAAAAGCCGCGGGTATTCTTCAATATATCGATACAGCCGATGCAGGGAAAAGGTTAAAGTGGGACGCACAAGGGCAGGTGATATTGGATGGCCGATTACTTACTTGAGTGAATATTGTCGATCTCATACAAGACGTCGTTCGATCACTTAAAAATTATAACGCTAAAGGTTGGGAACGTTTTGCAGCATACTTACATAGCATAAATACACCTCAAGAGTTTTTGGGTAATCCTAAATTTCAACGCCAGCTGATAAACTCACCGGCGAATCAGAGTCATCGCGTAGAACCTGAGATTTCAGACGACGACAGTTCTATAGATGGTGACCTGCCACCACCACCGGGATCATCACAGTCTTACGCTGAAGGAGGAATTAGGCACCATATATTAACACCCAATAGATTTGTCGCTGATTTTAGGAGGAGGGGACAGAAACTCAAATTTAGGGAATCGAGGCCCAACCATAGTCCTTACGAAAAGAGAAAATCTCTTAATCTATCGTCATGGCTTCACTTTTAGAAGAAGAGAAACTATCGAAAACATATTTTGATCCTGTAGAACCTGTGGCATATACAGGTGCTCGAAATATTTTATCAAAATACAAAAAAGTAATATCAGAGAAAAAAATAAAAAAATTGGCTGAATGCACAAAACACATACACTCTTCATGAACCTATTAGACGAAAATTTCCACGTTTACATTATACAGTGAACAATATTGATGATTTATGGGAGGCAGACTTGGTGGAGTTGAGATCATTGAAGACATATAACAATGGAATCTCTTATTTGCTTGTGGTTATAGACGTCCTTAGTAAGTTTGCCTGGGTCGAACCCATAAAGGACAAGTCAGCGCCTCAGGTACTCGAGGCCTTTAAGCGTATTTTGAAGAGGAGTGGCGGCCGTATTCCTGTTTGCATACAAACTGACAAGGGGAAAGAATTTGTAGCCAGTAGCGTTCAGAAATTTTTCTCTGATAAAAAAATACAATTTCGTCTCGCTCGTAATCCTGATATCAAGGCAGCTGTTGTCGAGCGTTTTAATCGAACATTGAAAGAACGTATGTGGCGTTACTTTACACACAATAGAACATACGAATATATAGATGTTTTGCAGAAAATTGTTGACTCTTATAACAATTCAAGACATTCCTCAATAAAGATGGCGCCGGCGGCCGTGACCATCGACAATGCCTCACATGCATGGCGTAATATACAAGATCGTTTCAAATCGGAAAAACCTCGTAAAAAAACCTTCAAATACAAGGTAGGGGACTATGTACGCATCAGTAGAGCTAAAGGCATCTTCGAGAAAGGATACGAGTATAATTGGAGTAAAGAAATATTCCAAATTACTAAAACTCTATTGAAACAGTCGTTACCTATATATGAAGTGAAAGATTTAGCTGATGAACCGATTGAAGGATTTTTCTATGAGCAAGAATTAGTACTTGTCAATAAACAGCCTGATGATAAATTTGTAATTGAACGCGTTTTACGTTCTAAAGGAAAAGGAAAAAATAAACAAGTTCTCGTTCAGTGGGAGGGATATCCTGTGAAATTCAACTCGTGGATACCTGCAACAGAGTTGGAAGGCGTAGGGAAAAAATGAAGCGGAATGATTTTTATATGGTGCTGCCTAGCAACAGCAGCATGGACTATCATCCTGACAATACAGCATCGAGATTTACAACATAACTCCCAAAACAAATTGAGCTAGAAGGGCAATGGGCTGTGGCATTGAGCGAGATACAGTTTCCTTGTAATTTTCTACACATATCTGATAGAGCTGATTCCAGTATCTTCATTACAAATTATGCCCAGAAAGGACCAGAAGGCACTCAAGCGGTTGAAGAAGTGCATACGATGAAAAAGATGTGAAGGATCTCATAGAAATATTGAATGGTATAAAACCATTGAGAGATCACTTTAGATTTCAATATACAGCGCAACAGGGATTTGTGATGATCGGAAAAATTTGTAAATATGAAAAATGCGGAAGTCATAAGCATGGTCTGGAGTTTTCAGATAAAGTAATGGATATGTTAGGTTTTGAAAGAAAACCACTCATTTTCAAAGACGGTGTGCCTTCTCATGAAGGGTCTCTACCTGCTAGCCTGTCCCGAGGTTTACCGGAGAGTTTATTTGTGTATAGCGATCTCTGTTCCCCTTATGTGACGGGTGATGTACAGTCATCTCTCTTGCGCGTAGTACCATTCAATTCCGCTGGCTATACCTATGGCGCTACGCATTGTGCAACTTTTTCGACGCCTCATTACATACCCCTAATGCGCCACTCATTCCGCACAATTGAAATAGATATAAGGAGTCATCGCGGCGAATTGATACCATTCGAGTACGGGCCTTTAAACGTGACACTTCCTTTCAAGCGGATTGATTAAATAGATATGAGTCCCTACATTGCATACTACGAAAATCAGGCTGGCGGTGGGGGTGCTGTTGATAGATACAACAATTTTGGCCGTGTTTATGCAGGGAACCCTTACCAACGGGGGCATGGAATTGGAGCTTTCCTCGGAGGCCTTTTCCGGCGCATTCTGCCATACATTGGTAGTGCAGCTCGAGCAGTCGGTAAAGAGGCTCTCAATACAGGGTTTAACGTTGTAACCGATGTAGTGTCAAATGGAAAACCATTAAAGGTGGCGCTTGAGGACCGTTTGACGGAATCGGGGTTGAAATTGAAAAGAAAGGCTCAGGAAAAAATTGGGTCCATGATGCGCGGTTCTGGATATAAAAGAAAACGAAAACGTCTCAGAGCTCATAAGCTCGTTGGACGTGGATCGGTTAAGACATCCAAAACCGGGAAGGGTAAAAAGAAGAAGAGAGCTGCTTCAAAAAATAGAAAAATAAAAGTTAGGAGAGTGAAAAAAAGTAAATCAAAGAGGAAAACTGGTGACGTTTACGATATTTTTCATTAATCATCATGTCTTTCCTACATTCTCATTCTTCGGAGTGCGTGAAATCGGAGCTGGATCTGTTCACATTACCACCCACACAGACCAGTATTGAACATTCACAATTTGTTTACTACAACCCTGTGTCCACTTTATCGGACGACACTCCAATTGAATTCATAGTTCCTGGTCATGGAGAGGAATATATTGATTTGGCACATACTATGTTAAAAATACGGGCAAAGATTGTGAAACCTGATGGCACCGCGGCTGTTGCCGATTCCGTGGGACCAGTGAATAATTTTCTGCATTCTATGTTCAATCAAGTGGATGTATATTTTAACCAGAAAGTTGTTACACCCCCGCATGACCTCTATGGCTACAGGGCATACATTGAAACACTGCTCAATTATGGAAATGATGCTAAGAACTCGCACCTTGGAATGGGCCTATGGGCAACGGATTCGCATTCTGAAATGGAAACTGGCGCTGTTCCTGGTGAAAACGTGAGGCCAAACCAAGGTCTTGCAACTCGCCATTCATTTACGAAGGGTGGAAAAGTATTTGATATGCTTGGACATTTACATTGTGACGTGTTCAATCAGGATAAGTTTTTGCTCAACGGCGTGGAACTGCGTGTTCGTCTTATTCGGGCGAAAAATGAATTTTGTCTTATGGATGCTACAGCGCACGGCTATAAAGTTCACGTTATGGAGGCTTCATTGATTATCAGACGTGTAAAGCTCAGCCCAGGCATATTAATAGCCCACGCAAAAACCCTAGCTAAGACAACGGCTAAATACCCCCTGACACGCGTGGAGGTCAAGTCTTTTGTATTACATAATGGAATTATGAGTGAAACAATAGATAATGCAATTCTGGGACAATTACCTAAGAGGATCATACTAGGATTGGTGGAAAATGCTAGTTTCAATGGCTCAAGGACAAAAAACTCTTTCAATGTCAAACATTTTGGCCTCAACTTTTTGTGCCTTAATGTCGATGGACGGCAGGTACCTTCAAAACCCCTGCAACCAAATTTCGCTACTGAAGAGTGTCTGGACGTAGAGGCCTATAATACACTGTATGGTGGTACAGGAGTACATTTCGGAGATCATGGAAATGGGATTTCTCGTCATGCATACTCTGAGGGATATTCTTTCTTCATTTTCGATCTGACTCCTGATTTATCGGCAACTTGTGCTAGCCATTGGAATCTTATCAGGAGTGGAAGTGTCCGCATTGAATTACGTTTTGACAGGGCCACAGAGCAAAATGTAAATTGCATACTTTATGCAGAATACGATAATTTGCTGGAAATTGACTCGACAAGACAAGTTATTGTGGATTACAGTGGATGAAAAGGAAAAGAATAATAGACTATATAACAGAGAGATTACCGTACAACTACATTAGTGGGCCATAAACAGTCTTCCAGACCGCACGTGCCCTGTTACATTTTCTGACCTGGCCATTGGGCTCCACCATTGACCTGAGGTCTTTCTTATGAATACCCTTGAACTCTTGAAAGTACTACCGCATACAGATGCCACCATTGGAGGAGTCTACCCCGCAGACAGGGTCCCATGGAAATGAGTCCGGCCCTGTGCAATCGTCATCAACACCGATAACCACACACAACCGGGAAGCCATTGGGTTGCCGTTTACCTCGGTTCAAATGGACGAGGAATCTATTTCGACAGCTTCGGAATGCCCCCCTTCGACGCTCGAATCACTCAACGCCTTAGGAGAAATTGCCGCATATATGAATGGAGCGCAAAAAGACTCCAAGATGTATCGTCTAATGTTTGTGGGCAGTACTGCATTACTGTGCTTCACTGGCTTTTCAATAATCGGTCTTTACAGTCCTTTCATAAATTATTTACTTCAGACACAAAACGTAACGATCGCATTATTATGAAAATGTTCAAGAAAATCACTCGAAAATGTAATCGTAGGAATTTAAGAAAACCCTTTCAAAACTTATCTGGTAGTGGTATTTCACATTATAATCAACGTTCAATGAAACGATTTTTCTCATACCCTAAATAATAATCTTTTTTCGTAATAAATAATAATAACAATTTTAAATTTAGTAAGAATAATGTATTTCGAATAATGACTTTTCAATAAATAATAATAATTATAATCTTTTTTCAATAAATAATAATTTTAATCTTTTTTCAATTAAAAAAAATAAAAAAACAATTGTATGCTAGGTAATAAGACCTTTTGAATAAATAATTTATGTAATCCCATAATTACACATTTTGTGTTGTATTTTAACCCTTTCCCCCACTCTAGCATTTAACCCTTTCTCCCGCTCTAGCCTTTAACCCTTTCTCCCACTCTAGCATTTAACCCTCTCTCCCACTCTAGCCTTTAACCCTTTCACCACCCACCACCCCCCTTTAGATCCCTGAGCATATCGTGGGCCTTCGTCACCCCGGGGGGTCCCTAAAACACGCTCGACCACCTGGACAATAAACCCGAAGGGGGGAGGGGGACCTAAAAGACGCTCGACCATCTGAACAATAGACCGGAAGGGGGGAGGGGGAATTCCTGGAAGACTCTCGCTAATATTGATCATATACTACTTTCTAAACTTATATTTATATCCATATTTACATTCTTTTTTTTTTGTTTTTTTTTCCTCTTCAATTCTTTTTTAACTTCTGCGTTTCACTCACAATAATGAGGAATGGACCGGGAAGTTATTGCTGCGACCCGCAGAACGGGTCACACCAATATTACAACGCGCGCACCCATGGGAGCGAGCTTGCGAGCGACCAACAACGCACCACTAGTTCCAAATTTTCGGTTTGCCTATAGAATTTCTCTTAGGTCTTCCCCGATTTTATTTTGGCTTTGAACCATAATTTCCATTTAGAATTCCCGAGAATTTCAGCAGTAGATATCCCATCCCACTGCCTTAACTCTTCATGTAAATTCTTATCAACATTATTATTTTTCCATTTTCCATTAATTAATTTTCTTTTCATTTTTATCCCTTTTTATTTTTGTTTTTTCGAGAACCTCGGT
Source organism: Coelinius sp. EB29 (assembly GCA_035578325.1). Taxonomy (NCBI): domain Eukaryota; kingdom Metazoa; phylum Arthropoda; class Insecta; order Hymenoptera; family Braconidae; genus Coelinius; species Coelinius sp. EB29. The sequence goes on from JAOZGT010000005.1 coordinate 6,358,184, forward strand.
AGCAGATATCCCATCTGACTGTCGTAAGTTTTTATTTACTTTTTCAAGAACTTCGGCAGCAGATATCCCATCTGACTGTCGTAAGTTTTTATTTACTTTTTCAAGAACTTCGGCAGCAGATATCCCATCTGACTGTCGTAAGTTCTTATTTACTTTTTCAAGAACTTCGGCAGCAGATATCCCATCTGACTGTCGTAAGTTCTCATTTATTTTTTCAAGAACCTCGACAGCAGATATCCCATCTGACTGTCGAAACTCTTCGTGAGAATTTTTACCCTTTAATTCTCTTTATATGAGGCCTTTGGAAATCTCATCAGAAGAATCTTTGTCTATCTGTGGTTCCTCAAATGTGTCACCCATTCTATTTTTATTTTTCTTTTTATTCATTTATTTCTTATTTCTTTCCAATTTAATTTTCTCAACATTCTTATTATTTTTAATATTTTCCTTTTTGTTTTCATCAATATTTTCCCTTTCGAATTTCCAAGAATTTCAGCAGCAGATATCCCATCTGTCTGCCAGATTTCCTCGTGTAAATTCATATAATTTATTTTCATTATTTTCCTATTTCACTTTTATTTTCCCGAGAATTTCAGCAGCAGATATCCCATCTGTCTATCGAGATTCTTCGGTTGAATTTGTATCAACTATTTTTCTGTTTTATGCGACTATATTATCCTCTTTTTCTTAATTTATATTCTCATTTTCCACTTTTCTCATTTTATATTTCATCAAATTTTAGTTTATACCCTTTTTTTTTATTCAATTTGTTGAGATATGAACAGTTTACTCAGTTATCGACCTATGCAGATCACCTTCGTTATCTACACCCTGCTTGGCAGTTTTTCTAACCTAGTTATCTTACAATATACTTTTCTTACGTAAATCATGTAACAATATACTACTAAACTTAATCGATCGTTTATTTAATCATCCTAGAAACCCCAGTAATTCCAACACAATTTTCTCATTATTCCTATTATTTTCCTTAACAAATTTTTTCATTTTAATTTTTCAATTTGTATCCTTTTTCAATTTACTTTTCCTCAATTAGTATTCGATATTTATAATTTTTCAAAATTTTTGTTTTGTTCAATTTTTCATACCCTTGATTCTATTTGTCCCAAAAATTCCTGACATTTAGAAAATAATCAGAATCGAAACTCCTTAAATTTTCAATCGCAATTTGTCCAATTTTAGTCTCGAAATAAAATTATTATATTATAAATTTCCTTGTTAAAAATCATCCATCTATTCAAATTTTCACACAATATTCAACGTTCAATTTTAACACTACAATCACTTCACTTTTTCTATTAGAAAGGCCATAAAAATTTTCACTACACTTTTCAACGATAGTGTCTTCTTCCAAATGTCTCTCTCTGCCCCTCTATGCTTCAATTGCCTCAAATTATAATTTAATTCTCCTTCAATTAAATTCCCAAATATTAATATTCGTTGTTCCAAAAATGTTTCCTATTGGATTTTCCCAAATCTTCCACCGGCAATTTGATGTGGAAATTTCTGAACAAATTTGATCAGATATTTTATAACTCTCAGAATTATTTTATTGTTTCTTCTCTTTTATATTTACTTCATTCTTAATTTTCTTTTTGTATGTCTATTGGTTGTAGCCTTCGATTCCTGGACAGCTGTTCTCCACCGAATCGTATCGTAGTAGCAACTCTTCCAGTATCGGTCTTGACTAATTGTAAAAGTTTCATGTTGATTCCATGGTTGTTAACTACAACTCGTAGTACGCACGCCTTGAATGTCAGCCTTGGTTGATTACAGCAATCGCCGAAATCTGATTCCTTCAGCTGATCGTCCGTAGCGTCTTCAGTAGGTCAGGTTGATATGACAGTACAGTCCCACACGGGATTTCACAACTGCTACTATTGTTTATTAATTAATTTATTAATTTAATTTCATTATTCTCACTTTTTCCTTTTTTTTTTCTTCTGCAACTTTTTGTTTTATTTATTTATTTATTTTTATTTATTTCTTTATTTCTATTTATTTAATGTTTTCACTGAGATTTGTAGACGATTGATTTTTTCCCAATTTGCAATTTCGACTTCTGAGTGCAGAGAGATGAATTTGGCACAGGAACCTCGGTGATGACTCTGCTTAATCCTTTCCATTTGTTGTCTTCCTTCTTTGAGGAGACTTCCTCTCGTATTTAATCGTTGATTTTTAAATTGAATTTCAGCACAAAATTGAATTTTTTAATTTTACAAAATAATTTTCATTCTCAAAGCTAACATTAAATTTTATCTAAATTGAATCATTCATAATCCATCCCAAATATAAAAAGAACCATTTTGTAATCTGGATCATTTGGCAAAATTTTCAAATTAAATGGTAAAACAAAAATATTATTAGAACACGTTCTGTATCCAAATTACAGAACTGTATATTTTCTATGAACTTTCATAAAATTATCATCAATTTCTCACTTTTTGCTTCCCGACGGGAAGCATTGCGACAGCCATTTTTTGACTTTTTCTAATTTTGATTGGAAATGATGGGGAATGTTATGAAACGTGAAGATATGATGTTTTTGGAAAATGTCTGTATGTATGTGATGCAAATGCCATTATGTGACGTTTTTTTTTCAGAATTATTCCACTCAAAAGGGCAAAAGGTATTGCTAAAAATTTGAAATTCTGACCATTGATAGATATTAGTTGGATGAAAGTCTGTGCAAAATTTCAGATTGATCGGTCTATTACTTCCTGAAATATAGCCGTTTTTCGAAAAATCGTTTTTCTTCAATATCTCAAAAATGATACAAGGTATCGATTTTTTTTTTTTTTCAAAATATTCGTCATAAAAGTATCCATCTTTTTTAACAGTATAATTTTTTCCGGGGATGTAAAATTAACATAGTTATTGCGCTTTTTCTATTTTTTGCCTCAAATTTTTGTACGCACGATAACTTGAGAAATATTTGAGATAAAAAGTTGAAACTTGGTATGATTTTAGGCCTTATAATTATAAAGGTTGCTATTTTGTTTGGACGCAATCGGACCAGTAGTTCCGGAGATATTCGACTTTGAGTGTAAAACTACTTTGTTGAATATCTGGAAAACTATGGGACCGATTGTGATTTTTTTTTTTCAAAATATTAGTCACGATATTTTCTATTTAGTTCAATCAAAAAATGCATACCCGCCCATTGAAAGTTTTCGAGATATTGGCGTTTTTCTATTTTCACATCTAAAACTCGCTCAGGCGCTCTCTAATGCTACTTGAGTTTGGGCTAAAGTTCTGGAATTTGGGCTAGTAGTTAATATTTTCACTTTATACAGCTTTGTAAAATTTTACGTGAATCTGTCTATTTGTTCCTGAGATACAGCTATTGATAACTGTTTTTTGCTTCAAATTCACGAATTTGTATTCAATTTTTCTCGACAGAGTTCTCGATGAATTTTGTGAATTTTCATATTGTGTTTTCTTCAACGAATAAAAAAATCATAGGAAAGAAATGGTAAATTGATGGCCAAGAAATTTTACAGAAAAAATGTGCTCATCATTTACCAATCAATTGTTCGTCGGGAAGCTTACTGCCAATAGAATTGGTAGAAAAAGAAGAGAAACATAATATAACAATTATAAATAATAATAAAATAATAATAGTACATAACGCATTTCTTTCAATGCTTAACACCAGCCGCATGGGGGATAGCCTACTTGTTCTCATTTCTAACAGAGATCAATATTCTACATTCTTAAAGTTTGAGTCCTATCATTCTCAATTTTAATAATTTTTATTGTCTCCGTTCTGATTATTTTCTTAATTTTTGATTATCAAGTATTCTCTGAATTGTCCTTGATAAAATCTCCACAATTGCCAAATTATTTACCTCCATTCTCAAAACTAGATTAGAAACATGGGCTATAAATCAACAAGTAATTCCAGAGTGCCAGGCTGGTTTTGTGGGTGGGAAGAGCTGTCTGGATAATATTTTTGTACTTATGTCTACTATTAGTCAACAAATGCGTTTGGGAAATAGAAAGGTCTATGCTCTATTGGTTGATTTTCAAAGAGCCTTCGATTCGGTGAATCATAAAAAATTGCTGTTATTTTTATATGAGATTAGGGTGAGTGCTAAATTTATTAGAATTTTGGTAAATATGTATTCAATAGCGAATTTGAGGGTGAGACAAGGAACTGAGTTCTCTGAGAGAGTTGAGATCACGGAAGGTGTACTCCAGGGAGAGATCCTGAGTCCATTGCTATTTATTCTGTACCTATCAGACCTGGAAACTTTTTTCAGGAGCAGGGATATTCAGGGTGTCTCTGTCGATGCGCGCACTGATGTCTTGGCACTTATGTATGCAGACGATTTAGTATTCCTGGCGGATAGTTTTGTTAAATGCCAAAAAATTGCATCTAGCTTGGCTGAGTATGTTAAATCTAAAGGACTGAAAGTCAATATTGAGAAAACTCAACTTGTGATCTGTAAATCTGCGAGACCCTCCAAGAAGGCTAAGTCTCTAATGTTTGATGGCAGCATCATCCAGAGAGTCAATTCCTATACATATTTGGGCATTGAAATTACCAGCTCAGCATTAGGTCTAGGGTCAGCCAAAAAAGCGATACACAAGGCTCAAATTGCTTATAGTGCGGTTATAAATATTCTTATCAAAGCAAGGTCAGACTTTTTTATGAGTAATGTAAAAATTTTTGACAGTATTGTAAGATCCACACTGCTCTACGGAGCCCCTGCGTGGGCGATAAGGTATATTCATCTCCTGGAACCGGTCCAAGCCTATTATTATAAAAGAATTTTCAGATTGTCATCTTGCACCCCTGCGTATCTGCTGCGTCTTGAGCTGAATTTATCTCCCTTAGAAGTAATAATATTCTCCCTTACGTTGGGTTGGATTATAAAATTGCTAAAGATGAATTAGAATCGTTTACCGAAAGTTTGTTTTCTGAGGGAAGTCCACCTCTTCTTGAATAGATCACATAATACCTCAAAAGAAGGGGAAAATAGATTTGGTAAATTTAACTGGGTCTGTCAGGTTAATACCTTTTTAGCAAAAATTGAGGAAGAAGATATGTGGTTGAATCTAGATGCTGATTACTGGGAATCCCGTAAGGAATTTTTGATTGAAAAATTGAGAATATACTGGAAAAAATTAGACCTTCATTCCCTCCAGAATTTGACAAATATCCAACTAAAAATTCCTCGTAAACTGACTGATGGAGCCAACCCATATCTGGGAATCAGGCTCCCCTGGGCACACACCTGTGCATTGGTGCAAACAAGAACTGCGAATTATAGATATCATAGTTACTCTTTAAAGAATATCTCTTCTAGACTTATAGCTAAGAATATCTGTCAGGTGTGCAATCTGCCCGATCATAATAGTGACTCTGTTCTTCATCTTATCTCAATATGTCCAATTTTTAAAAATTTGAGAAATTTTTGGCTACCCGAGCTATTGAGTGGTGTAAAAGAAAAAGTCAACATTGAAGCTGTGCACGATTCACTTGTCACTTTTCTGTGTGGGCAAGATGGTATTCCTGACAGAGCTAGAAGACTGCACCACTTTCTAATCAATGCACTTAAACTTAAAAATTTTTATGCCAATCTTATTGATGAAGCCGGGATAGAATCTCAGTCTGTAGCCTAGCCTATTGAAAATTAGATAGCGTCGACAAGTGTTACTTATCGTATAAATGTGTAAATTGAAATAGATGCAACTACCTGATACCTCACTTCCACACACATGTATCACCTAGCTCATAATACACAAATTAATGTACTCAATATATAAACAACCACAATGTAAAAACTATTTCTCCCCCCCTGCCATAGGGATAATCCCTGAAGGGTTTGTATGTATAAATAAACAAAATAAATAAAATAAAGTTTGAGTCCTATCATTCTCAATTTTAATAATTTTTATTGTCTCAGTTCTGATTATTTTCTTAATTTTTGATTATCAAGTATTCTCTAAATTGTTCTTGATAAAATCTCCACAAATATACGAGAAGCGTATATTTGTTTATTAGAAAATTTCTCGTTCAATTTCTTTCATTTATTTTTATTAGAGTTTAAATTTTACGAGGCACATCGATGCCAGCATTTGAAGAATGCAAGAGCAGAGATTTAGGTTTTTAATTTGTTTGTTTGATAGAGTTAATTTGTGTTTCATTCCATTTTTGAATAATGTTGTAATGAATCTAGTAATTTTTATGTTAAATTGTGGAGTAAAGAGAAATTATATTTTTGAATTTTGTTAGAGGAGATTCTCCTAATTTAAATTATTTTTAGAGATCTGCTTTACTTTTTCTTTGCAGTTCCCATTAAATTAAATTTTGATTTTTCCCAAGATTTAAAATAAAAGATGCTTTGTTTCTATTTCACGTATAAGTTATCTTCAAAGTAAAAAAAAATTTAATTGAGGGGTTTTCGAGTTTGCGTTATTTTTAAATTTTCCGATTGAATCACTCGATTTTTGTGCCGATTTTATGAGAATAACATTTTTTTTTTCTTTTTTTTTCTTTTTTCTTCAAGTATTTTTCATTTTTCAAATATTCTTGTTGATCAAGTTTTTGAATTTTCTATTGTACATTTTAATTTCTTTTGTCACTGGATGATAAAGTCTTTAATTTGGAGATTTTTGAATTCACTATTTGGATTTTTATTCAATTTTCTAGTTTCAATCGGGTCAAAATAGGACCTAGAACTCTCCTACGAATTACGCTGTCTCTATTTTATCCGCAATTTCAAATCTAGTCATTTTCAAATATTTTTAATGACTAGCGTATCTGGCGCGCTACGCGCGCCTCAGCTCTCACCGTATGGGGCTTATCAACATCAGTTCACAACAGGAAAATGTCAAAAGACGTTTTTGTCATCTTTTTGAAATTTTCGACAAAAAATGTTTTTTGAGATTTTCTCTTGAAAGCACTTATTAGTTTAATTCATAAAATTATGGAATAATGATATCATCGTTTTCATTCATTGATACAGAATGCCTTCTGATATAATTAAATAATTTCTTCCTCTGCATGAAAGATGGAGAAACCTGTTAAGAATAACTGAACTATTAGTCAATAAAGATAACTAAGGATTTTGTTATCTGGGGTTCTCAACCCATATTCACTTTGAAAACCCAGACGGAAAATACAGAAGAGAATAGGAATTGACTCTAAATAATTATATCGCGTATATAATGTTTGTTTGTCTCTTCATGAAAGTGGTCATCATAACTGGTCATCAATGAGGTCATAATAAGATAATACACATACGATAAAATTCACATGTCTCCATAATATCTACTCAATACAATCTTTCAGACTACCCAAAAAAATGAACCGGAAATCATCAATAGATGACACAGTGTGATCAAATTCGTATGATTCTTCATCTGCTGATTACCTTTCTTACCCTTGTCTTCTGTCAGTTGAACAATTTGATTGAAGCAGAAAAAAGATCTAAAAATTTATATCTTCAAATAAATGTATCGATATCGAGTTGAGGAAAAGTTTCAAATCATGGTTGATAGGGGAAATTGTCCTGTCGTGTAATGCCGAGACAATTCGTCATTATGGAAATCGTATTGATATGAATCACTATCTTAATTAGTTCAAATGATTGTTTTTTCGGGCAAGACCTCATAGTATACATTAGGATCGTAGTCTCGTGTCATGATAATCACTGAATGGTAGAATCCAAATGTCCCTGTATGTCTTATATATCCTCATAATGCACATATGCTAAAATTCACATCTCTTCATAACATCCACTCAATAGAATCTTCCAGATTACCCAAAAAAATGAACCGGAAATCATCAATAGATGACACAGGGTGATCAAATTCGAATGATTCTTCATCTACTGAATACCTTTTCTTTTTTTAAAAATAGTATATGTTCGTTAGATTGAGGTGAAATTCGTCTGAATTTCGCAATTTTCCACAATGTCAGTTTCCATCAATGGCATAACCCCGTCGATTTTCCACTATAGTGCTAACTCATTGGGCTATTCTTATTGCCCAACAGTGCTAATAATATTAAAAATTATCATCAGTGTTTACCGTGGGTGCACCAGTTACCGGACGGGTACCGGTTTCCGGACATCGAGTCAGTACGTGGCACTTATTTCGATATTAAGGGAATAATTAATTAATCAAACACTCGTTTTGAGTCCTGAGGGTCATGTAGTAAAAGGAATTTATGATGTGAGTACTATCAAATGGAAAGAAGACGGCCAAATGCTCAAGTGTCCGGAAACTGGGACCGAATCCTTGAGCGTCCGGTAACTGGTACATCCACGGTACGCACTTATGGAGATTCCTCTCCTCTCTAACAATAATGATGACAGTGTCGAATACAGATTCACATCGCGAAAATTTGACCCTCAAATGTCTGAATCAATGTCATCAACCTTTTCCGTATCATCAGATCTTTTCCATTTGTTCCATGCAAGCGTTTCAATAACCCAACTTAGAGTTTCCAACCCAACTTGATTAATTATCAACATACTTTGGAGCAGTCCTTTTAATATACTTTACACCTATAACACCACGTCCCCATAATGAGCATATAGTAAAAATTGAATATTCGCGTAGATTCTATACGTCCCCGTAGTATTCAATCAAACAAATATTCTCGTGTCCTCAAAACAGCCAGATGTCTCCAAGCAATACTATACATGGGCGAAAATGGCCTTAAAATAAACATTAGATAAATATATATCATGTATCATATATATCGATTTTTTTCTCGAAATTCTAATTCTGTTTGAATTTTTTTTAAATATATATATATATATATATTATATATATTATATATATTATGTGTATTATATTATATATTTTATAATATATAATAGAATATATGTATATAATATATATAATATAATATAATATAATATAATATAATATATATATATTATATATTATATAATATATAATATATAATAGATAGTATAATATAATATATATATTATATTATATTATATTATATTATATTATATTATATGATATGTATATACATATATATGGTATATATTATATACTTCATATATATACATAGACATGTATATATATGTGTTAGCTAAGCTATGCGGCCTAAAAAAGGTGACAAAAAACGTTACACGCTTTTTCTATAAATGGAATTTTAAATTTTGATTGAGCAAGATCAAGACCAAGGATTCTCCCACGAATCACGCTGTCTCCATTTTGTCCACAATTCTAGTCAATGTGAAATGTTTATGATAAATTTTCCTTTTCAGTTGAGTAAGAATAGGACCAAGAATTCTCCCACGAATCACGCTGTCTCTATTCTACTCGCCCGTTTTGAATTTAGTCAAAGTTAAATGTTTATAATAAATTTTGATTTTTGGTTGAATAAGAACAAGACCAAGAATTCTCCCACGAATCACGCTGTCTTTGTTCTACTCGCCCATTTTGAATAAGAAAAATGTTCTATTAATCTTCCTTCCTCTGCTGAGTTGAAACAGGACCAAGAATTCTCCCACAAATTACGCTGTCTCTGTCTAACGCATCAGTTTGGAAGAAAAATTATTTATATTATATGTTCAAGAATTTTAATTTTCTAAAAAAAAAATGAAATCTTCAGTTTCTATCTCATTCAATTTTTAAAATATTTCAAATTTTATTCTCCTTTATTTTTACTCATTATGAACTCAGCTTCAGATCTGGCCCTTTTTCCGGTGCTACTGTCCTCAATCTGGCTCTTTATTTTCCGGAGACTCAGCTTTGGATCTGGCCCATTTTTATGGTACTTCAGTCCTCACTCTGGCTCTTTTGTTTTTCTGAGACTCAGTTTTGGATCAGGCCCGTTTTTCGGTGCTACAGTCTTTAGTCTGGATTCAAAAATTTCTCAATGTTTACAATTATTATTTTGAAATATCCTCAAATTTATTAAGACTTTCTCACTAAAGATTCCATTTTTCCAGATTAATTATTTTTATTTACCTTCTGAATTCCAATTAATTCTTTTTCAATTTTATGTCACATTTTATCATTTTCATTTTTATACAATTTCCTTTTGATTAAAACTTTATTTTTCCAGTGCCATTCATCTGATTTTAACGTAATTTTGATTAAATATATTTTTTCCTCATTTGATTCTTTCTTATTTTCATTATTTTTATTTTCAAAATTCAATGGAGATGCAAAATATAATGTGTCTTATTATTTAATAATGAAAATTTATTTTTTTAAAGAAATCGGCGACTAATCCAGAAGCCTGATCAGTCGGGAAATTATCCAATACTAAATATTTCCTATTTCCAACGAAAATAATTTGACTTTACCGGTTTAACTCAAATTTTCCTCCCTGAATAATGTTCCTCAACTCGAAATTCAAATTCATTGTAACATTGTCATCAATTTATTCGATTTATCTCTCATATTTTATCGTTCATGCATTTTTATTAATTATCAAATTTAAAAATTTCATTTTTTTTCCATTTTTCTGACTCTTATCAATTTCCTAAAAATTTATCTATTTATTTTATGTAAGAATTTTACATTAAATATTAATTTTCGTCCTCGTCTGTGGACAAGAATTCTTCTTCAACACAAAGTAGATTTTCCTGATTAATTACTAATTTTTCCCCGTTATTTTCAATATCTTCCCGATTTTCATTTTCACTATCAGAACTCGTATCTGGGGCGTTCCATGCTATTTCAATAGAAAAAATCATGTTTTTTTAAAATTTCGATAAAAATTGGATATGATGTAGAAGGAGTCCATGAATATCTCTGACAATGGAAATTTTTTTTTTTTTTTTTTTTTTTTCAAAAGTTATGGAAGATTTATTTTTCCATGTTTTACCAGGGGAGTGATTGTTTAATGAATTATAACTCGATAAATATAAGTAGTAGCGAAAAAGTGCAAAAGGACTTTTTTATTCAAAAAGGATGAAAGATATAGAAAAATGATTGTTGACATGAAAAAGTTTAATTTACGATATACTTTGTTAATAAACAAACCAAAAAGTTGATAAAAAAATGTGAGCGCATCGTGCAAAAAATTCGAAAAAAATATATGTTATAGAGTACATATCTGAGAATTCACAGTTCAATCGGCATTTGGTGCACTGTGATAGTTCTCAAGATAATCATTTTTTTATGAGGCCCCGCCGTGTGAAACTGTGCAGTGACGCCACGCAAAGCCTGTGGTATGCGCTGAGTGAACCGTCCCGACAGAATTCTTAGTACTTTGCTTTCTCTGTATCTAGTCACAAACAGAATCCTGGAGAGTACAGCGAAATTATTTCAGACTTCACATTAATTATGGCTAATACAATCGGCAAAAGGGTACTACATGGAGCCGCTGAGTCAACGGGAGGTACTGGTGACATGGAAATGATGACTATGACCAGTCCTTATTTTTTAGTGTGATACAACAGCTGTACATTTATTCACTCGGAAAGTTATCAACCTTTTAAGAATTAAATATAGTCGTATTGAAAAAATAATCTATTTTTCGGACGGTGCTAGCTCGCAATATAAAAATCGGAAAAATTTCATGAATCTTGTTTATCACCAGTCGGATTTTGGTGCGAGTGCTGAGTGGCATTTCTTTGCAACGTCCCACGGAAAATCGCCATGTGATGGGCTTGGTGGTACGTTGAAGAGATCCGCAGCACGAGCAAGCTTACAACGACCGTATGAAAATCAGATTACAACTCCACAACATCTTTATGAATTCACAGTGTGCACGGGAAGAATAAGAAAGGAAAAATTACTATATTGACGAATTTAACTGATTTGAACTAATGACAATACTATTTTTCTCCCTATTACATCCAGCAACGGAATTTATCACTTATTTTTTCCCACATTTACTCTATTAATGACAAATTTTCAAGTGTATATTATATTGGGTATAATAACTATGTGCGATAAATGTGTATTTATGAATCTATGAAACATTACCATAAATTTTTTAAAACTTTAATATGAAGTGTTATATTATATTTTTCATAATTGTTTATAACTTCAAAGGGATTGAAATTATACACAATTGCATTTAATTGTAAGGACTCAATTGCATATTTATTCACCAGATTCTGACAAGGCCAAGCAAACGTCAAGGATCGTACCGAGCCTTCAGAATTCACTCAGCGCAGTCTCCTGACAACTCAGCTCCACACGGCGGGGCCTCATAAAAAAATGATTATCTTGAGAACTATCACAGTGCACCAAATGCCGATTGAACTGTGAATTCTCAGATATGTACTCTATAACATATATTTTTTTCGAATTTTTTGCACGATGCGCTCACATTTTTTTATCAACTTTTTGGTTTGTTTATTAACAAAGTATATCGTAAATTAAACTTTTTCATGTCAACAATCATTTTTCTATATCTTTCATCCTTTTTGAATAAAAAAGTCCTTTTGCACTTTTTCGCTACTACTTATATTTATCGAGTTATAATTCATTAAACAATCACTCCCCTGGTAAAACATGGAAAAATAAATCTTCCATAACTTTTGAAAAAAAAAAAAAAAAAAAAAAAATTCCATTGTCAGAGATATTCATGGACTCCTTCTACATCATATCCAATTTTTATCGAAATTTAAAAAAAACATGATTTTTTCTATTGAAATAGCATGGAACGCCCCATCTTCATTTCCCCGTAATTCTCTATCATTTTCTAATTTATTTTCGGCACTCAATGCTTTTTCGACAGCATCTTCGAAATTTACAGGGTTCGGACCCTTCATTTCATGCCTAATTTCCCGGAGCAACCCATCTAAAAATGTCTCAGTCATTTTCTATTTATTATATCCTGATAATTTGGAAATACAGCGCCTCCTTCGGTTTTGTACACTTCCATACAAAAATGACCCATTTTCCGAAATTTCGTAGCGTATGTGATAATCTTCTCACCTTTTTCCTGATAAAAATTTGATAAATCTCCCTCCAATCGATTAAGAGATATTCGCGGACCGTAACTTTTCTTTAAATGAGCATAAAAGTCTTGACAATTTTGAAATCTGAGACCAAAAATTGATTCGCGTGCCTCTCCCTTCAGTTTTATTCGCAAAAATTTCACTAAATTTCTTTCGTATTCATGGGGGAGCATTTCACGCGCTTCTTCACAACTCTCAATAAATTCGAAAATAAAGATATTTTTCGCATCAAAATCCAAAACAAGATTCAAAGCATCCTTTATCTTACTATCTTTTTCATCTGCCCGTGCCATTTTCCGGCTTCCGAAATTTCTTTTAATTTTAAATTAATTTATGGTGTGGTGGGAAATAGAAAGAAAGACGATGGTGGGTTTCGCGAGCGCGAGTTCTGTGGCGCGTTAGGTATCGCGGGGAAGAGGGAACCAGTACGGTGCGTATGCTGAGCGCGAGTTGCTAGGCGCGTTAGGTAAGTGCGGGAAGGGGAGAACAAGTACGGTGCATACGCCGAGTGCGAGTTGCGTGGCGCGTTAGGTAAGGAAGGAGAGGAAGGATGGTGGGTTTCGCGAGCGTGAGTGGTGTGAAGTATTAGGGGAAGAGCAGGGAAGGGAAAAGTTTGTTTTCAGGAGGATTTCTGTATATTTTGATAAAAAAAATTTTTGATTTCCGAATTTGCAAACCGGAATGACTTTTTTTGTTTTTGTTTTTTTTTTTTCTTTCTTCACTTGAAGAGTTTATTTTAATTTTTCCACCAGCGTAAAAATTATTATTTATCTTGGAAGCCTCTTTGATTAGTTTCCAATTATTATTCGATTTTTCTACCGTAATATGTTTTTTTTTTTATTTTACTAATTTTTCATCCTAAATAAGTTTATTTTACGTCAATTTTGTCAAAAAAAAAAAAAAATAAATTTACTTCTTTAAGTGGTTGAATCAATTTTGATTCTTCCGTCGGATGACTATATTTCTACGTATTATTTTCCTTTCTTTTTTTTTGTTTCTTTTATCTCAATTTAAAATAATTTGGAAATCCAATTCCAATAAATTTCTGAATTTCATTTTCAAAGCACAATTTTGTCTTCTAAATTGTTCTAGTTATTTCCTAATTCTCCATCAAATAGAATTTCTCTGAAATTATTTCAATCTTTAATCATTTCTCAATTCAATCTAATTGAAGAACGATTTTTTTTTTTTTTTAATAATTTCATAAATTCTAAAAGATTATTATTCTCAAAATTTTATTTTTCCAACACGAATCAAACTTCCTTCCCCAAATGCATCTCAACAATTCAACCGTTAAATCCCGGACGAGCCCCCACTGTTGTTACGTCATGATTTCATTAGAATTTAAGAAAATAAACTCGAGTGGAAAATCTCGGTCAGAGGCGTTACATGCCTGATCAGGTACCTGAGTAAGGTCCTGATCAGTGACTGAGCATAGCCTTACCACAATTTCCACTCGGGTGTGAGGTTGATTGAGAGAGGGAATTCACAAGTATCCTGGTAGCTCAGATGGTAAGAGCACCCGGTACTTACTTATGGCCTTGAGATTCTCTGGAATCTAGGTGCCTATCAATCTGAATGCCTCAGAGTCTTTGAAAGAAACTGCCTTAGAGCATGTTTATGTTTATACCGATCAACTCACTCTAATTTCCAGCATCGCGTAAGTAATAAAATTCTCTACGATAGAGCTGAAATCCCTAGAATCGACAATTTCGTTCTAAAACTAGCTAGGAATTATTATAATAAAATCAAAGACATCAATAATAAAACAATAAATGAGTTGGCTAATTTCCCAGCCGAAGAGGCGATAGGTAGAGCCAGATGTGGCGATATAAAACCACAATATTTTACACAATATGATAAGATTGATTTGTTCCAAGACCAATGGAACATGCCAATATTATACCATATAAAGAGAAATAAAAAGAACAAAAAAATTCCTATAGACAGTCTAGAAAACACTGAACTAACATACGCTAGGGATATTCCCCAAAGGGATAAAGATGACTTTTACAGAGTCAACAAAAGCTTTTGGTGGATAGACAATGACGATAAATATATCAAAGAATTAAAAGACCGCGAAGTGATATATACAGAGCTAAACAGAACCAGAGCTCAAGGTCGATTCCATCGACAAAATTTTCAACCTCCTTAAAACTCATACTTTTATATTAATTATTATTGTTATTATTATTAAATTTTGTAAATGACATAATAATAAATCAAATCAGCATACGAACCAATCTTACATTATATTGAATCTAATACAAAATATGAAAATTGCAATAATAGAAATTAATACTATAATACATGTAAAGTACAGAATCACTAATCATGTAAAAAATCAAATCCCCTAAAACACACCCCAGTGTGATAACAGGAAAATCTTTATGTCTAATTTAATTAAATATTAAATAAGTCACAATTAATTCTCTTGCTATCAGGTTAAAATAATATTTTTGTTTAGTAGATTCTTACCCTTTAAAGCGCTAGGCGCATCTGCATTGATCATTCAGGCTTCGATGAGGTCAATTTGAGTATTTGATAATGATAATGATAATAAAGAAAGCAGGAAACGAAATAAGACGAAAGGAAATTTGAATAAAGTCAATGTCCAGTTTATTGCTAATACTAAAAGATTCTCGATAACATGAAAAAGAAACCAAATGAGAGAGAGAATTCGAACGAAGTGAAAATAATTGATTTATCGGTTATGATTTGATAGGCCAAAATAAACAGTTCTTTCTTCAATTTTATACAGACCAATATGTGGAATAATCCAAAGTAGTTTCACAGGAATTTCTATGATTTGACGACAGAGTTTTTGAATTGTTGTTGGGGTATTATAAAGTTGATTCACTTATTTCACTATAATTTTATATAACTTATGAGTCTATGGTTTGGTTTAGAATTTAATTAATGTGTCCTTGCACTCTTTGATTTCACAACACGTAATGAGAAATTCGCATCTCATCGACCGGTTGTGCCAAAGTCAAAACTACGAAGGTTGGCGTAATTGTTTTCGATTTTGGACTTTTACTTGGGTTGTTTTATCACTTGTACGTCGGGCAGGCTGATAACTGATTCCGAAGTTTCGAACGCGTGATAACCCAAGGAGTTCGACTACTTGATGTGCCCGAGTTGGCATCTAAGACGAGACTAAAGTAGAATTTTGAAGAAAAGAACTTTGCGAGCGAGAATATCATGCATTTTCTTGCTGGATGCGCGGTTTTAGCAATTTTCAAGGGCAACGATGACATTCCTGCACAGGTAACTCAAGTTGCTTCGACAGCAACTGACATCCGGTGGACAACGAATGAGTCCGAATTATTAAAAAAAATAAATTCATTTTATCGAATTAATTTTTAATAAATTCCAAACATGACAGTCCCCCCCGTGAAGGCTGGAGAATCGTATTCGCCGGTCTTCATGCGCTAGAGTCGTGACTCGATTCGTTGTTCATCGTTTACAATTTAATTTCACAAAAGTTTCAAAAGCAAATATCCATGAAGTTGATGCTAAACAAAATTTTCGATTCTAATTTCGTTGCTATTCGTGTTGATATTCCTGACAGATATTTCTCTAGAGGCTCCTTTCAATTGATTTTCGGACGAATTTTACAAGTTTCTATAAATTTTGAAGGTTGATAAGGTAGTTGCTACATGACTGTTAATAAAAACAAATGTGTCGCTAAAATATTCAGACTCAGAATTTCCAACGCGAGAAAGGAATCATATCTCAATTTTAGTGTATTTGCATAAGAGTCTCCGATACTTCAATCGAAGATATCTTCTATTATCGTTATATATTTTTTTTCTTTGTAGTTAAAGATTGTTATAAATTTCTGAAGTTTTGCTCGAGAACTTTAAGAAGATCGAAAGAGTTAGAATGTAGGAGGGAAATAGCGGAGGAGCTCTGGTATAAGGGTTTTCATGGAGAAATGTGGATAGGAAAATTGAGTGGTCGACTGATTTCGATCAGTGTCTAGTAGCTTATGAGTGATAAGAGTAGTATAGCCATGTTTCTTCATATCAAATTTCCTGTTTCTGATCATTTTTGAATCAAAGGTTCTCCCCCCCTGTTCAGATTTTCTGACAGGTTGATAGTCATAATAATCAACAATTTTTGTTTGAATCGAAATAGACTCATTCTTATATCCATTTCGCTTAAATGAATCAATGTCTGCTTTGTTATATAAGACCTTTTGGATGATTTTTGATGACTTGGCAGTCGATTTTTAGCTATAGCGAATCGATAATAAATATCGAATTATAGGTGATAGAAATTAACTTCCTTCGATAATTCGTTCATAAGTTCAATTGGGTATTAATGGTAGAGGAGAAATGATAGGGCTGGAGAGAGGGGCGAGTTTGATGATGAGAGCAAATAATATTGAAAAATTTTGAATATCATCTCATGCATCCATAGTCATATGCCTGCCCTTCTTCATGTTTGAAATTCTGATTGTGGTGATTTGACTTTAATGCTGCGAACGATTCTCTCTCTCGTTATCCTTAACGAAATGTAGTCTAATATTAATTTTTACATCCATAAAATTTACTCAAACTGATTGAAGTTTAAAGATTTGAAAGTAAGTAAAACAACAATAATAATAGGGTACAAATCTTGTAGTCCATTGCTGTTTGATGGTGATCTCGATGTAGGCTGAGACGTCCTTCTAGTAGGGGCAGCATCTGGATCCAGGATCTTCTAATGACGTCCCCCCGGGTACTGGTTGAGTTGGAAATATTTTCGCTGCTTCTGATGATTTCAGTTACATTCCCAAGGAATAGGCCAATATGTAGTTGATGACTCTCTGGTTCCCAGGCTGAGTTCTTCTGTGGCACTTGGTTTTAGGTAGATGTTGCAGGGGTTCTCTGATGAAAATTTGGTATCTCAGGTTTTTCTCTGCGGCATCGCAATCTTTGTTGATGGCTCGAATTTCGTATTATTAGTTTCCACTCATTTGTACGTTTGATGTACAATGTGCAGAAGTGTCTGATAATTTTGATAGCTTTAATAGCTAAATTATTCGGAGATAAGTTCTTCACTAAGTTCTATTATTTCTTTGTGGTCTCAAATTTTTAGTTCACAGTCACATACTATCAAAAATTGTTGATCACTCACTTTACTTTCACTGAAAACTAACCCTGGATGTATTTTGCTTTGCTCATTATAGCAATCAATTAACCTGGAATTTGGAATCAATAGAAAACAAAACTGATTTATTTTGGCCATTAACAAAACATTATGATGACAGTTGAGAGATAGACTGGGAAAGGATGGTGAAGAGTTGAAAATTTAATGATTTCTGTATACCGTCTCCTATTATTATTTTGTTTTGTCTTAAGTCTACTGGTTAATATTTTTCCCAAAGTAACGTAATAAAAGAGAAGAAATAATTGTGAGTGAGAATAGCCATAAAGAATATTAAGGATGCATTGAAACTTGAATTTACCACGATGGTGAAATGCTTATGATGGGGTTCAGGAAGAATTACGCCCACTGCCCTGCGAGTGTGGCTCAGGATATTGGTCAGTGTCACGATAGATAAATCATCGAAATACGACCATGGCATCGTTATTCCATTCCGTTCAGGTAATTTGTGGAAAATATAAGAGACGAAGCAGGGGTCGAAAATCCGAGGTAAAGAATTCGTGTGTGAATTTTGATCAAATGGCCGTTTATCGTTATCAAGAGGATGACATTTTCTTAAATTAATAAGTACGAATTGTATGTTGAAGTTTAGATATTCTGAAATTTGTTTATCTGCACTTCCAGTAGTTTTATTGAGAGCATGTCGATTGATATCTCGATTATTTGTATAGCCTGAAATATTCTGATTATTCGAAATGAACTGATTGATCACTTGGTCAGGTCCTGAGGAGATCGAATCATTATCATGGTCCCAGGAAATTTTAAAAGACTTGTCAAAATTTTCAGTTGTAATTTTTCCGATCAATTTGCGCAATTTTGAAAGTGGAATACAGGTATTTGGTTCATGTGATTTGATTATGATTTTATTTTCGGACTCCTTATCAATGATACCGATGGGGATGGCGGTCAAGATGACGTCCCCCCTTGCAATTGCAGTCGTGGAAACTTTATCAGATTCATGGGAAGCAAAATTTTGAATTTCAACTTGGTCATTTAAATGGATTATTTGTGATAAAACTGATGAATGGAGACATGATACTACGCTTGATATCGCATGGTATGTCACAAATACCTCTTTTTGCAGATGTTCAGAAATTTGGGGCGGAAAAGAGTGCATTTCTGCATACTTTTGAGATACTAACACATTTTCACTCCATTCAAATAAACATTGAATGTCTTGTTCTGCATCAAAATCTTCTTCATTGTCCTTTGAGACTTGTATTAGTGAGGGTGAATCCCGTGATACATGTAACTTTTCATTTTGAATGGTAAAATCAGGTGTCACGTGCACGTTAGTGTCGATTCCCACGCCATAATCGATATTTCCGTAATGATCGAGAGAGTCATCTCTATTTTGAACGCTATGAACACTTCCGGAGCATGAGAATGTACCATGATTTTGTTTCGCGTAATTTTGATCTTGATTCGATTGAATTTGGTGACAAATGTTCGATATTTCCTCGTGAACATTACAGAAGGATTTACCGCGGCGAAAGACTAAGTGGGGTGGGTATTGGTGAGGGAGAGTGAACCTCAATCTAGCGATAGAAATACTTTTTAAAACAGATAATTCGTACTCAAATTCATCGCGACTATCGCATTTCATATAGTGCTCTGCGTGTCGTACTAGTTCTTGTAAGCGTAACACAAAATCAGCCCAATTTTCGCAATTACGTGGATAAGATTGATTAATTAAATCTACGTAGATATCCGGCAAATAATTCACTTTGTATACTGCATTCAAATCGTTGAGAATATCATGGATAGAGTTGAGAGGCGACCGTAAATATGACCTAGCTGGATAGTCAATCTTCTCTAAAACTGCAGTAATGAATCGATGACATGTCGGGTCATAATTGTTCAAAAATGTATACACGGATATTTGGAAATCGAGAAATTGTTGTGGTGAACTATGACATCCATTGTAATACGGAATGTTGTCGAATGCGGGGTTGTCTAAGGGTTTATCCAAATAATCAGCCATTTAAAAGAAATGTGAATTACCAAAGGAAATACGCGGCATAATTATCGATTATCTTAAAGCGCTTCAATTGCTGAGGAATTTCGTTTATGCCTCATATGGTGACTCATGGAAGAGGGAAGGAAAATACAATATGAACAAGAGGACTAATGAACTCTTGAAATTAGACACTTCCTCACGGCGAGTACCTTTTTACAGTATTGAATATATTTTACTCATTGTGTAAGATGGATAAACTCTAAATAACAGTAATGCAGTAGAATTTTTACGTAGAATTCATATAAAAGAATTTCCTAAAAGGCGGCAGGGAGAATTTGATAATTGATTTTCAATTGGATCAAAAGTCAAGAAGTGATTAAAATTAAATTTAATTGGAATTTGAAATTATTTTAATATGTTTTCAATCTGGTAAAAAGGGAAATAAGATTTTGAAAGACTATGTTTTGAAGTTACTCGTAAATGAGAACCTCTGAAATGCAATGAAATACGAGATGTCGAGATAGCGTTAATCCAACGCACGCTAAATGATGCACGAATTTCTAATCGTGAATTTTGGACAGTTTTTGTTTGAAAATTGAAATGAATGGTTTAATTTGTCGATAACTTGTTCCCATTACTTGCAGAAAATAACTAAATTTGCGATTATTTATTAGAGGTTGTAAGAACACGGATAAATTTCGTTATCTCATATTTCAATATTTTGTGTTATGGGAATTTAGGATAGAGAGAGATGACAGATTCAGGGAGAACTCTGAATTCCAATGTAGCTTGAAAACAGGATTAACAAATTTACCTTCCTGGATTCTTGGAAAATTTGGAGAATTGAGAAGATTTCAGTCAAACTATCAAGTATCAAATATATTTCATGAAGAACTGAATGATAGTGCAGGTTAAGAATCCCACTTCTGACACCAATTTTACTGTGATAACAGGAAAATCTTTATGTCTAATTTAATTAAATATTAAATAAGTCACAATTAATTCTCTTGCTATCAGGTTAAAATAATATTTTTGTTTAGTAGATTCTTACCCTTTAAAGCGCTAGGCGCATCTGCATTGATCATTCAGGCTTCGATGAGGTCAATTTGAGTATTTGATAATGATAATGATAATAAAGAAAGCAGGAAACGAAATAAGACGAAAGGAAATTTGAATAAAGTCAATGTCCAGTTTATTGCTAATACTAAAAGATTCTCGATAACATGAAAAAGAAACCAAATGAGAGAGAGAATTCGAACGAAGTGAAAATAATTGATTTATCGGTTATGATTTGATAGGCCAAAATAAACAGTTCTTTCTTCAATTTTATACAGACCAATATGTGGAATAATCCAAAGTAGTTTCACAGGAATTTCTATGATTTGACGACAGAGTTTTTGAATTGTTGTTGGGGTATTATAAAGTTGATTCACTTATTTCACTATAATTTTATATAACTTATGAGTCTATGGTTTGGTTTAGAATTTAATTAATGTGTCCTTGCACTCTTTGATTTCACAACACGTAATGAGAAATTCGCATCTCATCGACCGGTTGTGCCAAAGTCAAAACTACGAAGGTTGGCGTAATTGTTTTCGATTTTGGACTTTTACTTGGGTTGTTTTATCACTTGTACGTCGGGCAGGCTGATAACTGATTCCGAAGTTTCGAACGCGTGATAACCCAAGGAGTTCGACTACTTGATGTGCCCGAGTTGGCATCTAAGACGAGACTAAAGTAGAATTTTGAAGAAAAGAACTTTGCGAGCGAGAATATCATGCATTTTCTTGCTGGATGCGCGGTTTTAGCAATTTTTAAGGGCAACGGTGACATTCCTGCACAGGTAACTCAAGTTGCTTCGACAGCAACTGACATCCGGTGGACAACGAATGAGTCCGAATTATTAAAAAAAATAAATTCATTTTATCGAATTAATTTTTAATAAATTCCAAACATGACACCAGCAAATAATTGAAGTGCTTTTTTTTTATGTACACAACATGCGAACTCATTCCAATTTTTTTTAAGCACAAAACCCCCAAGATTGATCAATGCACCCGTTTGGGCATATAACAAAATCAAAATAATTGCTAATTAAAAATCTGATGACAAATATTCTATAAACACGTCGAGCCACAGTGTGGCCTATTGTTTACTTCATAAAAAAAATATTGTATTCACGAACTTTTTTTAAGACTAGTTTTTATAGGTGTAAATATGTACATATGTATTATAAAGATGTAAAATTTGAATAAAAACTCTGTTAAGTAAAAAAAAAGTAAGAGCACCCGGCGCGATACTGGGAGGTCCCGGGTTCGATACCCGGCTAGGAACGGTTGAATTTTTTCTCTCAAAAATTTTAATTTATAATATTTGCCTATGATGGGGGCGGTGAAACCCGAGTGGAAAATCTCGGTCAGAGGCGTTACATGCCTGATCAGGTACCTGAGTAAGGTCCTGACCAGTGACTGAGCATAGCCTTACCACAATTTCCACTCGGAAATCTCAATAAATTCATAACATAGTTTAATTTTCTCCTGTTTTTAGCCTATCCGAAGATAATAGCTTGGGATCGGAGTGGGTTGAATTGCTGAAATAAATTTGGGAAAGGAATTGATTATAAATTAAACAATAACTCAATTGAATAATTCAAATTAAAATCTCTATAATATCAGAATTTTCTCAATACAAAAATTATTTACTCTTGATTTTCAATTAAAAATATTTTTTTTTTCACAATGAATCATTGAATTCACATTAAATCCCGACAATTTAAAGACAATTCGCGATTTATATTATAAAGTTTTCTACTTATCCAATTAGTCAGTTATCTATTTTGTCCAGTGCCTTTTTTTATAAATAATTAAACTGTCAATTTCACAATAACTTTAAAATTTGAAATTCACAAATCAGAAGCTAAATCATAATATTTCCGGATCCTAAATTAAAAAAAAAAATTCACGTTAACTTTTTTTTTTTATTATAATTCAAAACAATTGAAAAGATTAAAAATTTTAATTTCACAATTTAACTTTTTAAATTCACAGAGTTCACGTTAATTTTTCCACTACAATTAAAATTAAAATTTACCAAAATTCAAAACTATTAATTCACAACAGAAAAAAAAGAAAATTTAATTTTTCAAAAGAGATGAATTTGAATTGTCCTGAAGGGACCTGGATTGAATATTACTGAAGGTGATGTTGGAACTACCCGGACTGTGTTGGTTGACGACTAATGACCAACTATTGTTTTCCGCCAACTAACTCTTTGGGGTGCGCTCAAACAGTTTTATTAACTGACTGTTTGATTGTATTAATTGAAATATATGCAAGCAATTTTTTTAATTTTCTTAGTAATGAGGAGGGGGTATACCGCGACGATGGTGTATTACCGGGATGCGGATACCTGAACCTCCTGGTGATAACGCGCTTGGAGACAAGTCCAGGCGTTGCCACCTAACGATCACGTGATCGTTATATAATTTATTAACTTCCCGGGATAGGGAAGTTATTGTAATCACCCCGAAAATCGACAATCGAATTTTCATCATATCTCCATGTTTCAAGGTCACCACACACTCCCCGATAATTTTCAAGAACATGTATGTATGTGTGTGTGTGTGTGTATGTGTGTGTGTAGGTTCGTACGTCCGTGACCAAAAATTATGGACAACGATATCTCGTGTACGGATGATGCGATCGACGTCATTAATGACGCAATCGAAGCGTCTTCATTCAACTTAGAGCTGAAAAGATTTTGACAAAAATTGGTCCAGTCGTTCTCCAGTTTTTCCAGGAAAACATAAAATGAAAAAATAAAAAATTTTTTTTGTTTTTTTTTTTCTAAACAATAATGAGGAAGAAACCGGGAAGTTATTGTTGCGACCCGCTAAACGGGTCACATCAATGTTGCAACGCATTCACCCATGGGAGCGAGCTTGCGAGCGACCAACAACGCACCACTAGTTATGAATGTTTTTATTTGATTTTCAGGATTAATTTGAATTCATTTATTTTTATAATATTTTTCCCGTGAATTCTGATTTTTTCTCTATTTTTTTATATTAATTTTTCTCTTCTAGCTGGTCTATTTCTTCTATGAGAAATATGAACCTGCCAGCGCAAAGTCCGCGAGACCTCCCGCGTTTAATAAAATTCAACTTGATCGCATTTTTCCGATCGAATTAAATATCCCCATTGTTTAACAACTCTAAAAATATAAAAAGTTCGAAAACGATTCTTGCAGAATTCATCATTTGATTCCATTGGAATTCGTTATTCGATACATTTATTTAAACATTCCAAATTTTCATATTTTTAATTTTCTCTAAAATTTATAAATTCTATACGTTCATCAGGACGTAACAATTGGAAATAAGAGACTGGACATGAGCAACTCGAGAAATTCTAGTCGAAGATCCAAAATGAAATTGAAAAATCCTGAAAATATTTCTCGCTTGAGAGACCTCAGAAAACTAGCACATACTTCCGATAGAAAATTTTTGGTCGCGTATATAGATGCTAGGTGTGATCTTCTGCAGGAAAAAGGAATGTGCCCTCAGAAGATGTCATATTATAACGAAAAATGACATTCTCGGCGAAAAAATGATAACAAATGTGAAAATCCCACGATTTATGTCATTTTATTGACTTGTCATAATATCACATATTCTGTTAAAATTAATTGTAAATGAATGAACTTTTTCAAAAAGAGGCCAGAAACGAGGAGAGCAGAAAGGAGGGGGGAAAGAGGGTAGAATAGTCGATATGCACAAGTTCTAAAATTTGGCTGGCGAGGATGTCTCGGTAGCTCAGAGGTAAGAGCACTCGCCCGGTAAATTAAGAGGCTACATATGCCATAGACAAGACAGACAATCAGACCCAGGAGGTGGGGTGTGTATATTAATAAAACAAAACATCCCGCATAGACATATGGTCCTTCCTGGGAATCTATTATTAGAGGCAATTAGAATCAAACTAATAGATAGCACAAATATTATTGCTATTTATAATAAACCAGAAAATAAACTCACCCAAAATGAAATCAGTAAACTCATGGATGTAGACAATAAAGTAATTATTATTGAAGATTTTAATGCCAAGCACTCACTGTGGAATTGTCAAAGTGACAACAACAGTGGCCAGGCATTATTCAACTACTTACAAACAAACAACAGTAACATACTCTACCCTGACACACCCACTCATTGGCCAGATAATGGCAATAGTCCATCAATAATTGACTTCGCAATATACAAAAATATTGTAAACACATCGAACCTAGAAGTAATAAATGATCTCAACTCTAATCACCTGCCAATAATACTAGAAATAAATCTACCAAAAATAAATGTTAAAAAATCAATACTAGTCTATGAGAAATGTGATTGGAAAAAATTCCAGCGAATGTTGAATGACAATATAGGGTACAAAACATCAATTATCGACAAGCGATCCAAGTCGTAATTTTTGATTGGTCTGAAATTTTAATATCTTTTTATGGATATCGAAAGCAAAAATTTTCTCCAAGGACAACCTTCTAGGTCCACCCATAGCCCAGATATCGATGTTTTCATATTTATCAAAAATAAAAAACAAACTTTTTCCAAGCGTATTTTACAGGCCCTAGAGTTGCTAAAAAAAAACTGGCCGATATGATTTTTATTCAGAAAATGCTCAATTTTCTAAATAAAATGGTCATTTTGGAATAGCACCATTTTTCAAGCTAAATACAGATGTTTTAATATTTAAAGGAGCCTTTTGTTACCCGCGCATCAATCGCCTCTTTCATTACAGTGAATTTAAGAAGAAACTCTTGGGACTTCTACCGATTGACTGGAGTGTGCAAGAAATTACTGGTGCTTCTGGATATTTGATTACGCAAGTGAGAAAGAGTATTGAAGAAAAAGAAGAAGGTCAAGTTTCTCGAAAAGCCGGTAACCAACCTTTGGAGAGCAGAGTAGTAGATTTAATCACAGAATTTTATGAGGACGAGGAGTTTTCTCGAATGTTACCGGGAATGAAAGATTATGTGACCGTCAAACATCCGGATGGATCCAAAACGAAAGAGCAGAAACGATTAGTACTATGCGGTTTGAACGAACTATACATGGCATTCAAAAACGCAAATCCATCGGTGAAGGTGGGGTTGTCCAAATTTGTGAGCTTGCGACCTAAACATTGTTGTCTAGCCGGCGCACCAGGTACCCACGTCGTATGCGTTTGTACCATCCATCAGAACACAATACTCATTGTTATGTCCGGAGACGTTGCCCAGCGTCGGAGGACAACTTTAGGATTTAAGTTAAAATGTTTCCGTACATTTTAGGTTAGAATTATCAATAGAAAGATAGTACGAAATACCATCTTCTATTTCTTTTATATTTTATGAGGACGACGCTACAGTCCTTTCACCGTGCAAAGCTAAGAAAGATTTCTAATTATGTCTTGAGGAGTAAATAGAAATATATATATGTTTCAGAAAAGGTTTTTATTCGTGCTTCCAAGTTTTACGGACGCGATAAATATGACTTAATTTCCATTACTGATTTTTAAATATTCGAATTTAGGATGGAGGTGTTTACATTTCACTCAGAGATCATTCAACATGGATTATTCTTTTAAAATTTAAGCACTTTGTGGCAGTTCCACAATTGTAATTATATTAGCTTTACCAAAAATAAAATGCTAATCATTTTAAAGGTTTGAGTAAGATTTTCTAAGAATTAATGAGGGTTAATTGAAGCTTAATTTAGTTTTTGGTTATGAATCCTTGAGTAGATTCATTACGTTTCCTCGCGGACAACTTTAGGCCATATGCGTGTACTTAAATGAAACTACCTTCTTTCACTTGTGATTTCGGAGGAACTTGAATTTTAAATTTGACTTATCTACTAGGTTGAAACGGTTAATTGTCCGCACCACAACACAGTTAACGATATCCCTTTTAATGCAAGAAATGACACCGCTCTCGATTTAAGGACGGGGATTCCTGTACAATTCGCCCGATCACTATCTACTCTTGTTCAATAGTCACCACGTGTTATACCGACTCTTGCGGATTATAACCTGGGAGGGTCGAAAGGACAGATCGATTAAGTGAACAATTTCCATCAGGCTTGCCAACTAATGCGCGGTTACTTCTAATCAACGTCTCAGTGGGTTTTCGAGACTTGTTTCCTACGAAGTAATCCCATCGAGACAGTTACAGTAACTCAGTTGATATTAAAGGGTATGGATCGATGGAAAACATTTCGAACGCCTAATTTCACGTCACACGTCACCACGATCACCACAAAAAATCAAAAGGACGGTTTCCCAGAGGAATACAATCACGAATTCAGATCTTCATTTCTTTATATGTGGTTCCATGCCGACTATGTCGATGTTTCACAATTTACTATAAAGAATAAAAGACTGAGGAAACTCTCTAAAAGAGGAAGACCCCCTTTAGGACTCGACCTTGCGGATCGAGGAGCGATGGACGACTCACTTATGGATTGATTTTTCATATGGATTACAATTTATGCAACGGTTGTGATTTTAGTGAGTTGATTAATTCTTGGCTGTTGAAATGGCCTTTGTTCTTATTAATTTTTCGGCCTGTGGCAACGTGTAGCGTTCACATTTATTTCGTATGTCGAAGTTGCGCAGTTTTGCTGATGCGAAATTGTTCTGCTTGAGCAATGACAAATTCTTCAGGAATTAATTACTTATTCTTGCATTTTGAGTGACCCAAAAAAAATGGGTCATAATTTCAAAATCAATAATTTTTCAGGAAATTAATTTTTGGACATTACATCATGTTAGAAGGTAAATGAGGATCATGAATTTGAATATGAATTATGATAATATTGTTGAATCAGAACTTATGTATGGCATTGTCTTCAGGTTGTAATTCCACAAAACTCTTTGCTGAACGTCGCCTTGAAGAATCCTTCGCCGCCCCCACTTATAAGTCTTTCCTGGACTTGCTTGTTTGTTCACCCCCTACTGATGAGTGTTTTTACCGACAGTGTGCTTCGTGCAAATCCACAAAATCTATTGAGGACTTGTTCACCAATGCGTTTGAAGAACAAGAGATTGATGAGGTCAGATACAAAAGATGGACAACCACTGATGGTTGTACAATGGAGACTGTTGTGACATGTTATCAAGTATTTACGACAACTTTAGTGGAAAGACTAGAGAAATTAGTAACACACGAGTTTGTAGTAAAAAAACAGGCCGGGTATTACAGAGACTTGAAGACCTCTCTGGAGGAACGTGAACTGATTGTTGCGATAGATTTCGCTGAGAACTACACTTTCACAAATAATGAGGCTGCTCAAGCATTCCACTGGAATAATGATCAGGGGACTGTTTTTCCAGTGGTAATTTACTACAAGGAAAACGGAGAAGTGCAGCACTTGTCATATGTCAGGCTGTCAGATTATCTCAAACATGATTCGATTAGCACTTACATATTTCAACAGGACTCGATTGCTTTTCTGAAGAGCAAATTCGAAGAAATCGATGTTATCCATTATTTTGACGTGGATACGTCTATGGTTTCATTTTTGGGGTGTCATTTTGTGAAAAAATCTTCATTTACTAACGCCATCTAGTAGGTGTTTCTTATACTAACGCCTCGACGATATATGGATAAATTATCGATTGATGATTACTCAAAGTTATTGACGGTTGATAATAATCAAACATAATTATCATGACGTTAGAGGTTTCTCTATTCTTCATCCTGATTACACTTAACACTTATGATGATTGATCGCATATAAACGCGTGGTAAATAGGATGTTCTAAAAAGTTCCAGGATATTCTAAAAAGTTCTAAAATGTTCCGGAAAGTGCTAGGATGTCCTAAAAAGTTCCAGAATGTTCTAAAAAGTTCTAAAATTTTTTAGAAAGTGCTAAAATATTCTAAAAAGTTCTTGAATGTTCTGGAAAGTACTAGGATGTTTTAAAAAGATCCGGAATGTTCTAGAAATTTCTAGAATTTTCTGAAAAAAGCTAAAATATTCTAAAAAGGTTCAGAATGTTCTAAAAAGTTCTAGAATTTTTTAGAAAGTGTTAAAATATTCTAGAAAGTTCTAGAATGTTTTGGAAAGTACTAGGATGTTCTAAAAAGTTCCGGAATGTTCAAGAAAGCTCTAGAATTTTCTGGAGTATGCCAAAATATTCTAAAAAGTTCTAGAATTTTCTGCAAAATGCAAAAATATTCTCAAAATTTTTAGAATGTTCTGGAAAGTCCTAAAATATTCTAAAAAGTTCCAGAATATTCTAGAAAGTTCTAAAATTTTCTGGAAAGTGCTGAAATTTACTATAAAGTTCTAAAATGTTCTCAAAAGTCTGGAAATCTCTCAAAATATTTCAAATGATTGTAAATTTTCATTGATCTTCCACGAATTAGTGGGATTAAATCGAATTCATCTCGATGAAAACTGAACCACCACAAGGTGAACCATACAACATTAGTTATTCATAATGTAAGAAATAAAAGAACGAAAAAACAGATCCCATAGACGTATCCACGTAACAACTTACGGCTGTATCAGCCACGACAGCTTCTATCGCGCCCACTACAGCCGCGCCAATTTTTTCAGATGGATTATTTTTCTGTGGACGCACCACAGCACTTTAAAAACAAACAAGCAGACGTAGAAGCCATGCGACTGAGGCTATGCAGCTATAGATATGCGTTGTTTCCTTGCCATCAATAAATTGATGGTGAGCTTCCGGATGGTTTTTTAAATTGAACTGGTTCAGTTAGCCGAATAGTGAGAGGACACGTTAGAATGAAAAAAATTCAATTTCGCGATTTGAAAGACGTCGTTGTTTCTTCGTTTATATCTTGTTTGAAGGTGTGAACGTTTTTTTACTCGATTTCATAATTGGAGATCTATCGGGGGGTTATGGGGAAGTATTAAGAATTTTTACAGAATTTTGGAACTGGTTCAATTATTGGAAAAATGAGGGCGTACTGGTGACAAAATCACACAAATGGCAACGCTATTAACATCTTCAATCATCTAACTTCATTCCCACAGGTACAGATTACAATAATTTCCAGTGAAAAATAGAAAAATGGCCATATTTGGAAACCTACATGAATGAATATATGTACATAGTTTGTTATTATCGTAATTCCCGAACGAATATCTCTGGAACTGACCGTCCGATTGAGCTGATTTTCAATACCAAACATGACAATCACAAGAGTCACCTTCATACCAAATTCCAAGTTGATATCTTGATTTCTTCGAAAGTTAGAGCAATTACAATTATTTTTGGTGAAAAACAGAAAAGTAGCCATATCTCAAAAACTTTGTATCGACGGGTATACATATTTTGGTTGATTGAGATAGATAATATCGAGACGAAGATTTTGAAAAAAAAAGAAATCAAATCGGTGCAGTCGTTTTTGAGATCTCGAATAAATTAGATTTATATACAAAATTGAGTAACTCCGGAACTAATTGTCCGATTGAGCTGATTTTCAATACCAAATATGACATTCATAAGAGTCACCTTCATGTCAAATTTCAAGTTGATATTTTGATTTCTTCGAAAGTTAGAGCAATTACAATTATTTTCGGTGAAAAACAGAAAAGTAGCTATATCTCAAAAACTTTGTATCGACGGGTATACATATTTTGGTTGATTGAGATAGATAATATTAAGACGAAGATTTTGAAAAAAAAATAAATAAAATCGGTGCAGTCGTTTTTGAGATATTGACGTCAAAAGATTTACAAACAAATCACTATTTCTCAAAAACCACTTGACCGATCAAGCTGAAATTTGGCACAGAACTAGCTTCAACTAATACCAACAATCTTTCAAAATTTCAGATTTTTTGGGAATGATTTTTCCACTTAATTGTTAAATTTATGAAAAAGTGACCACCGAGTGGACACCCGCACATACGGACATTGCCTCTAAACTTCGTATTTTTACGTTTCAGACCATTCTACATCATTTCCAGCCATAATTAGAAAATGTGAAAATGGAACGATTACAAGGCTTCCATCCGGAAGCAAAAATCATTCATTAACTTGGCACACCATTATGAAGATTTTGGTATTGAAGCGAGATGGAATTTCTTCCCCACGGCTCATGGTAAGGGATCATGTGACGGCCTCGGTGGAATTCTCAAACGACGAGTAAAAATTGCGAGCCTACAAATATCTACGAAGAAGCAGATTTTAACACCTCAACATCTCTATCAATGGGTACGACTGAATATGCCTGATGTTCACGTGGTATATTGCTCTAGTGAAGACCAAGACACATGGCAAGATTATCTGGCCCATCGATTCCTACGAGCCAAGCCAATTTAAGAAACATTATCTTATCATTATATGATTCTAACAGGAGAAGACAATGTACTGATTTGTAAGAAATACAGTAGTTGTGAGACTATTCACAGAGTCAAAGTTTCCCGATAGTCACACTCTTTCGAGCAATCTACAGACTTTTTGTGTATAAATAGATATTAAATACTCTTTCAAAAATTTCACTAGTTTCACTCTTTTCCATCGTTTTTCTTTTCTTTATCTTTCACTGCATAGTTGATTAAGCGTCACCCCCCCCCCCCCCCTCCTCCTTCTCCATCCATTAAAAAATGCTTCAAATCGGCCTTGAATCCACTACCTCCGGGTTGGCTGGCTTTACTGTCCGCCCAAACGACTTGAACCACTCGACCGCCGATATCGACTAAACATGAATTTTTCACTTATTTTGAGATTTTTACTGAAAATAATTTTTTTCTCCCTGTTCTCGTGATCAGCCCATGCTGTAATTTTTAAAAAATATGTAAAAAAGTATGAACTTTTTGAAGTGAAACTTCTTTAGGCACGGTAGAGCGAGTCGAGAATACAGCGTGAAAAGAAACGGAGGGAGGGTACTCGGGAGTGACGAAAAAGAAGGGAGGGCCGTAACGAAAAGTGGTGGGAGTGGAGCACACCAGCACGGCTCTAGTACTACTCCGCTTACGGTGCATAGTGAGAACACTCATAGCATACGTATTATATGCTATGAGAACACTGCACATTTCTCGCGTTGGAGGCGCCACCTCCTGAATAGGCAACCGCACGTTGAACCAGCATAAAGATTCGGGCTGTTTCAGCTGATCCATGAATCGTCGTGAAATTGTAACCTACAATTCATGCACTGTTAGTTAATCTTTAATTAATGGGTTTTTAATCAATTATTGAAATGTGTTTGGTTTGTACAGATCAATTGGAGGATTAGTTTATTCGCAGAATAATCATGCTGAAAACGAGTAAAGAATGCAACAGAGCATGTCGTGACAAACATCGAATAATAATTTTTTAAAAACCGAAGACCGCAGCAGAGAATATCGTGAATATTTTTAAATCGCAAGGAAATCTAAACTGTCGAATGAAATCTAATTTATATTTATCATTAATACCACGAGTATTCTTCACTTATTGCCCTTCCTCTCGAATTTCAAGAAAAAGAATTATGCATAGATAGGATATCGAAATTTTCATACAACAATCATCTCTTGATATTTCAAGCCTAGAGAAGTTTCACTTTTGTCGCGCGTGGCCACCACGCACACATTTTTTTTTTTTGAGAAAAAAAAATCATGCTTTACATGGTGCGCGGGTAACAAAAGGCTTCTTTAAATATTAAAACGGCTGTATTTACCTTGAAAAAATGGTGCTATCCCAAAATGACCATTTTATTTAGAAAATTGAGCATTTTCTGAATAAAAATCATATCGGCCATTTTTTTTTAGTAACTTGTAATGTCCAAAAATTAATTCTCTGAAAAATTATTGATTTTGAAATCATGACCCATTTTTGGGTCACTCAAAATGCAAGAATAAGTAATTAATTCCTGAAGAATTTGCCATTGTTCAAGCAGAACAATTTCGCGTCAGCAAAACTGCGCAACTTCGACACATGAAATAAATGTGAACGCTACACGTTGCCACAGCCCGAAAAATTAATAAGAACAAAGGCCATTTCAACAGCCAAGAATTAATCAACCCACCAAAA
The DNA here is from genome assembly GCA_035578325.1 of Coelinius sp. EB29. Lineage (NCBI taxonomy): Eukaryota > Metazoa > Arthropoda > Insecta > Hymenoptera > Braconidae > Coelinius > Coelinius sp. EB29. The sequence continues at coordinate 6,391,250 of JAOZGT010000005.1, forward strand.
TCACAAACGTTGCATAAATTGCAATCCATATGAAAAATCAATCCATAAGCCAGTCGTCCATCGCTCCTCGGTCCGCAAGGTCGAGTCCTAAAGGGGGTCTTCCTCTTTTAGAGAATTTCCTCAGTCTTTTATTCTTTATAGTAAATTGTGAAACATCGACATAGTCGGCATGGAACCACATATAAAGAAATGAAGATCTGAATTCGTGATTGTATTCCTCTGGGAAACCGTCCTTTTGATTTTTCGTGGTGATCGTGGTGAAGTGTGACGTGAAATTAGGCGTTCAAAATGTTTTCCATCGATCCATACCCGTAAATATCAACTGAGTTACTGTAACTGTCTCGATGGGATTACTTCGTAGGAAACAAGTCTCGAAAACCCACTGAGACGTTGATTAGAAGTAACCGCGCATTAGTTGGCAAGCCTGGTGGAAATTGTTCACTTAATCGATCTGTCCTTTCGACCCTCCCAGGTTATAATCCGCAAGAGTCGGTATAACACGTGGTGACTATTGAACAAGAGTAGATAGTGATCGGGCGAATTGGACAGGGATCCCCGTCCTTAAATCGAGAGCGGTGTCATTTCTTGCATTAAAAGGGATATCGTTAACTATGTTGTGGTGCGGATAACTAACCGTTTCAACCTAGTAGATAAGTCAAATTTAAAATTCAAATTCCTCCGAAATCACAAGTGAAAGAAGGTATCTTCATTTAAGTACACGCTTATGGCCTAAAGTTGTCCGCGAGGAAATGTAATGAATCTACTCAAGGATTCACAACCAAAAATTAATTTAAGCTTCAATTAACCCTCATTGATTCCTAGAAAATCTCACTCAAACCTTTAAAACGATTAACATTTTATTTTTGGTAAAGCTAATGTAATTACAATGGTGGAACTGCACCAAAGTGTTTAAATTGTAAAAGAATAATCTATGTTGAATGATCTTTGAGTGGAATGTAAACACCTCCATCCTAATTTCAAATATCTAAAAATCAGTAATGGAAATTAAGTCATATTTATCGCATCCGTAAAACTTGGAAGCACGAATAAAAACCTTTTCTAAAACATATATTTCTATTTACTCCTCAAGACATAACTAGAAATCTTTCTTAGCTTTGCACGGCGAAAGGACTGTAGCGTCGTCCTCATAAAATATAAAAGAAATAGAAGATGGTATTTCGTGTTATCTTTCTATTGATAATTCTAACCTAAAATGTACGGAAACATTTTAACTTAAAATTCTAAAGTTGTAACGTCTCCGGACATAACAAACTCTAGGGCCTGTAAAATACGCTTGGAAAAAGTTTGTTTTTTATTTTTGATAAATATGAAAACATCGATATCTGGGCTATGGATGGACCTAGAAGGTTGTCTTTGGAGAAAATTTTTGCTTTCGATATCCATAAAAAGATATCAAAATTTCAGACCAATCAAAAATTACGACTTGGATCGCTTATCGATAATTGATGTTTTGTGCCATAGATATAAGTGAAAATCTAAAAAATACAGATCAACTAGAAAATGAGGTTGATAAACTCACACTAGCAATACAAAAAACGATCAAAAAACATATACCCACTAAAAGCATCTTCCAATAAAAAGATAATCTCCCAGGTCTTATCATAGATCTCATTAAACAAAAAAATAATTACAGATGTACATGGCAGAGAACTAAAGTTAAAACATTTGACATACTAACAAAAGACCTGAACAAACAAATAAAACAAGAAATATCACTATTTAAAAACGAAGAATGGAATAAAAAACTAACAAAACTAACAATTAGTACCAATTCCCTGTGGAAAGTGACAAAGAGCCTGAAAGTAGAATATAACCCAGTAGCAACACTAGTTGAAAATGACCAAGTGGGCTTCACAGAAATAGAAAAGGTCAACATGCTCTCCAAGCAATTTGAAAATGTGCACAAAATAGACACAAACTATACCCCAGAACAACTAAATATAATAAGAGAGGTAGAATCATATCTACAAACCGAAGACGACAAAGAACAATGGCAAGACTTTAAATTCACCCCAAAGGAAATAAGTGAAGCAATCTGCACACTACCCCCCAAAAAAGCCCCGTGACATGACAATATACAGAATATTATTCTCAAAAAATTTACAAAAAAAGCTACAGAACACTTAGCCAATATTTACGATGCTGCTCTCAGGATTTCCCACTTCCCACAAAGTTGAAAAACAGGCCTGATAACACCAATTCTTAAACCGGGCAAAAATAAGAGCGAACCGGCCAGCTACAGACCAATCAGTCTACGAACACAATCAACGAACACATTGACGCACAAAATATAATACAGGACGAATAATTCGGCTTTAGACACAGACGAACTACAACTCAAAAATTAATCAGAATAGTTAACGACGTGAGCACAAACTTTAACAAAAACAACGTTACTGCTATGCTGCTACTTGACATTGAGAATCATGTACAAAATGATAGAAAATAACTTTCCAGACCCTTTAATAAAAATAATTAACTCCTTTTTAACAAATGAGGACCTACAAGTACTAATAAACAATAAAAAATCAGAAAAAAACAAATAAAAGCAGGAGTGCTACTAGGCTCTATACTAGGACCTTGTCTATTCAGCCTCTATCTACATGACTTACCTAAATTTGAAAAAACCAACCTAGCAATCTTTGCAGACGATACAGCTATCTATTCACATTCATTCAGTGCAGTGATAGCAGCAAAGCACAGAAGAACAGAATCAAAAATAATGCAACCCATTAAAATCTATGGAGACAACATCCAGGTACTAAACACTGTTAGGTACTTGGGGGTACATCTAGATAGTAAACTCACATACAAAAACCACTTCAAAACAGTCCTAAACAAAGCGAACGCTGTACTAAGTAAAGTATACCCATTAATGGCCAAAAACTCCACTCTTAAAGAAAATAACAAATTACTAACATACAAAATGATTATCAGACCAATTTTTATGTACGCAACAGCAACCTGGCGCAGCGCTGCACAATCACACATCAAAACACTCCAATGATTTCAAAATAAGTGCCTTAGACTAGTTTGTAGAGCACCAAGGTGGACCAGAATCACAGACTTACACAAAACAACACAAATCGAATATATAGATGAATACATTAAGCAACTGGCCACCATTACATATAAAAATCAATTGAACGAGAGTGATTTAACCAAAAATACACCAAACATTAGGAGACACAATGCTCCCTCCTGACTCAAACACAAACTGCCTTATCAGAGCTTATCCCTCTTCGATGAGATAGAAATGTAAATAATGTAAATATTTCTCAGTATATAATTATAGTTCTAAGTATAATTTCATTGATCACATCTCAAATTCTATTAAACATAAATTTATTCATGAAGTGCAAAGTAGTCCATGCTACGAAAAATGTGAACACAGAGCACTAAGTACAACCAGAATGTACAAATTATCAAGTCATGGAATCTCTGAAAATGTTGAAAGAAGAAGAAATCCTCACACTGTTTTTCAATTCCAGAGTCACTATAAACAGGTTCCTTTCTGCACACAGAGTAAACAAGATTCATTTTACAAAGACTCTAATCCTTACAGACAACGATTACAAAGGAGACAGCCAAGGAGCCATGAAATCCACTGCGAATGAATATTGAAACTCCGAAGCAATTGCAAGGTAGCCGAGAGATTGCAAGAAAACAGGTAGTGTAGTGCGTAATCAAAAGAATGAAGATGTTATGCACGTAGGTATTTTAATTAGTCAGGTAGAGTTCATAGGTTATGAAAAACAACGGATGGCATTCATTATTCTAGTATGAACTGGGACTGTGTTTCCAAGTAACGGTGAGGGTGACACAGAGTATTGCATATGTTAATAATGTGTAATGATTTTTCGCCCAATATTCTAACTGAACCATACTTCCCATAATCCTCATTGACGGAACGCAAAACCTGGCGGATCATTACCTTCGTTCTCATATGTCCACCATTCTGAAACGACAAAAAAAACCTTACCGGAACGGGAACTGAATTCCAGGAATAATTAGCAGCTCGATCCAATCTTACTTCAATGATTTAGGGCGCCAGCTAATTTTTAGCAACGCGGAATCAACGAACCGCAACCGTAACGAAAACCTTATTAGAACTGAATACTAATTACCCTGGAACTCAAACGACAGAGCTGGACGCAGAATAGTGGAGGATATGAGGGTACGGAATTACTCGGTTGCTCAGTGTGCGGGTCGTGGAGAGAGGGGTGGATTCGTTGAACGAAGCAGCAATTACCAGACATCAATTATCGAGAGGAGATATCAAACGAGAACCTTAAAACTAGCTGAAAAAGGTCGGGGTGATAGTCAATAAATAAGCATGGGATAAGTTTTACGTGTTCCTCTATTGAAGTATGTAACGGACATGTGGGGATGTCCGTTGAAAGAACCCAACCACCTAATCAACAGCAACCTTCTAACCAGTACATCCACCGTCCACGGGTTTAGAGAGAGAGAGAGAATTAATTTTAAGGTTATTTTCCCGCTTCGGTGTGGTCATTTTTCCCCAAATTGGTGGTTTAGAAGTTGTTTTTGGGGTTATCTTTCTCGAGGGCAGGAAAATCCTGTCCGGGCTATTCACTTTTGAGGGCCCGTAGACTCTCCGCGAAGAAGGGCCAAAATAAGAGTCATCCGGTTTGTCTACGGGAAGTACCCTTCTGTTAATCACACGGGGAATCGACCAAGTCTGATTGCAATATCAGCGCTCCACTTCAGTTGGATAAAATGGGATTAATTGGGTCAGTTTTTGGTTCGGTGGAAGGTCGAGGGAGACAAGTACAACCCTTGTACTCCCCGAATTGCCAGGTTGCATTGGGTGAAGTAGTATTTTTCTTAGATTAATTTTTACGTTTCATTTATCAATCCGATCCCATTTATCCCGGAGAACCGATCCGTGGGAGGTACCAAGAGTAAGTATTAGGTCTTTGGGACTTCCATCCGTCCCTATGACTCGGGGTGGCAACCCCGAATCTAGTTTGTGGCGTTAGAGGAATATGATTAGAGTTAGAGTCTTCCCTCAATTCAAGTTCGAATTGAATTGGTCGGGTCAAGGTGCGACGGCGCCACCTCCCTAGAATAAAAGTTATTAGTTATCCGAGTGTCGCGCTCGCGCCGATCAGGACCGATCCTGATCTGCCCCCTCCATTTTCCAAACGGGTCAGTGTCGCGACACTGACCTAGTGAGGCAGTCTTCGTCTTGACCCGGTCAAGACAGGTCAACTTTTTAAGTGCTCCCACCCTGTGTGAGGATTAAGTTTAGTGTGATTAGAGGAGTCCACCAGCTCTAGAATGGTGAAGAAGGTGCCCAAGAAGGCGAAAAGGGTGAGTTTTTGGGTTATTTTCTGAGTGTTATCCGCGCCATTAAAATAATGGCGCCGGCTTTTCCGTCTCACGACGGGTCGACCACCTTGGCCTTCAGCCACGTGCGTCGCAATATTTCCCCGATATATCGGGAGATAAATAGGTATTTGTGTGGGTTGAGGTGTTGATTTTTCACGAGACTCTTTCTCGTGGTTTTCCCTATCATAGGGTTCCCCTGAGGGTTTTATTTTTTATAAAAATCCCGAGGTAAAAGAGAAATACCTCGTGGCGTCTCTTTCCGACGCGCAGTCGGCCATTTTCCCTCTCTGTCGGTGTTCACCGTGCAGCGTGGGCTCGAGTACGGTGAGTTGCCTCACCCCCTCTCGTCCCCCGCGCCTACGAGCGTCGGCGGTAAGTGTTGCGCGCTGAGCGGCACAGTTAGTCGTTTAAAATTACGCGTGTTTTATGTCCTCGTTTAGAGGGGTAATTTTTAATCTTTATGCCTGAAAATGCATAGGTGGTATCCGTGGATCCTAAGGATCACGGCAATATCCGAGTGGACACAATCGGCCGAGTGGTTTGCGAGTTTTCGCGATTTTAGTACATTTGAATTAATTATTCCGAGTTATTTTTCTCCACTATCATTGCGTATGACGAGTGGTATATTTTTCTTCTCTTCTCTCTCTCTCGTTCTCCCGTTCCCTTATTGGGACTCCGTCTCCGTTGATTCTCAGAATCTCGGATTTATTTTATTTTAATTCGGAATTCCGATCTCCCCGGGAATTAAAATTTTTGGGGTAAATTATTTAGCGTTGTTTCAGCTCCGTTGAACACAACGGCCTTGCGGGTTTGCGAATCCGATTAAATAATTATTATTATGATTCTCTTTAGCCTCTCTGATTGATTATTATTATTTTCATTATTTTTATTATTTTTGAAATTTCCGGATTTTGTACCGGTTGATTCCCGTTATGGGTTACAAATGTGAGAAATAATTTCGAAGTGTATTGTCTTAAGTTTTCAATAGTGGAACATGTAAACATTATTTTGGATAGTTTTATTTTCTTTCGTTTCAAGCGCGACACCTCGTTTCCACCTGAAATCCACCCCTCTCTCCATAACCCAGCCTCCTGAGCGACACCGGCAACCGTGACCTTTCCTTTCCAATCGAGTGACCTCTTTTTTTTTTTTTGGATTTTCACATTAGTTTGAGTCTAGCGATTTAGTGAATTTGCAAATTTTATTCGGTTTGATCGTTCCGGTGAAAAATGATCTGGCGCCCAATACTTAAATTTTAGGGTAAAACTCGATTGGGAGGAAGAGGGCGAAGGTAACTCTCATTTTCCAACCCCCATCCGAAAATGTCACGTTACAAGTATCTCATATATATATATGATCTGGAACATTCTCCAACCCTTAATGACTAATCCTGTGATGACCAGTTGACTCTGATCCAGCGAAAGAGAGATATCCGAAGTAGGAAGCCAGAGAGACGAGCAGAATAGCCGCTTGTGCGTGCACACGCCAAACGGAGAGAGATAGAGTGAGCGGAGGTAGCGTGAGAGCGAGAGAGAGAGACACAGCAACGCGGTTATTAATGTATGCTACGCTGGATGATTTTTCGCGTAATTTTATTCGCCGCTGGAGTAGAGAGCATCGCGGCAATCTAGATATGATTTTTAGAGACGTTAGGTAGCTTGGAGGATCAGAATCCGCCATGAATCAGGTATTTTATTGAACCAGATGGCCATTGGTAACGATTTTCCTTAGGAGATAGCGTCTCGCGTCGGGTAGGAGCACGTGGAGATGTGTAATGACGTAGCTTCCCGATTCGGTGTAGATAGCATATGGCATAGCTGCTGCAAGAGAGCTAATTTTGGCCAAGATGTGTCGAATAGGCATGACGAGTGGCCGGAAGCATGATGATTTAATTGAGTTAGGAGTCCAAGCATAAACGTTCGCAGATAACTCATAATTTACTTTCCTCGTACCCAACCGGACTCCATAACATTTCATGTAGCTACTTAACATAACAGAGAGCAAACATTGGCAACAGCCATGGGTGCTGCAAGCCTAGCTTCCCTGCTTCTGGAAGGAAGCAGGTTGGACAAAGAGCACAGGTAGCACGATTAGATAGCGAGCAGCTCAACTTGGAAGCACAAGGAGCGGTAGCAGGAAGCTCATGAAGAATCTCCATGGTCTATAGCCAGGAGAGAGCGATAGACAGCCGGAAGTTAGTCAGGAAGATTTAGGTAGCATAAGATAAGCTAAGAGAGCAGTCGGAATCCTCCCTGATCTTTCAGAGGACAGAGAGCATCGGAAAAATATAAAAGAGAGCAGAGATAGCATGTGGCTCGACTCGGAAGCACGAGGAGCATTTTCACAATATATCTTCTCCAATTTTGGAGAACATAATTTATTGATCGCGCATAGAGTTCAATTTCAGGTAGCATAATTTATTTATTGCGCATTGAGTCCCTTTTCAGATAGCATGATTGATTTATCGCGCATAGAGTCTATTTTCAGATAGCATAATTTATTTATCGCGCATAGAGTCCATTTTCAGATAACGGCTAGAGCAACGAGGTTTAGAGAACGGATGGTCGCACGAATACCTGCGCACACGGCAGCCATTTCGGGTGGCGTCGGTACAAGGGAGATAACATGACGCCGTGAGTTTTTATCGAATTTTCCGCGATAATTACCTGAAAATTAATTAAATTCTCCCCCAAAATAAAACCCCAGTACTCACCATACTGGTTATGATGTCCTGGCCGTCGACTGGACTCGTAAATGGTTTTTTTCTAGGGCGTGGCACGTGAATTTTCGATGCGACGCAGTCTGTTCATAGGTATGTTCACGACTGACTATGTGGCACTTAATGGCGACACTCGAGCGCGATACTTGTTGCGCTGAGTGGTGGGGAGACCGGCCGGACGGTGGCGTCGTAGCGCGGCGGGAGTATCAACTTTCGCGAGAAGGTGGCAAGGCGCGAATTTAATTTACATTTGAATTTCTCGGAGGTAGCTGCGTGGTTAATTCTTTTGTAATTTCTAGGGTGTATGAACTGAAACGGTAATATTTCTAAATCTAAACCGTAGGGAGGTTAGAGGGTGGTTGTTGCCCTCATCTACGACCGGAATTAGGTAGCTTATCCGTAGAGGACACTCTCCGGAGAGGAATTAGAAACTTCGCCAACGATACGATACTAAACATAACCGAAAGCTCAGGCAATTCATACGGGAGAAATGAGCTAATTTGCCCACGTATGACCTTCCAACCAAAAATGCGATAACTGGAAGCTTCTAACACTCTCGCGACCAGGGGAGCGCGAGTATCTCAACTCGACATATGTGTTCACTCTCCAAACAAACCCAGAAGGGGTACAAAGATGCACTGAGTGGCACAGTGTGTCGGCCCTGATCCGCGGTGATCCTTGGCCCTTCAACCGAATTTACGTAGACAAACCCTCTGCATTTTAATGATCTGAACCGGAAATTAACTGAGCTGGAATATATGGTGTGTGGAAAGTAGGATTTCAGCCTTCTAGTAATGAATTGAACGGTAATATCGGCCTGAGGTAGCTGTCGCGAGTTGATACTGAATTATTCGTCTTACTTATCCCGGGAAGCACCGATGTTCCGCGACTTTGCCCGTGTATTTTAGCGTACCGGATGTTGTCGCGATCTTAACTAGTCTCTCTCTCACTTTAAACCTATATAATTACCCATACTGCTCATGGGGTGGCGAATTCGCTGGGAATTTCATCGCAAATGAAATGTCGACTAATGGTGAGACTAGATTACTGAAGCTCTTGTCGCATTCACCTTACGGAGTAGGGGGCTTCCGTGATGGAGATCGATACTGTCCGCGTTCGTCTAACTAAAATCACCGTTTCCATTGTTGCTCTCATGCTGGGTTAGGAGTTATAGTATCGAAATCGGACAGTCGAAATCCAACTGATTTGTCAATACTTTGATCCTATGTTAATGATTTACAAATCATGGCCAAAATAATGACCATGCTGGACGAGGAAGTCTCTTAGGAATTTCAGTAGCTCACTTTTCACTATTTTGTGTTTATGTATGCGCACCGTTGGGTCTTTCCTATGGCCCACTAATACACTGAGGGCCCTCCCATTCCACTTTCGCAGACAGGGTTTCGCAGGTATTTCCCTTCAGAAGGTTAACCTCGAATTTTCAGAAACACATGTAACGCAACAGCCGTCATATTCGTGTGTCTATCAACATCTGACAGTGTTTGTATTTGCTTGTGCTTGTAACGATGCTGAGAATCCTCGTTAAGGTGCCTCGTGTTGATTCTTTGGCACGAACTGTTCGTAATGTTCGAGCTGCAAAAAATCCTTAGCCTTCAAATCCATCTAAATCAAGTGATTTCACGATTCCTGACAAGTATAAAACGACTCTCAAAGATGAGGAATTTTTGCTTTATGATTCCAATGATAAACATCGTGTGTTGATATTGACCACAAAAGCCAATCTCAAGGTTCTTCGTAATAGTAAGTATTTTTGTTTGGGGAGATTTTTTCCGGGGAGATTTTTACGGGGGGATTTTGCCGAGGAGATTTATTCCTAGAATCTTGAACATATATCTACCACATACTATTTTTTTATTCGATTCCTAAGAATTCGGAATACCCTTTTCCTCTATATTGATCGATAAATATTCTTTCAAATGTTTCTATTTCTCGTTCTTCAATCAAATTATATAACAATGATGTAAGAAATACGTGGGATCAGTAAATGGACAGATAAGTCATTCGAAGTGGCCGCGGTCTGGAGCCTTCGGAGCACGATCTAAAAGCCTTCAACACGAAACCAGAAACTCGAGCGGTTCCACCTAGAAAGCGACAATTGAATCGACAAGTAAACGTGACCAGAATCAGTCTCCATCACATGGTGTTCTGTTGTTAAATGTTTTCTTTTCTCCTATCTTTCCGTCTTTTTTTTTTCCTTCTCAGTAAGTTGATCCATCTACTGACGAGTTCTACCTCTTATCCCTCACGTCTCCCTAGTTTTTTCCTTCTCATCTAGTTTCCTCTTTATTACGTTCTTCCATTGTGGTCGATTAGTACCGGCAATTTTATCACCATTTGCCTCCTTTATTCCGTGCGATTGTGGCCTCCCGATAACCCGTGCCCTTTAATTCGTTATCCGCCGTGAGTGATTAATCGGTCCCGTGATAAGAACGTGGAACGATCGTGTACCACTGGTTGAACTAGAAAACACGCAATGCTTCAAGGTACCCTATACCTTGATCGTTTTTTACCCCCCCCCCCCCCCCCCCACCCTCCATCCATTTTCACCATCCCCCGAATAAAATTTCATCCGTGTTGAAGTCTCACTTAGTTTCCATTTCACAACTATACACGAAATTCGTTGGTTTGCGCGTCGATGGTTCAATTCGACGGATTCCCCTCTCAATTTTAACTTCGTTGAGCATATATATTATTATTATGATTACCAAGTCGTGCAATCCAATTCTCGAATCGCATCGATTGATATCAATGCACCCACTGAATTCTACTTTCTTTACTTTTTTTTTTTAACCATTTTTCAATTGGATTTTTAGTATTCCGGGACTACGAGCTGAATTTTTGACAAGTGTTTACGCTTGAAATAAAGGCAACGATTGCATCTGGGGAATGTCATATAACACAGCCGAAAAAGTCTCCTATATCTATGTTTATTTCCGCGAGAGATGGTGGACGATTCAAAACGATTTGAAATAGTTATAGTCTATCACCCACCGTATGCTAGTGGGATTCACAAAATTGGTGATACTTATGAAGATAGTGATGGAACGGGGAACAAAAGAGAGAGTTGATACTGTCAAAAATGTGGCCGGCATCACCGTAATAATGGGAATACCGAAGATTACTTCTGGGATGCAGTGGAGCAAGGAGTTTTAAGGGTGGCGGTGGATGGGAGAGTGCCTAAGCGAACACAGAGAGTTGAAATCTAATAACCTCATAGTTTTTCTGCAAAATGCATTTGTGGCAATTCTATAGATTACTAAACATATGCTGAATACGCTTTATTTCTTTTCTTTCCCGATTCATTCGTTTCATCATGTGTTCATGCCGCTAAGAGAATAGCTTCGTTTAGTGTTCCTTTTCAATGTCACATCAAAGATTCAATGTTATGAAGGCTTCTGAGGTTTCGATGAAGATTGAAGATAGTTATAAAGTAATCCTGCTTTCTCTCTCTGTCTCGTCTGAGCTACACTTTAAGGGGTTTATGTGAATGCAGGAAATCAGATTGAATAGAGGGATCAGTTTAGTGACTTCTTAAAATATCTTCCGGTATCAATTGATGAATGAAAATAGGGGCCTGGCTTCGATACTTGACATTTGAAGAGGAAATCCGCATAACTATTGCTGGAAATCCGATTCAGCCGAGGAAGTTATTAATTGCTCATCATAGTAATCGAATGATAATATTATATTAATGATCAGTACAAATCATGGATCGGAAGTAAATAATGAATTTAGTTCTTTCTATGCATTCGACGACCTCCCCTGTTAATAATGTAGATGAAATTCGGAGTTATCCCATCCAACATTAACACTAGTGATCATCCATAAAAAATATATACATGAACAAATCTGTCCTTTGGATTTACATGATAACCTCATTTTTAACAGAACTTATGATTTTATCTCTCACCTTGGTCAATAAAATTACTAGATGAAGATATTCATACAGAATCAGTATTTGCACGGAGTTCTTACTATTACTAAAATATAAATACCAGATTGAAGTGAACAATGCGGGATTAAATGAAATCGGGCAGAGTGGAATATAAATTCATACGGCGCACATATCCCGTTGGAGTTTATATCCCGTAAGAATCAGAAACACGCCAGAGTGCGTGTTCAGATTCGGTGATTATAGTCACAGGTCAGTCAACTGCACGGATCATAGACTAGTTCGAACAAACTGCGTGATACGATAAATTTCTTCGGGTTCGTGAGGGGTGGGATATATGCGAAGGTTGACCGTGTGATGCACCTCATGGGAGTCAGAGATATCCGATGCTCGTTACGCATAACGATGTGGAGGGTCTCAAAATGTACCAATATCATTTGACCATCAAATCAACGAACCATAATTGACGGGTAATCCAATAAAATTCTATTGATTTTTCTATCGTGATGCCAGCTGATGTGTAATAATTAATTCAACGGCATTTACTCATCCCATACCAGATAATATGAATTCAACATATGTTTCATTCATGATTATTTGTGAGTGAATGAACGATTATACTCATATTTTTTTCCATCAGACTATCGCACAATAGAGAAGATATACTTGAATTCGTGTGGGAAAACCCGGCGGGTTTTATTTCGGGTATTTTTCTGATATTTTCCTGTTGGTTACTAAACAATGAATGAATCGAATAAATGATTTTCAATGTAAAGAAATGAGTTGTTCCATGATGCGGTCGAATTACGCTGTTACTATTATCGGAAATATCGATGTCAATAATCGATCATGATATTAGAGCAATAAGTAGCTAATTATTTGCAAGTGTAAAGTCAAGGGGAGCAATCACGTGAATTAAAATCTGCCATTGATTGCCTGAATATCACATAATTCTATTTTGTGTCGAGACTAAAGCTGAGAGTGCGGTCGAAGGTAAAGGGAGGGGCGGGAGGGGGTCCAGGAACAGAGACCTTCCCCTCGGGGAAGTGGCAGCGAACCATTGAAGTCCACAACAAGAACATCTAGGTTTTTATCGCCCAATATACAGGGTGTTTTCGGCACATACCGTACGAAAATTGGGAATATGTAGAGTGAAACAATACAATTTCAATGCCGCAATAATTAATGGAATCAGATAACAAACATTTTAATGGCGACCAGGATAATGCTTCGTTTTTCGGCCCATTCATATCATGGAAGACTGCCGTCATATCATGCCAAAATTGATGCATTTAGGTGTTTCATTCACATCGGTGGTTCTACTCTAAATTTTTGCATTTAATTTTAATTCAATTACCGCTGTGACCGTCTCCACAATTGTCACATTCCATGTTGCCTCAATCATCATAGTGGCTTTCACCAAAATTTTAGCGTTCAATATCGCTTCCTTTCCATAATAAGTTGTAACGTGACATTTCCTTATGGGGGTGGAAATTGCGGGTGACCTTTGCCTTCTTCCTTCCGGTCGGGTTTTACTCTAAAATTCAAACTATTGGGCACCAGATCATTTTTCATCGGAATGATCAAACCATCAGAATTCGAAAAGTTTACTAACCTCAAGAGTACATGAAATTTAGAAAACAATTGGTTACTCAGCCAGAGAGGAAAGGTCACGGGTGTAGGTTTCACTCAGGGGCCTAGGTTATGGAGAGAAGGGTGGATTTCAGATGGAAGACGGGGTATTGGGCGTTAAACAAATCAAAATAAAAGAGACTTAAAATTATCTTCACGTGTTTCGCTATTAAAAAACTACTCTTCACGTGTCCTCGTTTTAGCACATAACGCAGCACTTGGGAGATTGTCCTTGAAGAGAAGATGTAGCCAGATCCCTTAATTAAAGCTATGCTCTCGTCAAAGACAACCTGGGACGCAACGAGTAACTTCGCGGCAGAAGTCATGAAGGAGCTTAGAATTGAGAAAAGTAAGCGCAAAGCAGCAGAATAGAGGGAAAACTATTGGAACCTCCTACCCACGTACAACATCTTATTAGGGTAGGGGGGTGTACACTAGGTGCATAATGAGGAAGAGCACACTGAGAGAAATTTCATCAGTATATATAACTATTTCCGTAGTGTCAAGGTTATTTTGTAATGTTTCCAATGTTGTTTATAGTCATTATTGTATTCCATCATAGGTTTGACGACTATATTGTCAAAATTAAAAATAACAAAAAATTTTATGTGACTAGCACAAAAACTGTGTCACAATATGTACAGTGAGAGATAAGTTCACTCAAAGTGTGAAAATAACACTGATGTGTAATGTAATCAATAATCTTTCTAGTGAGTTACTGAGTTACAATACATTTAGTTATCATAATCAAAATTATATCATCACCCGTTTAATGTACCAGGTAGCTCGAAGAATGTACTATGTTTGACAATGGACTTGATGTACAGTTATAACGCATCTTGTAGTGGTGATGCATTTACTATCGTTTTCATAGTAATTTGTCAAATCATGCTAGCTTTTACAATCTTAACAAATCGAAAATCATCAGGTGTATTATCTGATGTTCTTCTTTAGTGTAGCAAGGTGAATGAACCGGTGTCGTGTGATGGATTACGTGCGATTGATTAATAATCCATATTCATCAAGTTAAGCAGAATCCAGATTTCGATTCAATATTCATTTGATTTGAATCAAGTCAATATTATCGACTGGAAGAAAAATTTCGATTCCAAACCGGGTAGATCAATCAGTGTTATTGTTCTCAGTTCAGTAAAAAATGGTGTGTGCAGACAGTGTCTTCTTTCAATCGATCTTAGAAATATTGAAATCGAATGAATTTACATGAAAGGTAAGTAAGAGTCTGTTTCTATGGAATTTATGGTGACAATGAATCATTGGAAAACTAGTCAAGAAAGTAGATAAAATGTTATTCGCATATATGTACGACATATCCAACTCCACCGGATATTTTGTTAATGACAACTTTTAGCCTGATAATCTCACGTATTCAAGGATTGATTGCGAGCATAAATGACTTGAGGAATTTTCAAAATCGATGCAGCTAAGGCAGTTCATAGCGGTTGCAAATATCGAAAGTAATCATCGGACGAGAGGATGATTGTTTCCCGCATTGCCTTCATCTCTAAATCTCATTAAAAAATTTTATGGATCAAAATAGTGTTTTTAGGAGGCTCGGGCCAGATTAGAGTCTGAATTGTTTATTTCCTGGGGAGGGGTTCAAATTGTCTGTTCAATACTGTAGGTTTCGAAGAGATTGTTCAAGAAAAAAAAGAAATATCAAAATATGGAATTATGTCAATTAGAATTCTTGATATCTGAGTATGTGAAAATCCCTAGGCAAGTGCGAGAGAGTGTTTTCGAGACAAATGCATTGACGTTAGCTGGGTGGGACGGATGAGAGACGGGAAGAAAGAGGAAGGGAATTTTTTTAAGGGTTAGTAAATCTTTTGAAAAAAAGAAAAAAAATTGGAGATGATTTTATTTCAAATTGTGGGTATTCCAGTTCTCAGAAGGGTTGGGCGGAGGAAGGGGAGAACGTTCTAGAACCGATCGCGTTGACGAAGAGTGGCTACAACGGGAGTAAAAAAGAAAAAGAAAAAGAGAGTCAGTTGAAGGCGATGATCGTACCCCAACGCAACGTCCTGCAAACGCTGTGATCAATTGTCCGTTTGCGCAGTTTTTTTCACCTCTGACGATAACTTTTTCTCCAAAATTTATTGAGGATTTTTGACAGTTTCGAGAATTGATTTGGATTGAGTGAGTTTCAATTAGCCCAATAATTATTAACATTTAAATCCGAATGGGAATTTGGTTTTTTTTTTTTCAATTTTCTTCTCATCGAGTTTTTTTAATCTCTCATTGAAACAATTTTTTCAACTGAATTTTTAGCACAGAAAATCAAATAATATCAAGATTAATTTATTTTAAATTCTGCGTGTTTCAGTTGTCCAAAGCATCGGGTAGACGCGGGGGGGGGGGGGAAGAGAACGTTCTAGAACCGATCGCGTTGACGAAGAGTGGCTAAAACAACGGAGGTGAAAAAGAAAGAGAATCAGTTGAAGGCGACGATCGTACCCCAACGCAACGTCCTGCACACGCTGTGATCAGTTGTCCGTTTGCGCAGTTTTTTTTACCTCTAACGATAATTTTTTCTCCATAATTTATTGAGGATTTTTGACAGTTTTCGGGGATTGATTTGGATTGAGTGAGTTTCAATTAGTCCAATAATTATTAACATTTAAATCCGAATGGGAATTTCGGTTTTTTTTTTCAATTTTCTTCTCATCGAATTTTTTTAATCTCTCGTTGAAACAATTTTTCCAAGTGAATTTTTAGCACAGAAAATCAAGATAATTTTATTTTAAATTCTGTGTATTTCAGTTGTCCAAAGCATCGGGTAGAGGGGGGGGGGGGGAGGGGAGAACGTTCTAGAACCGATCGCATTGACGAAGAGTGGCTACAACGGGAGTAAAAAAGAAAAAGAAAAAGAGAGTCAGTTGAAGATGACGATCGTACCCCAACGCAACGTCCTGCACACGCTGTGATCAGTTGTCCGCTTGCGCAGTTTTTTTACCTCTAACGATAATTTTATCTGTATAATTTATTGAGGAATTTTGACAGTTTTCGAGGATTAATTAGGATTGAGTGAGTTTGAATGAGCCCAATAATTATCAACATTCTAATCCAAGTGGGAATTTCGGAACGTTTTTTTTTTTATTTCCTTGATTTCAATCGAGTTTTTTCTTTTCGTTGATAAAATTCTTCCAAGGATTAGTGAATTTTTTGAAAAAAAAAAGAAAAACATTTGGGGTTATTTTATTTAGAATTCTGGGTATTTCAATTGTCCTATGGGTTGGGTAAAGGGGGGGGGGGGGAATACGTTCTACAACCGATCGCGATGACGCAGGCTGACTAAAACGAAAGAGGAAGAGAGAGAATCAGGTGAAGGCGACGGTCGTACCCCACCGCAACGTCTTGCACACGCTGTAATCAGTTGTCTGTTTGCGCAGTTTTTTTTACCTCTAACGATAATTTTTTTTCTAAATTTTAATGAGGATTTTTGACAGTTTTCGATGATAGATTTGGATCGAGTGAGTTTCAATCAACCCAATAATTATTCACATTTAAATCCGAGTGGGAATTTCGGATTTTTTTTTTTTATTTTCTTCTCATCGAGTTCTTTTAATCTCTCGTTGAAATAATTTTTTCAAGTGAATTTTTTGCAAAGAAAATCAAATAAATTCAAGATTTTTTTATTTTTAATTCTAGGTATTTCAGTTGTCTAAAGCATTGGGTAGAGGAGGGGAGAAAACGTTCTACAACCGATCGCGTTGACGCAGGCTGGCTAAAACAAAGGAGGAAGAGAGAGAGTCAGGTGTAAGCGACGGTCGTACCCCACCGCAACGTCCTGCACGCGCTGTGATCAGCTGTCCGTTTGTGCAGTTTTTTTATCTCGAAGGATAACTTTTTCTCCAAAATTTATTGAGAAATTTCGACAGTTTTCGAGGATTAATTTGGATTGAGTGAGTTTGAATAAGACCAATAATTATGAACATTCTAATCCAAGTGGGAATTTTGGAACGTTTTTTTTTTTAATTTCTTTGTTTTCAATCGATTTTTTTTTTATTTCGCGTTGTCACAATTTCTCCAAGGATTAGTGAATTTTTTGAAAAAACAAGGAAAAAAATTTTAGATTATTTTATTTAGAGTCAATTATCCGATGGGTTGGGTAAAGGGCAGGGGGGAATACGTTCTACAGGCGATCGCGTTGATGCAGGCTGGTTAAAACGGAGGAGGAAGAGAGAGAGAGTCAGGTGAAGGCGATCATCGTACCCCAACGTAACGTCTAGCACCCGCTGTGATCAGTTGTTCGTTTGCGTGGTTTTTTTTGCCTCTAACGATAATTTTTATTTTAAAATTTATTGATGATTTTTGACAGTTTTCGAGGATTAATTTGAATTGAGTGAGTTTCAATTAGCCCAATAATTTTGGAACGTTTTTTTTTAATTTCCTTGTTTTTAATCGATTTTTTGACGTGGACACGTCTTACTTCCCGTTTGGCGAATAAAACGACACCGATACGGAGACATCGTGACACCGACACCGACACCGACACCGACACCGTGACACCGACACTGCAACATTTCTAGAAATTTCTAGAAACTTCTCGAAAATTCGAGATCCATTTAGGAGATTCATTTCAATTCTCCAAAAAACAAATATCGTTTAATGTTTCCAGAATGTTCCAGGACATTATGGAACTTTCTAGAAATTTCTAGAATCTTCTCGAAAATTCGAGAATCATTTGGGAAACTCATGTCGATTCGATTCTCCAAATATCGTTTAATGTTTCCAGAATGTTTTAGAACATTATGGAACTTTCTAGAAAATTCTAGAATCTTCTCGAAAATTCGAGAATCGTTTGGGAAACTCTTGTCGATTCTCCAAATATCGTTTAATGTTTTCAGAATGTTCTTGAACATTATGGAACTTTCTAGAAATTTCTAGAATCTTCTCGAAAATTCGAGAATCGTTTGGGAAACTCATGTCGCTTCTCCAAATATCGTTTAATGTTTTCAGAATGTTCTAGAACATTATGGAACTTTCTAGAAATTTCTAGAATCTTCTCGAAAATTCGAGAATCGTTTGGGAAACTCATGTCGCTTCTCCAAATATCGTTTAATGTTTTCAGAATGTTCTAGAACATTATGGAACTTTCTAGAAATTTCTAGAATCTTCTCGAAAATTCGAGAAGTGAGATATTTATTTTTCATTCCCCTTTTTCCTCTCTACTTGACATTTCCCATTTCATTCAGATTCTAACACCATTACCTAGGCTACGTAGACGTGTCCACGACAAAATTCATCGGGTGTATCAGCGGCACTAGCTAGTGCCGCGATAGATACAGCCACCCCAGCTTTTTTTTTTATTTCGCGTTGACACAATTTCTCTAAGGATTAGTGAACTAGAATAGGCCCTCAGATATATTTTTCTTTCTCCGTGGACCGCGTCAACGATGGCTGGATGGGAGGGAGGGGGAGGGGGAAGAGGACAGCGGGAGAGAGAGAGATTTCGGTAGATAATTCGATGTGTACGAGGATCAGCGAGGGGATTAAAGGATCTTATTGCGAGTCAGGTGAGCGAAAGAGTTGGTCGGTTGAATTTTTGGAAAGAGCGGGTTTCATTAGATTGGTGATGGTTTATTTATAAAGTATGCGTACTTAAGATCAGATGGGTGTTTCGTTCCATGTCATTACATTGATATTTTCATCACGCTGTGCCAAAAAGTGACTTCAGGCACGCTTCGCTTCGCTTCGCATGCCTCAAAAGTCCCTTTTTAACACATTGTGATGAAAAATGTTGTTCGATACTCGTGGGGAAAGTGTTTTTCGACTTGTAGGATTATATCACTCGCCTTCGGCTCGTGTTATAAACCTCCTACAAGTCAAAAAGCACTTTTCCGCACTTGTATCGAAATATACTATTTTCTGTTATGCATGAATTAGTGTATCATTTTAAAAAGGTGATTTCATTTTCTTCCTCCATACAAATAGGACAGACGGTGAATGAGCTGTGGAGAGTAGAGCAAAAATTCTGGCTCTATTCATATCTGTGATTGATAGGATTACGATCTGCAGCGCTATCAATTTATTTTTTTTCAAGTGAAATGGTGAGAATCTTTCGGGATAGTACGACAAAGTGGCCCCTCTTATATGAACGCATACATTATTCATATCAGTGTTTTCATTTATCCATTCTTCATTTTTTCGTAGGAACCTCCACCCCCAGGGATCGACGTCGAGGCGGATTTGAGAGTATTGAATGCAGTGTTAGTACATCAGAATAATGACAATCATATGGCCCTACCCGATCAACTAGGCCCTCAAGCGATTCCAGTACAAATCATTCCAGAGGCTAATGATCCACCAGCACCAGAGCTTCAGCTTTTGCAGGAACTTGTACCACCTGTTCCACATCCAGGAGCCCTTGTAAATGTACTACATCCCGTGGTTCCTGAAGGTCTTCCGGCCCCTGCACGGCTACCACTACTCGAAGCTCCAGCTCTCCCTGCACCCAGAGTTCGTGAGAACATAATTGAGGGAGCACCAGTGGATAGAGTACCAGTCAGAAACGCACAATCAGGAAGACGCCTGCGTGCTCTGTTGAGTGGGAATCGTTTGGGCAAATCACTACTGCTTCGTCATCGTCGTCTAGTAGGTCCAGATCGAAGTTTACTACTCAGACTCATCGTAGATCATTTAATTAACAGTTCTGTGACTCGGCCAACTTCTGCACAATTCGCCTTCTGGGCCAAAGAAATTGTTACAGTGTTTCTAAATGAGATTGAGACTGGCTGGTATCGCCGATACCAACCAGGGGACAGAAATCCAAGTCGTGGTCGCTTATACGATAGATTCAACAATGTGTATCGTCGAATTCGACTGGTGCAGGCTCTTGGTGGACAGGAAATAGAGAGACCTCAGCAGAACGAAGTAGCTACTGATCTGCTCAATCGACTTCATGGAGCATCATTGGATGATTTTACTCAAATCAGAGAGCTGTGGGCACTGACGTTCGAAATCAGAGATCGTGGAAATAGCATACAAGCATATTATCAACACTTTCCTCAATTGGCAACTCCCCTTGCCCCTGTTTTGGTACGTAATCTTCCAAATTATATATAATAGATAAACTGAACAATAGACTAATAGCTAAACAAGGATACTAAAAATATTCTTTAACCTTTCAGTTTGAGATTGATTATGGAAGGTTGCAACTTTCTGATTTGAACGTTCTCAGGGAGCAGTGGCCACTCTTAAGTGGTCAAATACTTCGTGTTGCGGAGAGAAGACCAAACTGTGCAAGGATTCTCAGAAATACAGGTAATATTGCTGACTCAATGAACTTGTTTGTTCCTTCATCAAATGGATTAAACTGACAGTTTGTCCAAGAAAACGAAACAACTGTGTTTCAAATTGATTTTCTTATTTTATCATCCACAGTTGATGCAACAGCTGAAGTCAGAGCCTTGAAGATTCTACCTTTCCTGTTCCGGCCTAGACAACTGCCTGGTACAGGAGGGTGGAGGCCATCAGCTTTGGAGCAAGCCAACGGTTTTATCCAGTTTATTGACTCGGTTGCTGAAATCGATGGGGCAATTCAAGCTTATAAAACTTTGATGGACAGTCATCGTTTGACTTGTCAGCCGATTATTATCGCAGTTGGGTCCTTGGAGAATCTTCGGTGCTGTTACCTGGTCATCAACGAAGTAAAATATTCATTTGACAAGTTGTTAAATGCTGTTGACGCAGCATTCAAAGCATTCTTCGCACTGGATGCCAGGTACCCCGTTGAATGTGAACAGGTATGGTCATTCCTAGAGCAATACGTGTACAATGTCAGAGTTTCTAGGTCAAACCGTGGATTCATCAGTGTTACTTCACTCATCTCTGACCTCAGAGCTCTCAACGACGATGTTGCCAATTGAATTATCGTCTTGATACCATTGATGAAATGCCAAAAAACTTACCATTGATAAAATACCAAAAGATAATTATAAAATTCATGGTCATTCCATTTAGAGATAATTGAAAATGAAAGTTCGTTGTTTAAAATGTTCAGCTGTACTAGAAAGTACACATCTACAGATCCATATGAAATACATACACAAACAAAGAGCCATTTTATCATACTGTTGTGCCTTCGAGTCATGTCATAGGAGTAGTTATATAAGGCCGGTTCTGGATATGCCGATCGTTCGTATGGGCGCGCGTAGGGGTTGGAGGATGTGGGGAGTGGGAGAAGTGGATATAGAGTAGAGGCTAGGGGGTGGAGCGGTAACACCTAGGGGATAGGGGTAGGGTAATGTCGCTGTACATTTTTCAATTCGATCAAGACCTATGGATCTGTTGGAGTCGATGTTGCAATTCAAACATTACCAATCCCTAGCGCCACCTGGCGGAGTCAGTAGATGATGTCTTCGATTATTCATCAACCATAAGAGATCATGGTATCGTCTACGTTACCGACTCATTGACAGCTGAACTAGTGGTGCGTTGTTGGTCGCTCGCAAGCTCGCTCCCATGGGTGAATGCATTGCGATATTAGTGTGACCCGTTTAGCGGGTCGCAACAATAACTTCCCGGTTTCTCCTTCATTATTGTAAGTGGAGAGAAGCTAAGAAAAATTTGATAAAATGATTAAATGACAAACAAATTAAAAATTAGAAACCCCCGACGTTGGAATTGTAAAAAGAACTAGTGGTGCGTTGTTGGTCGCTCGCAAGCTCGCTCCCATGGTGTGTGCGACCCGATTGGGCCACACAAAAAACTTCCCGGTTTGGCTAGTCACGCCAACACCTCAATGAGATCCATGTCGTAGATTCCACGTGGGGAGTGAGATACATAAAGCTCCACTGGATACTTCATTAGATCTTAATAACCCGTAGGTATCCATTTGGGTGATGGATTACAACATTTGCTCATGAAAAATCAGTGACTAACATATCCACGAGTTCTGTCGTTCATGTTTTTCGCAAAAATTAGAAAAACTATTAGATCGATTCCATCCAATATCTAATAATCAGTGCCGAATTTTATGAAGACCTGTCTATTTATTAAAAAAATCGAATCGGGCTATTTGTTTGCCAGAAATCGTTCACGAAAAATTTCGCCACATACAGCAAACATACATATGCACACACGCACACACACACATGCAGACAGACATTTTTTTGAAAATGGTCGAAAACGATTCTGGAGTCCTTGAAACGTGAAGATATGATGAAAAATTGATTGATATGTTTGAAATTGATTCGTCATCCTCCACACAAATCAATATTCGAGTACTGAGAAATTAATTTTCAATGAGCTACATTAGTCGATAAGATATATTCCTCTCTTTCATTTTAATACACTCTCGATTTAATTTTTTTCCCTTCTCCCTATTTTCTTATTGTTCTATCATTTTATATTCTACTTTTTTTTGCTTGCATTAGAATCAATAACATAACATTTTCTTTCATCTTTCTATTGGCTCTTTATTGAATATATTCAGGGATTTATATGAAAATACAAAAAAAAACTAAAAATAATATCCTGTGAGAAAAAAATCACAAAAAAATAATTATGACAAAAAAAAAAATATCACAGTTAAAGTATCACCAAATATATATCGTAAGAGCTATCAGTCATTTTCTTCTTTTCTTTCTTTTTTTTTCATTCTATTGGTTTTTACGAGTTCACCAATCATCAGAAGAGAAGGGGTTCGAGCAGACTTAGTTAAAGTAGACGGTCATTGAATGGTTACCGCGTCCACCACGTCCACCACGTCCACCACGACCACCACGTCTACCACGTCCAGCGCGCCAGGATCGACGACTGTTCCCTCCGTTACTGCCTCGACCTATGTACAAACATGAATCATTATGAGTCTCATTATCTATCATTGTTATGATGATTCTTGATTATTGATGATTGTTATTGTTTTAGTTCTTCAATTTTCTTAACATGCCATCTACCACAAGTTGTTTGCATTTGAATTCTACTAGTTCTTTCATTTTCATCATTTTCACTTTTTATCTGTCTCATCAAATTTTCGGACGGTAATTCTATTTCTTATGAAGGATTATACGTGATAATTCCAGTTAATTACTCCCGGGAAAAGTTGTTGCTGATTATGAATTCATCATGAGAATTATTTCTTGAGAAGCAAATAAATGTTAATTACTACTTTGATTTAAAAAAATTAATGTACTTATTCTCTGCGATCAAAAGTAATTCGTTGAAATCAATAAAATTCGTAAAGAAATCGTTTTCTAGTCCATTACCACCACTATTCTCCCCGAAACTTGAAAAATATGGTATATAGAATTCTCCGATTGATGCCTTTCTACTATTCAACTAAAAATGTTAATTGGAAAATTGAAACATTTAACAAACTATACTGAACAACAAAAGTTATTAAATATTTGCTTACGATGATTTCGTTGATGTTGCTGAGCCTGAATAAAAGTACGTAACATTGTTATAAATTCTTGAGGTGTTCGTGGGCGCCTAGCCATGATTGCCTGGAGTAGCTCTCGTTGCAGCTGTTGTTGTTGCTGCTGCTGTTGTCGTTGGAGGAGTAGAACCAGGTTTTCAATGCCTGCTCTTGCTCCTGCTCCTGCACCTTCAGCCTGTTGCTCTTCATTCTGATTCCCCTCTGGTCTCAAGTTCAATGGATCATCATTGTTGGGATCAGGTTCTACAGGATCTTCATCCTCATTCGGGAAACCTAGCAATCTCTGCAGTTGATCTAGGAGCTCTGTGGAGAAAGAGAGAATGAGAAATGAGTGAAAAAAATCACAAGTTACTCCGCGTATTGAAAAATTCAATAGAAAATCCGAACAAATTCGCTAAGAATTCTATTTAAATTCTATTTAATATCGATTCTATTGAAAATTTTATCCAATTCCAGCGCGATCTTTCCCATAGAAATATTGAATGGACCATTTTTTTTATGGACAGAAGAATCAATCAATTTCAGTTTTTCGACACCATGTATCGCATTGAAATTTTTCTATTGAATTTTCTCGCCATAAACTTCCTGCTATAAGTTTTTTTTCGCTTCAATTTTTTAATGGAATAAAAAAAAAATTTTTTTAATGGAAGACGAAGAAAAATACAATGTGAAGAACTTCCAAGAAAAATTTTATACCGAGAAATTACTTGGAAAAATGTCGACCAAATTAACTGTATAGATTTTTGTTTTTTTTTTTTTTAATAGAACAATTTTCTATTGAATATTTTCAATGAAAAAAAATATCTCATGAAAAATTCGCTAATATCTAATAGAATTTACAATGAAAATTCAATAGATTTTCAATGGAATCCCCTAGCGAAATCGCTCTAATTTTCTATTGCATTTGTTACAATTATTTTGATGTTTGTGATACTCAATTCTCGGTGTTCACAATTCTCATAAACTTTTTCTTTGAATGTGTTAACTATTCAACGCAGTGAGAATGAGCGGAATGTGAATCAAATCGATAAAACCGTCAGGATGTAAACACTGGTTCTTTCATCGAAATGGCCTTCAGCCGCATTCTCCTGCTTAATCTAATCCCTGCTTTTCTTTATGTAAAAATATTAATTTATTTGAATAAATGAATAGAAAAAATTTACAATTTATGTCTAAATTTAAATTTGTTATTTTCGATTTATCACCCACTAAATACAAATTTAAATTTAATTTTACTTTCAATTTTTTTTTAATTTTATTATTAATTTCCTTGGAAATAATCAATTCACTCACGAATTAAAAGCGAAATATTTTCATCATTTTACACTGTTACTCACCATCGAATGCCTGAGCCATCTTCTTTTTGGAAATTTTTAATTTCCAGTTTTCGGACAGGATATTGCAACAATCTGAAATATAAATGGAACGTCTTAGGTTATCGAAAACATTCCAATGATAATGAATTGATAAAAAAAATTATTTCACGGCTCACAAAAATCTAGAATTCTCTACTTACCACGTGCTCGCGTTGATCCGAACGTTTGCAACACGCTAATAGTAGATATACACTAAATATAGATTCATAAACGTACTGTGTCTCGCCCGACACCAGTCAATCATCCATAAAGTCCATGCCAGGAAAGAAACGACATGAGTTTGAGTGGTGGGGGGTATGGATTGAAAGCTGAATTCGCGACAGTGGGGAGTACTGAGGCAAGTTTCTTTCATAGGGAGAACTATATATGCGACATCTAGATGATATTCTGTCATATCGGTAATCAATCAAAGTCCAGATTTCTTAATTTGGCAGCTCACCGCTGTGTGGCGCCATTTAAGTGGTTAATTCCGTGCTCTGTCTATTTGTATTGAAATTCTTATGGATGTATATATCAATGATATTTTCGGGGGAAACATTTCTTTCTTTTCTCTACCGATTCATTGAGAGGAACATTTAATTCATATATTATACTACGTGCTAAAAGTACTACTTCGGGTCGCAATAATTTATTTTCAACTTTCCGACAGCCTCAGTAATTTTTTTTGTATCAAATGCTTCTGAATGTTAACAAACTTCTGAAAATTCAGAAATTTGAAACATTTCCATTGCAGTTTTTTCTCCTTTTTTCCATTTTCAATTCAAAATACCCTCAGATGAAACAGTATCATTCTTTCATCATTCCTCCGAAATGTATTGTTTTCTCACTGTGTGATGACGTTATGAATGACTCCTCAAAGTCTCATTCCCCAACTATAAGAACACAAAGGGTCTTTTCTCACTTCTTTTGAAGCATGACAAATTTTTTTGAATACTCGATTTTTCCACCTAGTAAGAAGTTACTAGAAAGAGTGAATATGCTTCATTTTCTTGAATCATTTTCATGTTTAACATGTATTGAAATTCAATAATGTTCAATATCATAACATTGCAAATCGCTAAATTAATATTGAATGGTGTCTTAATTCTTATAAATTTGACTGATATGAATTGAACATCCATCCCAGCAAGAACTTCAACACGTAGAAGTAGGATCTCAGAATCGATAACATGTTGAATCTGTTCATTTTAAATTCTATATGGATACTAAATAATAAAATAACAAATTCTCAGTGTTCTCTTTGAGGATAATAAATTGGAGTGAGCATGTAAGTGGCGAGACGCCGGGGGATCTATTGTTCTCTTAAAAAAAAAAAACCAATCCCTGAATAATAAATTTCAACTTTTCAATCCACTAATTCATTCATTTTTGTAGTCTTTCATGGTCAAATTGATATTTTTTAGAACTTCAGAGCCTTGCCTCTACACATTACAGGTATTAAATATTTTTTGCAATTTTTTTTATTATAAATGATGAAAAATTCATCTCAGTGGAAACCGTAGCAACAGAAAAATTATCTTCGTTGTAGGAAGACAGGAAGCCGTCTCTTTCCAACTTATGGAATCAATTACGCCATGTTTTCTTTCCAGTCAGAATTAACTCAGATTCCAAGTCAACGCGTATTGAAATCCAATAATCTTCGATTTAAGAGCATTGATGATACTTGATATCGCATAAGACTTACATTGTGATCGGTTCGTTCACTCGGATCTCTATTGCAGCATAATAATGTTGCGAAAAATATCGCGAATACCCCACAATCAATGCCATTGGTTTGTTGTTGTACTCTGTGGAATATGTTTTTTTTCGGAAATCTATAAAGTGCATCCAGATAATCGGTTTCAATTCGAGTCAAGTAACCTAGATTCATACTGTCATAAATGTGAACATTGCCATTACCATCATATCTTGTGCAAACCCAATGCCCTACAGGTAAATCTCCTCCTTTAGGATTGCCCGAAAGTCCATCGTAGAGAATCTGAATATTGCTCGCGGTTTCGGGAATTTGCTGCAGATTACATACAAAGGCCCTTACAAATCCTACGTCTTGCGCAAAATTGAAGATTCCACGTTCTTCCAATTGCTTGTTCATTATTTCATGGAAGAAATTGACATGATAATCTTGAATATAAACCCCGTCATTCGTCACTTCCTCGCATCGTTCAACAACTATAGCATAATTATAATCATCGTCCCGACAGTAAATTGGTGCTAATCTACCTCTGTCGAGATTCTCATCAATATTCTTATCATCATCCGAAACATTAATACATTCAGTATCCAAATCCGCTTTTTCTGTAGTTGGCGAATTGCTAAATCCATCAAGATTTTGGTGGTTGTTATACCGATCATCCATAACGTCCATGCATTTGGTATCAGAATTCATTGTTTTCTTGATGTCATCTTTATTGGCAATCATCCTATGGTTTTCCTTTACAGGTTTCCTATCTAGTATTGCATAAATTGGTTTATGATAACTGAAGTATGTTTCGTATACACCACAATCAATAGCATCGAAATTAGCGAAAATTATATCTATTTGTGTATTCAGATTTGTCGTTACACTTGATGGCGGTAATTTTGTCTGTAATTGATGATGATTCAGATAATTTATGAGATAATTTGGATTGTTTGCGTCGTCTTCATGATTTACAACATTGTAATTGAAATCGCCGATCAAAACTGTCTTGCTGTGAATTGGGATGTTCTCCATAACATTGTTTAGAACTTTTTCGAACATCGTTTTCGTGGTTTTCGGCGATTTATAACCGCTGATTATATGATAATCATCCATTTTTATGGTGAATAATTCAAAGTTTGCATTCGCATTGAATTCGCGTTCAACCGATACCAATTCTGCTTGAAAACGGTTTTTTACATAGCAAATCAATCCTCGGCTACTCGAGCTGTAATTGGATCTGAATACAATCCGGTAATTTTCGATTGCTAAATCGTCATTTTCATTTGTTAGAGTTTCACTCAAAACCAATACATCACTTCGAAGGAACCACTGATCATTTGTTATGTGAATTAGCTTATTTTTCAAGGTCCCAACATTTTGATACACAATTTTTGGGCCATTTTCACACATTAAATTATCATACGATAATGTTAATTGTCTGGTATTTCTCAAACGCGTTAATTCGCTCAAAGCTATATTCGTTGTAGCAGCTTTGTTGGTTTGCATTTTTGATAATTGAAACTCTCCTAAAATATACAGACCGTTTAATGATGTTACTCTACTCAGAGCTACGTACAACATTGGCAAAGTTCGCCTTTCTGACTTGGTAAAATCCAAGCATATCTTTTCATAAGTTTGTCCCTGACTTTTATGGATTGTTATTGCTTCTGCAGGTATAACAGGAAATTGGTGTCGCATGATTCGATGTTTTTGATTATCATCAATGTCCAATTGGAGTGCATTTTTGATGATTGGTGTCCAGTTTCGATTAATATTTTCCCTTCCCATATAATCATGATACTGCCTTCTTGCTTTAACTCCAACTCTTGGCAATTGAAAATCAAACCATAATATAGAAGGAATCGTGCTATTTCCTTTGAATGTGATCAATTTCAAGACCCCACATGCTCCATTTACCAATCCATCTTCAACATCAATATTGTTTATTATCATATATTTTATATTGATTTTTAGTTCAAGTTTAGGTAGTAATTCAGTCGTGCTTTTTTTTCCTTGTTTTTTAATTGATTGCAATAGAAATTTTTTGGTTTGTGGATTCATATCTTTTGGAAAGGTATCTTCAGCGGTTGAAATGACCAACTCACTGGTACATTCTGCAATTTTAAATGCATTGTATGCAATTACATTTGCATTGGTTGCATATAATCTTATGGCCGTCTCTGGAACCTCATTCCCTTTCAAGATTTCTCGTGATCTGATCAATTCTATATCGTCTTCTGTCATGTTACCAAGCGCTAGATTATTTAGTGCATTTATAAATGCTAAATCATCTTTTTGACGCATTATCTCAGTCAATTCATAAAATTCAAATTCATTCCATAACGGATTGATGTCGAGGAATGGTGCTAGTTCATTTCGTCTTGAAACTTGGTAAACAGGCTTGTCTTTCACAGGTGGTAGTTGATTCAAATCACCGCACGCTAATACACAAATCCCACCGAAGGGTTGATTCACACCTTTTATTTGTCGTAATCGTGTATCGATCCAACCTAGTATTGTACAACTTACCATTGAAATTTCATCAATTATTAGGAGTTGCATTGTTGATAATTTTTCACGAATGTTATTGGCTAGATCACTTGATAATTGACCCATTTGTGCCCCATATTGTTGACATGGTAATGCAAAAGCAGAATGCAATGTCACACCATTAATTAAGAATGCTGCTTTTCCTGATGGAGCACATAATAGAACTATTATTTTATCCATATTGCCTCCAGGTAAATTATCGAAATAATTAGTTACTAACTGATATAGTGTGTTAATGACATAACTTTTCCCAACGCCAGCAGAGCCACTCAAAAATATTTTGAATGGGACTTGGCCCAATTTGTAACAACTCAATATATGCATAACAAACTCTTTTTGTTTGCAATTTAAATTTCTCATCATATCATGGAGTTCATTTTCTTTTACCCTGGCTGGACAAGTATATCTAGTCTTATGTGTGTCACTTTTTTTTATATGCTCATTAGCTTTACAATTTGCCCCATCTTGCTGGAAAATATCAATGTTATGAGCTGCAGAATTCCCATCAGTTCCTTCATGTATACTTGCACGTATGTCATTTTCTACTTGTTCTAATGCCTCATCCATAGCTTCATCACTTATGATGGAGTATTTTGCTTGATTGCTTTTTATGATTTCTTCATTATTTTTATACACTTTTTCATAATCCACATTTTCTACCTCAAGTTTTTCATTTCGCCAAGGCATAAATAATAATATCTTCTCTCTATAATAGTTTGCTGGATCTTGTTTCAAGCTGTATCGTCGGTATCTAATGACAGCTGTATGTAGTCGAAGCTTATACGCTCTATCCTCATCATCATCGTCATTTTCATCATCATCTTTTGACGGTTTTTTTTTGCATGCTTGATAATTCGCCGCATAATCAGCAAGACAAATATTATCAAGCTTCCTTTCTCTTCTACTATATTTATCAAATATATCAGCCATGAATATTTCAGTAGAGTCTTTATCAAGTTTTTTCAGGTTTTCATCAGTTTTCAACATACGAACACGTTCTGTTATTGGCCCTGTGTTAATGAATATTGTCTTTCTACTTTTTTTTGATAACGACAATTGTAGAGCGTGATACGCTGCCTCTTGGGATGACATTAAGTTACCGTTGAGAAATACATTTGCAATCTTTCGAAATTTCTCTTTAACACTATTATTGTTATTATCGCAGTCTATCGCAGCTTCTCTCAATAATTTGGACAATCCCCCTTCGATTTTACTAATATAGTTAGTGATGTAACCCATCACGGCATATTCATCTAGTATAAATTGCATATCTATATTTGATTCAAACAATTGTAATATCTCTTTATTATAAGAATTAATTCTTACTTCTAGACTAGATCTCTTCAAGAATACTCGCTTTTGTTTCAGTGTGCTACGAATCGCAAGGATATACTCTTCTTCAGTCATATCTAATTTCTTCAAAATTTCATCATAACTCATGGAAACCTCTTCTTTATAAAACTTATTCATTAGATCATCAATTGATTGATATGGTTTTGGTACAGCTTCATTCTCATTTAATGGTATCAATATCATTGTTTTTCTCATAACTGGATAAGGGATATGGAAACGACATTGTCTTTTTTTTTGTCCTTTATAGCAACTATGACCATGCTTATGCATTTGCAATTTGATGTATGGATTCTTCTCATCATACTCACAAGTGAGAAAACGATCAATAAATTCAGTCAATCGATCATGGTCATTTATATCACTGTTATTATTGTATTTTGGGGCATTTTTCAACCACAAGAGCATATGTTCGTGCGGGCTTCCACGTTGTTGGAACTCAACACGTTCATAGCTGTCCTCCAGTACATATTCACCAAATATGCTCTGCTCCTGTCTTAACAGCCACATAAATTTCTGGACCTTATGATCAAAATAACGGGCGCACGTAACCGGATCATTCCTTATTAATTCAGTCTTGATATTATTATCCAGATCATATGCTTCTTTGATGGACAAAGTGTGACCCTTTTCGCTGTACTTCATTAAGGTTTGTAATAACTCCGGCCAGTGGCCTTCAGCAGCTGATAATGTTAGGAAGAAAGTAGGCTTGCCCAATTGACGAATCATTGCCAATAGTTCTTTCTTCTTATGCTCCCAATATGCCGGTGAGGATCTGACGAATTTTAACATTCTGAATCCATCATCAAATTCAATCAAATTATTCCTAAAATCAACATCTAAAGCATTTCCGGCATTGATTGGCTTATCAGTATTCTCCTTCGTCCGTCTTAAACATATATTTATACTCGATGAACATGTAATTTCTAAACCTTTTTTGGCCATGAACAAAATTCTCGAAGGAATACATGATCTTCGATCGTACCGTCTTGCTTCTGACTTCATACGATCTGAATAAGATATCCGTTTTTGTACATTAAATGAGTGCCCTGCAAATATTCTGGGATAACACAATTCATCCAAGTCTTCAATTTTATGCCAAGGCATTGGATGTTTATCCTGTCCAGGAGCGACTATATTCACAACTGGTGCATATTTTTCTACGACTTCTGCATTACGGTCAACGAGCAAAACCTCGTCATTGTTTATCTGATTGAAATCAATTAATTGATCAATATTCATCTTATTTTCCTTATCATTGAATTCTATATCATTGTGCTCAACTGTTCCGTTTATATCCGGATTTGTTTCATTATCAATGATATTATCCTTGTCAACTATGAAATTTATCGGACGATCATCATTTTCATAGTTCTGGAAATAGGCCTCATTTATTTTAATGTCATACTTTTCATATAATGGCGTTGTGATCAAATGTTTCAATGCTTCACAAATCACGCCTGGTCTGATAGCTTCAAACATATAATGGCTTTTGTGATCAACGTGTCTTTTCAGTTTGATTTGAACTGTCTGCATTTCATCAAATTGACGTGGCAATACCTGTAGCATATCATTAATATCTATTTGAATATTCACGACACTGCCCTTCAGGCCTAATTGCGGATTCAGAGCATAGAGTTTCAGTGCTCGAATTTGCATGAAATTCAATACTGGTGCCACCATTCTTTCCTCAAGATCAGACAATTCTCGGACAGATTTTGGGACTTGTATGAATTGGAGACCATTACTTGTTGATAACTTGTGTACTTTACCAAGATATGCAGCATTTTTGCACGTGTTGCATATGAAACCTGATGGGAAATTATTGATTTGTGCTAAGAAAGGACCACCACTTTTACCAATAATTTTTTTTTCATTCAATTTCACAACAGAACATCTGAAAAAAAGGCCTTCGCAACAACAGCACACGAATGAGGCTGTTTCTGCACGAAATTGGATAAATTTCAGTTGAACTTTTGCCTTTGGATCTGTATCTTGATTTCTCACTAAAAGATTATTGAGATTTTCGCGAAAATTCAATACATCAATTGCTCTTTTCTCTCTTTGAAAGTTTGCATTTTTCTTCAATTCTCGGGCTCGAAAACGCTCATTTGTTCGTTTCTTCTTTATTCTTTGGATATTCAACATTCTCTCTCGCTTTTTATATCCTTTCATGCAGCGAATTTTCTTCATTCGTTTCTGGGTCTCTTTTCTTTCTGCTTTTCTATAGATGTTATTGGATCGCAACTTCTTATTTCGCTCAATATTCCGCGAAATTTCGTTCTTATAGTGCTTTGAACAATTCCTCAACAATTTGTTCCTCGCAACATTTAGTGCTAACTCTCGTGATTTGTAAGCTTTATTTTGTCGAAGAATGCGATTTCTCTTGAGATTATTGGAAATTTCATTCTCTACATATTGTATATTTTGACGTAGAACAATATTCCTTGCAATGTTGTTTCTACGTTCATTGTTTATATATTTTTCACGCTGTCGAATGATCATCATTCTGACTCGGTTTTTGCTACGTTCAACTTGTCTGAAGACATTTTCTCCTCGCTTACGTTCAATATATTTTCTGTTTTTATCATTCTCATTTCTTCTAAATTCTTCATTTTGCCTCTTAGATTTCATGTATTTTCTCTTCTTTTCATTTGCTTTTTTCTTGAATTTATCATTTTGTTGTTTACGTTGTACTCGTTTCTTGTTCTGTTCATTCTCTCTAAAGGCATTATTCATTCGTGAGTGTTGGTTTCTGGTACGATTCTGTTCTCTTTCTAATTTTTTGTAGAATGGATCAGAATGTTTGATTCTCATCTGCTCTTTATTTTTTTGCCTCTTATTCTTCTTTGTTTCATTCTTTTTATCATGTTGTTCTTGACAACATGCTGATTCATCCAAACTTGATGGATGAATCATGCCCTTTTTTGCATTTTTACGACGTACATTTTTTTTCTTCATGGCTATTTCTCGTTTCGATCGTCGCTTGGACCTCATTTTCTCCGAGAAATTCTTCTGCTCTTTTCTCGTCGAGTTTTTGTCACCAATGGCCGACGATTTCTCTTATTATGTTGAATCTGATCTCACACGATGCAGAAATCAAATTCCAAATCGATTTTCAAATTGGGCCTGAACTCTAATTTTGTGTCGCCTGTGGCAAACAATTACTCTTATTTTTATCGATTGTCGCCAATGGCCGACAATTCTTCTTGTTATGTTCAGTCTGGTGTCGCACGTAGCAGACAATTCTCTAATTTTCACTGAACTCCCAATTTCGTGTCGCCTGTAGCAAACAATTACTCTTATTTTTATCGATTGTCGCCAATGGCCGACAATTCTTCTTGTTATGTTCAGTCTGGTGTCGCACGTAGCAGACAATTCTCTAATTTTCACTGAACTCCCAATTTCGTGTCGCCTGTGTCAAACAATTACTTTTATTTTTATCGATTGTCGCCTTTGGCTGACACTGATCTTCTCTCTTTCGTTATTGATTATTACAATTCTGCTGAAGGCAAGAATTGTAATAATGATTTGTAAGATAATTCTTAAAAAATCCTGAAAAAAGCTCTGATAACGTTCCTCAAAGATGGATCGATCACAGCTGATTATCGAATGACGGCGGATGCTCGTTCGTGAAAAGTCCCCCCCCCCCCCCCGCCCCCGGCTATCGAAAGCAAATCGAACGCCAGACGACAAAATTGCGTACTGTCCTGTGCCCAATACCAATAATGGAATTTCCTACATTACCGATGCCGCCGGGTATTGAAGGGATTCATGATAAAATAATAAGTGTTGAATCTCATTTGTAATTGCAATTGCAACGTTGATGACCTTCATTATAACAATCGTTTATGGAATCCTTCAATTTAGATTTTTTTCAATTTTCTTCAAATGTTCCGTAGCATTTACCCCCTTTTCTCTCTTTCATTAATTCGGCTTCTACGCCGAGATTGACAAAAGTAGTAGAAAAATGAACAAACAAAAAAAAAACGAAAAAAAAGCGATATTTCTTTTCATCTTTTTTTTCGCTCCCATTGCGCCATAGGGATAGCGCGCTGCCTGAGATATTCCCACCCACAATCATTCTTTAACCATGAAAATTACAAAACCAAGTCATAGAACAAAAAATATGCCTTTTGACATGTCAAACATTTTTTGTTTTAAACTTTTCTTGCTAACTTTAACCCTTCTTGCAAGAGACCATTTTGAACAATTAAATTGTTATTAACAAATAGGCTCGTGCTTGCGCAAAAACGGTTATCATATTTATGATCAGCGACCCCGAAAACATGAAGTCTCATGAAAAAAAAAAAAAAAAAAAAAATCATCTCGTTTTCCTGGAAAAAATGGAGAACGACTGGACCGATTTTCTCCAAAATCTTTTCCGATCTAAGCTGAAGGAAGACGCTTCGATTGCGTCATTGAAGACCTCGATCACATCATCCGTTCACGAGATAACGTTGGACAAAATTTTTGGCCACATACACCCCACATACACACACACACACACACACACACACACACACACACACACATACATGATCTTGAAAATTATCGGGGAGTGTTGTGGTGACCTTGAAACGTGGAGATATGATGAAAATTCGATTTTCCATTTTCGGGGTGATTACAATAACTTCCCTAGCCCGGGAAGTTAAAAATAGTTTTGGCGGGAACACTCCAGGTTGTAGTTCGAAGATCAATTGAATCGGCTAAAAGACCATATAGGAAATTGATTGTTTATTGATATTTCAGAGATAAATTGAATACAGATCATAATTGTATCATAGTTGTATGAATATGAAATTTTATAATTTATATTTATTCTTCATCTCCACCTTCGCAAGAACTGCATGGTGGTGATGTTCCAGTAGATGCCTCGTCTACATTATTTCCGTTTTCCTCTGAATCTGATACACCACCCAACTCCATATCAGTTATGAGAGACGTACGAACGAACAGATGTTTATCCTCATCGAAAAAATGGCGGGCACGTATGCCCCCAACTGTCAGATAGATTTTACAACCACTCTGATAATTTTCTTTAGCCAGAATTTTCGAAATTGACTCATATAACACTTCTTTAGAAAACACATGACTCCACTCAATAGGAATGGCGATGTGTTCTCCAATACGAACATAATTGCTCACTATATGAGCTCCCAATTCCTCCTCTGATAATTCATGGTGAGAATTCCAAATGAGTTGTGAATTTTGAGACATCATTCTAGAGCAGAAGAAAAATTCTGTAGGTGGAACAACTTGATCCAAGAAAAAATTGTGATAGAATAGCAATTCATTTCAATCAAACTAGCAATCAATTTTGGATATGGATAATATATATATTAACATGAATGAATGAAAATTGGTGAGTGAACAGATATATGTGTAGGGTATTGGCTCTTCTTACTATTTTCATATGCGATGTGATGAATTGATGATAATGAATTGAGACTGTGCGGATCTATCGTTGCGAGCGGACTGTCCACCTACCAACGAAAACAAACTGCAAAGAAATGAATGAGCCTTGAGGTAGAGAGGGGGTAACTCGACGCAATCGTTGAGCACTCAAATATGGATCATTAAAGATAACTATCAGAGGTACACTAAGAAACATTGAAGAATTCTCAAGCGTGAAAAAGTTTTTATTCAGATTGTTATCATTGAAGTTCTTTACATATTGAATTTTCATAAAAATTCTCCTGATAAATAATTCTTCTCATTGTCACATTATGATAAATATTTATTTGGATGACTGACATAAGTGACATTCAATTATAAAAGGTGGAGGTCCATCCAGCTGATCTCCCGATGTTGAATCCCAATGTTCTCGACAGCGTCGATGTTGCGCAATCTCAGAGTCTTCTTTCAAGCGCTCTGACAGCTTCTCCCATGCACCGTCAATGCTGCTTCGAGCGAATTTCAATAAAAAAAATTTAGGAAGAAATGAAATATCTGTCGATGACATACTTTTCAAATCCTGATTCTCACAGAATTCTTTTAACGATTTCTCAATGCACCCACCTAGATATTTGTTGTACCAACTCTTCAAGCGTATGACATTTTGCATTGCGCAGTGATAAGTAGTAGTGGGATGCAGATACATGAATCGATGCTTCCAACACTTCGCCCCCTTCAGATCTGCTAACTTTGGACACCCTCAATCCTCCAAATTCACAACAGTTATCTCACTCTCGATAAAATTTTCGAGCCACTTTTTCTTTTCCAACCCTTTCACATAGATGCGGCTCACTCCACACAATAGCTCCTCAAAAATATGATTCACATCAGTGTATGGAGTGGACTCAGGAGTATTCCATGGTATTCCATGGAAATTATTTGTTAGATATGAATTAGTCTCTTGATATGAGATTGGTAATTCATCCCAGCTAAACGGAGACTCAAAGATGATCGTTTTATGTGGTGTTTCACTAAACTCCACATCGGTATCTGTAGGCGAGATTGCAAGTTCTTTCAGTATAAACTCATTGCAGGGTTTCTTGAAACCCTGCATATCAATAATGACTTCCATTCTAACGATACTATGAACACACCCTCTCAATGTTTCAGAACAACTAATGAATAGGAGGTGAGTTCTCGTCTTTTATGCAGCTTAGAGAATCATAACCGTTATGTTAGGGTGATTCATCCACCCTCCACCCTGCAATCGGCTTTCTGCGAAGTATTTTTTCATTGGAATAGATATGTAACGACGAAACGATTAGACCAGTTGAACTGTTCTAATCGTATCCTTTTCCTTGCAACGACACAGAGATACCAAATCATGAGTAAAATCTATGCAATCGGCTTTCTGCGAATTATTTTTTTATTGGTATAGATATGTAACGGTGGAACAATTAGAACAGTTGAAAATCGAGTAATCTTTCCCTTGCAACGACTTAGAGATACCAAATCATGAGTAAAATACAAGTCTCATGAGAAAGAAAAATAACAAGGATGCCTCCTTAGGCTCAATCATTTTCGCACTAAGATTGTAAGATCTCAGTTTCTAAGATTGGCTCACCACTGATAATTTTTTAATAATACTGACGCATACGAGGAGTACGCATTTGACTAAATTTGATATGCGTGGTACCACACTGGAGACATTCTCTAGAATCATAACAGGATGTTGATCAAGTTTTTTTTATTTTCCACTAGAACTTAGATGAATTTTTGAAATATGAAATTTGCGTTCAATCGAGTTTGATATTTTTCCGTTTGTAAAATATGCAAGACTCGTGGAAAGGAAAAAGAAATACAACCATTCGCATTGATTCTACACACGTCGTTATGGATGATATCTCGCATTCATATCTTCATATCAATTTATTCAAAATGTAGAATTTGTAAATTTCTTGAAGAACTTTTTTGCGCCTCATGACCGGTTGACTACCCCCTCCAACGAGTGGTGGCTATCGCGTGCCGCCTTGCGCAGCAAATTTATCATTGCATCCGAACCTTTATAAGCGACACTTCGCACAGCCTGTGAAACACTCATAACCACTAGTGCCAGTTACAGTGGTCATCAGCACTAATTCAGTTCAGTTCGTCAGTGATACAGTGACTTTGTGTTGTTTTTAATAATTCAATGAGAATTTGGAAGATGTCTGCACCAGATCCAGGACAACTGTCACTTTCTGTTGGAAAAATTGTGGAACTTCCATTTGAGAGTATGGATGTGCCGGAGATTTCACCTCCAGCTCAAATTCTCAAACGTACGAATTCCGATTGTTCATCGCAGAATGAAGAGACAGCAGTAATTCAAAATAGTACGGAAGGGTTATCAATGTCTAAGATTGCAAAAGTATCCATCCTCGAGGGTAGTGATGAAATGAAGAGCCCGATTATGATTACCATTCCAGACTCACCTGATAGTTCAGACTCATTGAAAATTACTCGAATCCCATATACGCCTAAAACAGTGGACATATCAACGTCAAGGTCGATGTTTGAGTGCTCAGAGCTTAAAATATTAGAGGAATCAACATCATCATCGGTATTTGAATCACCAGAGAGCCCCGATGCAGAGTTGAAAGATGAATTGGTGACAACACCGATTCCCGACTCGCCAGACAGCCCAGATCCAGAGCAACCAGTGGAATTCTCCCCAACTCCTTTTCCCGTGACTCCAAAAAGCCCAGACTCACAACCAATGATATCCACGGTAGTTGTAGGCCTACCTGCACCTATATCATCTCATTCTTCTCAATCTGGTAAAATACCCAATAAACAACCGATGGTTAGTGCAAATTTTGATGAAGGAGATGCGAGCCGTGTATTTGTTCCTCAAATATGGTTGGATCGTTTCACTCCAGAATATCTGGAGAGCGTCATTCGTCAGGTTGTCACTGGATATATGGGCAATGGTACACACTTAACACTTGCAGGTGTGCACACTAAACTGAACATTTGCAGTCATGGACATATCATTTTCTTCCCTGCACCGCCAACAAATGAGACAACTTCTCTCAAACGCACCCTCATCATTCACCCCATGGTGAGTTTATTGTTATAATAAAAATTATCTCAATATTTTGTTTC
Source organism: Coelinius sp. EB29 (assembly GCA_035578325.1). Classification (NCBI taxonomy): domain Eukaryota; kingdom Metazoa; phylum Arthropoda; class Insecta; order Hymenoptera; family Braconidae; genus Coelinius; species Coelinius sp. EB29. The sequence goes on from JAOZGT010000005.1 coordinate 6,430,790, forward strand.
TTACGGTTTCTTTCAGTACACTACATGTGCTGAGCTGTGTTCATCTTCCGTTGCACCCCGCGCATCGTAGGATTAACTCAGCTCTCGCACAGATTCAAATCAAATAGTATAGAGTATACAGTGATAAATTCCTTTTTCAACGAACGTGAGTACAAATCTCACCTTCAGGTAGGCTTGTAAAATTCACATTCAGAAGAAACAGGATTTCACACTTCGTATTCTAATGTACTTTTCCCATATCGTTTTATACAGAATAATTGAATATTTTCTCATTATTTGTTTCAGGTATGAAGATGGCTAAAAATCATTATCACCCACATCTCAACTACCTCGGATGATTTTATTATTTCAATGACAATTCTCATATTTTGAAATTACATTTTTTAAATCAAAATTATATATGAAAAATAACATGTAATTTAAAAATATTTTTGGATGAAGGAATTTAATAAAGAAAAACATATGAAAGATACGAGAACGAGTCTTCAATGATTCTGATTGTGAGCGTCATATTACATCGTCAGATTGTTACCTATAGGTATTGCATTGAGACTCACTATACGCATGCAATAGTTATATTCAAGACCAACATTTGAGGAGCCAGGGGTGTAAAAGAGTACCATTCATAATATTCACATGTCAGAACGTCACAAAAATTAATTGGGCCCTGTAGGATGAGTTGTTGCAGTGCTCAGAAGGTAAAGCTACTCTCAGTGTCTGCTCAGTCTTGCTTCACAGTTGGATTGAGTTGGTGAGTGAGTGTCAAGTACGGTGTATATTTCATAATTTGGAAGAATAACATGAATTGTGTAAGTTGTTGAGGAAATTTCTTTGTACATTCTTGAATTCATAAATCAATTGTAATATTTCAACGATAGGAGTCTATGGATCTGATAAGAGCTTCTCAAGATTATAATTATCATGACATGCACAATGCATGGCATAGTGGATGTTGGCAGAAGCAAATGCAACAAAAAAATTGCAAATACTTGGTTATTGGGCTCTGATGACAGTGGTAGCAAATGGGGAGAGGTTTCAATGCTACCCTCCAGTTTTACTCTCATGTCATCCTGGACCATTGCAGCGTGAAGGTAAATTATAATTAAAAATACTCAAATCTCTGGATAAAACGAACTGAGAGATTCATCCAACTAAAACTTATTTCTTATAATTGCTACAAATCCTTCAATTTCATTGTAGTTCAGAGGTAATGCTCGATTTTCTTTTTGATATTTACTTGACACTCGATTGACATTCACTTATTCCCTTTTTCATCGACTCATTGCACAATTATTGCTCTAACTACAACATCTCATCATTCATCTATAGACCGGTCAAGCGGCTCCTGCGTGTTCCCAGTGATAGAGGTGGAGGGAGATATGAATAGTGATAACATGATTCCTAGTCACGAGGTTGCAGATATCCAAGTTATAGAGTGTCAGTCAGACGAAGGAGAAAATATTAAGAGTAAGTTGATTGAAAAAAATTTTATATCTATCTTTTAATCACCATCCTGCATAATATTACTATGATAAATATTATAATTGTTATAGAACCGACAACTTTTTATGCGCAACAGGAGGATCAGGAGAAAATTGATAGTAATTGACATTCGAGTGTTGGAGGTAAGTTAGAAAATGGTGGACTCTCAACTATTATTTCAATCGTTTTCTAGAAGTGTGAAGGTTATCATAGAACCTGATAATATCGATTGAAAATCATTGGTATAAAGTATAAACTCTTATTGAGTAAATTGATAGAATTATCATTGGTACATACTGGTTGTAAGCAATTTTATTTTTTCTTCAACTGAAACTTGTTTCCTATAATCTGCCAGATATTCTCCTACACCACAATAAATTTTTTCTACATCCGTATAGTTGCTACAATATTACAAGAGCATAATTGAATGTTCATTCTCATATTGTTATAATATATAAAGTAACAGTGCAATGATAGTTCCAGGGGCTTCATTTTCATCTATAAAGAGAATAAAAACAGATGACGATTCGTTCTTGATGAAACCAAATAGGAATACCTGGAGTCACAATTTTATACCACTCATAAATCGAAATGAGAGAGTCAGAGATGTTCATTGTAAGGTGAAAAAACACATCGTTGTTGGAAAGCCGCTCAAATTATTAGGTAAATTTTCATTTATAAGGTTTAACAAATGTTTGTCTGGTGTACTGAATTCATAAATTATTTTGTTTTTCTCTAGCTGAAACGGGTTCTACAGAATCAGAAGACCATCCCTCTAAGAACATAATACATAAAGTCATGCCAAAGAGGGCTGAAAAATCGAATTTCAGTTTATCAAAGTGGGGAAACATTATCAAAAAACGTCCTGCTGGGAGACCTCATACTGCAAAACATCTCCAAGCTCACTTCAAGCGAACATAATTCTATTAATTACAATTACAATCTATTGTACTAACCTTCATTGTAATACTATAGAGAGTTCAAGAATCTCTGTTCATTTCAGTTATTTGTTTTTCGATAAATTTTCATATTTTCTAATGAAATCGTGTTTTTTTTCTGAATTATTCCAAGTTTTTGGTTTAATTGAAGAATAATGTTGATTTGCTTAACCTAAACCTCACTATTGATATAAGAACAATAGTAATTAATTTATATCTAAAAATGGACTCATTAAAAAGAATTTTTTGATTAAGACATGTTTTTCTGGAAGAATAATTGTTTCAGATATTCTACAATTTTTTCTTATAATCTAGAGAGAGAGAGAGAAAGAGAGAGAGCAGAGCAGAGATTCTGCTTTACGAATCAGTAATATTTATGAACTATAATGAAATTCAACGAACAATGTTACATTCAATCTTTCTCTTTATTTTTTGTCAAACTGGTTGGATTATAGTGATAAGAGATACAGAGATTCTTCCCATCATACTTTATTACAAAAAGTGGAAAATATCATCATCGATTATTATTTATTCCATGGTGAATGTACATGGATTCCAGGAGCCCTCATGTAACTTGATGGATAAATGTTGAGACTGCGCAGCGTCCTTATATTTTTGGAACTCCACAGCATCCTCAATGAAAGCTTCTGAGACTCGTTTAGATAAGAAGACAGTATATTCACCATCCAGTATAACTAAAACTTTAGCTCCATACTTGGTGTTAGCGGTTTTGAACCCAGTCACTTGATACTTCTGTTCCAATATTAACTGCTCAATTTTCTTCGTGGGAAGAAAATCAGTTGCGCTAGCAATTTTGTTGATCTTTGAACAGTCCATTTCGCTTGAAGTTACTTTAATTGCACAATTTTATGAATAAACCAGTTTTTATACTACTTATACTACTTATTTTGTCTGCTTTTCAGAGGAGTAATTTTTCCACTATTCTTGAAACGTCTTATTCTTTCAAAGGTCGCTAGCAGAATGAGTGGTGAATCTTGTTAGCGACCCCCATATAAAGGACTCAACCGTGAGAAAGTGTTGAAATGGGAGTGCATTCACAGGATGTTTAGTCTATATTTCATATAACAGTTGAATGTTCTTATAATTATCTACTTGGAAAATTTTATCAACACAATCACGTCTTATTTGACACCCCTATGCATTGGAAGCGTTCGACTTTCTTCTTATCTCACACCCTTGTATCAGATAATCCTGAAAACTTATCATTATACCCTCCAACTCATCATTATACCCCTTGTGTGAAGCAAAACAATAACGTATTCCCACCCTCATGCTGACCGTTATGATTAGGAGTTCTTAGTAATATTGGAACGTTGCAAATTCCATTACCACACTTCTCATCTTTCACTCATGATGTGAGCATAAAATTCTTCTATAAATTGGACTGCAACGCCCAGAGTTTCTCAGTGTGACTCCAATAACTGTACAGTGCTCTAATAAAAGAAAAATGGAAACATGTGCTAGAGTGGTCGAGATTTTAGATTATGGGTATAGGAATGCTCCCTATCAACAATTAGAACAATGGATTAGGTGGTGTGCCCACTATATTAAACTCTACACTAAAGTTTTGAAGAAGGTAATTCTCTCCACAGGTGAGAGAAATAAAATTCAAGCCCGAATTGCATTAATACAATATTATCATGAGAACTTGAAGGCTAAACAGCATCGAGGTGGGAGGATACAATCATCATCACATAGAGATAAAATTGAAAAGCGAGTACGTTGGATGGACTCACAGTCTGTCTTTCAAGGACGAATAAGGACTGGAACTATAGTGAACCTTACACATACAGATGTTGGAAAATTCTTGATCGATGCTAAGAAACTAACCAATTTACATGTAAGAAATATTCTCGAGAATGAAGGAAACATTAAAGTCAACTGTATACTAGCTTGCAAGTTTGAAGTGAAGAAGAGTGAAATTATTTCAGAAGAGATAAAGTATTTTAGTACGAAAAATGAAATCATTTTACCAACTACAGATCTTGATACATGGTTTGGAGAGAAAGTGATAGATCGGTTGCTGAAAAAAATTGAAGATTTTCAAGAAGGTGATTCTGGTTGGACGCGGACTGAAATTATTAATCTAGTAATTTGCATTAATCGCTATATACCATTATCTGCTGGTTTATCGACCTATGTGGAATTACCATATGATATACAATGCAAGAAAGCTGTTGTGAATGTGAAGAATATAGACGAGTTTTGTTTTTTATGGTCAATAGTAGCAGCTCTTTATCCAGCTCAAAGTAATAAGTGTGTAACTAGCTCATATCCTCACTATACTACAGCTGTATCACCATGTACAAACAAAAAACTAGAATATGAGGATCTTCGGTTTCCATTATCATTGAGTAATGTGTCGAAGTTTGAAGTAAGCAATGGATTATCTATCAACGTGTATGGAATTGAAGATGGGGGTGAGGATGGTAGTCAAATCGTACCTTTTCATCTCAGCAAAGTGGAATCGAAAACATCTACGATTCATCTTTTACTCTTCTGTTCAAATGTTCATGATGCAGCTGCTATTCAACCAATCTATCACTTTGCGTGGATTCGCGATCTATCCAGGCTAGTGAGTGCTCAAATTTCTCGTCAGGCACATCGGACGTGGCTTTGTGATCGATGTCTATGTCATTTTCAAGAAGAAAGATGTTATAAAAATCATCAACAGGATTGTCTCACTATGAACAAGTGTAAAACAGTGCTACCTAAAGAGGGGGACAATTTGTTGAGTTTCAAGAATTTTAGATTCAAGGAGACCATACCGTTTGTAGTCTACGCGGATCTAGAATGTATCCTTGAGCCTGCGAATAGTGATGATGAAATATTATTTCAGAAGCATATTCCTCATAGCATTGCCTTTTATGTATTATGCTCTTTCAATAATAGTTTATCGAAGTTTGAAATTAAACGTAGTTCTAACTGCATCAAATGGTTTATAAATAAATTGCAGAGTATCGGGGTGGTGGTGGACAATTATTTGAAGACTGTAGTGCCAATGGAGGAACTGAGTAATGAAAAAATATCCAGCTTTGAAAACGCTCAAGTCTGTCACATCTGTGAAAAGCCGTTCACACCAACAGATTTGAAACATCATGATCATTGTCACTTCACCGGAAAGTATCGTGGAGCTGCACATGCGGGATGTAATTTAAATTATAAGAATTCTCATGATATACCAATCATATTCCATAATCTCTCTGGTTATGATGCACATTTCCTGATAAGAGATCTAGCGAAGGAGTTTAAAGGTTCAGTTGAGTTACTTCCAATCAATAAAGAAAAGTATATCTCCTTCAGGAAACGTGTACCAAAAACTAATGTCAATCTCAGATTTATAGATTCCTTCAGATTCATGGCAAGTAGTCTAGAAAAATTGGCATCCTATTTAACAATGACTGATATGAAAATTACTCAAACAGAGTGTGGTAATGATGAAGAAAAACTTCATCTATTAATGCGCAAAGGAGTATTTCCATATGAATATGTTGATAGTTGGGAGAAATTGGAAGTCCAAAATTTACCATCGAAAGAAGATTTCTATTCTAAGCTCAACAATCAAGACATTTCTGAAAAAGATTATGAACATGCACACCAAGTGTGGACGAAATTCAAGATTTCTACTCTGGGTGAATACTCAGATCTTTATTTAAAGACAGATGTCTTACTTCTGGCTGATGTATTTGAAAATTTCCGGAGAAACTGTTTCTCTGTGTATAACTTGGACCCCTTACATTATTATACAGCTCCAGGTCTGGCATTTGATGCTATGTTGAAGTATACCAATGTTGAAATTGAGCTACTAACTGATGTAGAGAAGCTCTTATTTATTGAAAAAGGTATACGCGGAGGCGTGGCTCAGTGCACGAATCGTTATGCTCATGCTAATAATCGATATATGAACGAGCAATTCAATCCAAACCAAGAAGAGTCATATCTAATGTATTATGATGTGAATAACTTATACGGTGCAGCTATGAGCCAATTTTTACCTCATGGATCATTTGAATGGGAAAGTCCGGAAGAATTTGATGTAGTCAATGTCGCTGATGATTCTCCAATTAGTTACATCTTGGAAGTTGATTTGGAATATCCTCTGGAGCTACATGATCTCCATAAAGATCTGCCTTTGTGTCCAGAGCACTTCATACCACCCAATCGTAAAAATTCGAAATTGATAACAACACTTCTTGCGAAAACGAAGTACGTCATACATTATCGGAATTTAAAACAGTGTTTGGATCTTGGAATGAAATTATTAAAGATTCACCGACTGTTGAAATTCAAACAAGAGGCATGGCTCAAACCATACATCGACCTCAATACAGATATGCGAAAAAAGTCAACGAATGAGTTTGAGAAAAATTTCTTCAAATTGATGAATAATGCAGTGTTTGGGAAAACTATGGAAAACGTAAGGAAGCAAAAAGATGTGAAATTAATTACTGAGTGGAGTGGAAGATATGGAGCTAGAGCTCGCATCGCTCAACCTAATTTTCATAGCAGTATTATTTTTGATGATGATGATGATCTAGTCATTATTCAATTAGATCGGACTCAAATTAAATTCAATAAACTCATTTACATTGGATTTGCAATTCTAGATTTATCGAAAATTTTTATCTACGATTTTCATTATAAATATATAAAGCATGTGTTTGGTGACAATTCAAAATTAATGTACACCGATACGGATAGTCTACTGTACCATTTCACCGTGTCTAATATATATGAATGCATCAAGCGGGATATTGTAAAGTTCGATACGTATGATTATCCTGAGGGAAATATATATGGAATGCCTAGAATGAATAAAAAAATGTTAGGATTAATGAAAGATGAATGCAATGGAAAGATTATGACTGAATTCATAGGCCTACGTGCTAAACTCTATACTTTCAAAGTTATGGGTGATATGGAAGAGAAGAAGCGTGCAAAAGGTGTGAAAGGTGCTACATTGAGAACAATTACTTTCGATGACTATAAAAATTGTCTTTTTCAGCAGGAAAATTTGGTGAAATGTCAATATTTAATTCGGAGCAAGAAGCATAATGTTTTCACTATAAAACAGAATAAATTAGCACTTAGTTCTAATGATGATAAAAGAATTATTTCGCCTGGTAAAACAGACACTCTTCCATATGGATATTACAAATAAAAACACATTTTTTGAAATCTATGTTGTAGTTCTTTATTTCATAGAAAAAAGAAATTAAAAATTACATTTCATTAGTATTTACCCAACTGTTATGTGTATTATCAAAACCCAACCATTTTACATAAGTTTTATTCCCCTTTTTCTTCAACACTTTTTCCACAAGATAAACGTCTGAATATTTCACCTTAAGAAGTTCTTCTTGGTAAAAACCGCCTGCAACTGGTTCATTCCTAGCATCCATCAGTCTATATGTTACAGGGTTGGTATTTTGCACTTTGCTAACTGTGAAGATCTCAGTGCTCCAGTTTGGTGTATATCCTTTTTCGAAGATTGTTTTATATCTGCTTATTCGCACTTTATCATCAACTTTGAATCTATTCTTCTTCTTTGGATTGGTTTGGATTTTTCTGTAGCCACTCCTCAACAAATGCTTCTCATTCTTGATGGTGACTTCCTTCGGTTTCATCTTAATGGTGCTATGTTTAGTATTATTATATGTTGATACTAAATCGTTGACTATATCAATCCACTTGTAAGTGCCGCGTAGAGACAACTGTTTCCACATTTTATTTTTCAGAGTACGATTGAAGCGCTCACATATAGATGCTTTGAGGTTGCTGAACGTGGAGTACATCTTTATATTATGGTTTTTCATAAGAACTCCTTACCCTGATCTACATGTAATTTTCTAGGTATACGCCCCGCCTCCAAAATAAGATTCATCGCACTTGTTACATCTACACCACTTTTTGTCTTGGTTGGTATAGCCCAAGCGTACTTAGAGAAAATATCAATGACTGTGAGAAGGTATCTATAACCCTTGTTGGTATGTGCATATGCTCCCATCTCTACAAGATCAGCTTGCCAAGTCTCATCCAAACCTCTAATATTAACATGACGCCTAGGGTAATTCCTTCGAGCTGGTTTATGGAGCTCCTCCACTATCGTCGCCTTCTTTGAATCCATCTGATTGTTCTGTCTTGGGGGTTACTAGTTTTTTTCTCTGCTTCCTTTTCAGTTTCGTCGTCTCCGTTTGGTTAATCAGCTCAGATACTTGAGCTTGAAGGGTTTGGATAGGAATCTCCACACTCTTTTTTAATGCCTCTAACTCTCCACGCAAAGTTTGTCTATCTTCTGCAATATATTTCTTCAAAATTTTCATAGAAATGGCGTCCAACTCTTCCTCAGCATCAGCTAAATGACACAATTTTTTGCTATCCATATCATAGTTTCCATCACGCATGCGCTTAAAGCCATCACCTGGAGGACCACGTCTTCCCACACCTTGACTGCGACTGCTCCACCGTCGACCGAACACATCAACGCTCATGATTCAACTGATGATATCTCTTCCAAACAGGGTCTAATATACAATCCTAGCCTCGCGTAACTCTTCGATGATGGAAAAAATTTCATTGGTGTGACTAGTATTACCAGCTGCTTGGGAAGCCATGAGCAAACGAAGTCTGTCCACTAATTCATTGGGATCATCCCAGTAAATATAATCCATTGGTTGGTTTGATGTTCTTGGAGCAATCATGTATTGAGGGAGAAGAGCTTTACCAGTTTTATGAGGTGAGGATGATGCAATCAATAGTGTTATAATATTCTTCAATTTCATGATATTACTCTTTTTTTTGATAGGCTTGTTAGCTTCATAGCGAGCTCTATGTGCGTTTGTACTCTGTATGATTTCCTTGTATATTTCCTTATCAATATCAGTTACATCCTTGGTTTCTGGAGCCTTCATGAATATCAATGATGCTAGGCCTGGTGTTAACTCATATTTTTTATCTTTCAAAAGCATTACATCACCATCGAAAGTAACTGTTGAATTTCCAATCTTCAAACCTTTACTCAATTTGCGAACACCAAATTCAGTATCTAATTGTTTTTCTCCTGTTGTTCCAAATTTACTGAGATGAGTCTGTACAAGATGTCCAGCATTGGATAATGATTGATCTATTAATTCCACCATTGGAGTTTCACTGATATCTTCAGTTTCATCTCCATTACTCAATTTTGAGAGATCGTTTTTAAACAATGAAGATTCATGTTGGCTTGTTGAAGGTGGTGATGTTAATTCTCGATGTGCTGGAGTACTTGCAAAAAGTTTATACCGTTGATCGTTATCATCTCCATCTGCAGTTTTGAAAAAATCATGACCTTCTTCACTATCTTCCCCATCCATCCATGGAACTGTTGATAATGTTTTTTCAGGTAATTTTCTTCTCTTTTTCCCCGATTTTTTAGATTGCATTTCCACTTTATCAACTAATTTCTCGAGAGGTGTGATCATTGGTTTCAACACTTCATGCATAGTGCGTTCTGTAGCATCTTTCCCTAATTTTAACATTTTATGCTAAAGCAATGTGATGCAAGACTTCAGACTCTTTCTTTAATGCTTTGCGATGCATGTTGATGGGTACACGTTCAGCTCCACACTGTCTTCAAACTCTGTGATCACTGTTTATTTATGGTTATGAAGCAATCGAAACCTCTTCGATATCGACCCTCATTCAAAACACTATCCTTATCAATCACCATGAATCCATACTTGTCCGCATTCCAACAGGTTGAGCACATTTCTTTGAATTGTGCATATGACATATCAGTATTTACATGATCATCATAAATATGTTTCAAGTTCATCTCATCTTGACGAAAAAGGATAAGAAAATTTGTATTATCACGCACTAAATGCTTTGGAATACGAGCGTAGGTTTGACAGAGATAAAAACAGTCGACACTCTGATGTCGTCCCATACAAAAAAATGCTCTCATATTGTCTTGTTTTTCACAGGCAACATCATCAAAAATTATGATAGAATTTGGTTGAGCATCCTCAAGTTTAATTACCTCTTCATGATCTCTGAATGGGAAATATCCAATAACTTTCGTAGATTCTAGGAGCTGTTTTAAAAACTGATATTTTGGTTGGATCAATGACTTTGAATAGATATAAATATTCGCAAACCTCAATCCATTTGGGTGTGTAATGAGCGTAAATAAGACATTTGTTTTACCACAATTGGAGGGTCCACATATGACTGCGCGCACACTGTTAGGTAGAAGGGTGCCATGTCTATTTTTTCCCCCACCTTTCTTTTTTTGAACGACTTGATCGAAATTGATAACAGGGAGTTTCGCTCTTTGCTTGCTGAATTCCATCTTGACGACTGACGCCGCGACTATAAAAACGCTGTATTTATACAAATTCATTCAGTTCAAGGGAAACCATGGCTGGATGCAAACGTAAGAGCGAGCAGAGTGGTAAAGGTTTTGTGAATAACGTGATTAATAAGTTACCTGTGGAATTACATGTACCTGGATATCAGTACTGTGGGCCAGGAACGAAGTTAGCTAAACGTTTAGCTCGAGGTGATCGTGGAATAAATCCTTTGGATGCTGCGTGTAAAAATCACGATATCGCCTATTCTCAGAATAGAAATAATCTATCAGCTAGACACGAGGCTGATAGTATCTTAGAAGAGAAAGCTTGGGGTCGTGTTTTGGCGAAGGACGCTAGTCTTGCAGAAAAAGCTGTAGCTTGGGGTGTGGCAAACACTATGAAAGCGAAGAAAAAACTTGGTATGGGTGTGCGTAGAAAGAGAAACGTTGCTAAGAAGAGGAAGAAGACTGGGAAAGGATGTAAGGTTAAGGGGCAGATGAGGCGAGTTCATAAGAAGAAAATTGGTGAAGGAAGCAAGAGGAAGAGAAAGAGGAAAACTCCATTGCGTCAAATTATAAATGCTTCTAAAGCCTCTATGCTTCCTGGAGTGAATGCAGTGAAGACCGCGTTGAAGGGTGCTCGAGAAGCTGTAAAAAGTGCTGGAGGAAAGAAAGAAATCCAACCTATAACTCGCATTCTTCCTGTACCCATGAGAACTGGTGGAATTCTGCCTGCTTTTCTCATACCTCTCTTCGCTGGACTCAGTGCTACAGGCGCCCTGGCTGGTGGAGCTGCAGGTATCGCGAAAGCTGTCAATGACTCTAAAGTTGCCAAAGAGGCTCTTGATGAGAGCAAGCGACATAATCGTAGCATGGAAGCTCTGGCTCTTGGGAAGCGGTTGTACTTGAGACCCTACCGACGAGGCTTGGGGCTTCACCTGAATCCAAAAAACTAGTAAAACTACCACACCGAGCTCTCACTGACACCGATGTTCTGAAATTTGCAAGAGCAATGAAAATCCCATATTTTCGTGGTGTCTATATGAGAAATGATATGCCAAAAGATGGACCTCGGAAGTATGAATCAGCAATAGTGAATCTTGATGATAGCGAGGGTCCTGGCACTCATTGGGTTGCCTATATGAAGAAGAACAGAGAAACTATTTACTTCGATAGCTATGGTAACTTGCGTCCACCTCAAGATTTGGTAAATTATCTCGGTGCTGGTAGTATAGTGAAATATAATCATAAGAATTATCAAAAATATGATACAGTGATTTGTGGTCATTTATGTTTGAAATTTCTCGCTGGAGAATTGGTATAAAATGAGCAATCATGTGCAGCAGCACATCACTTCAGTGCTAACCATCATGGGCGACTCATTCACCTTGACATTATCAGGTTCTTCCTCTGTACTGGAAGCACATTATTTTCCACCCATTGAGTTATCACCTCTGAAAACCTATAGTGTCGGGCTTGTGTCATTTCTCACATATCATTCGATTCCCAACATTGATGTGGGGTATAATAAATTTTATTTTGGGAGGGGTACAGAAACAATCCTCACATTACCAACTGGACATTATGAAATTGAAGATATTGAAGAGCAGCTGAAAGAACAACTTGAGAAACTAAATGTTCGACAATTTAGTCTCACAGCAGATGAACTCACTCTTACTACAGAAATAAAAATGCCGAGTGATATTCAAATAAACTTCATACCACAAGATTCCATTGGTAAATTATTGGGATTTAAACCTACTATTCTTTCCCAAACAAGTTCTTACAAGTCTGACATGCCAGCGTCCATTATCCATATTAATTCAATACGCATTGAGTGTAATATTACTGCAGGAGCATACATCAACAATGAGAGAGCACATACTATACATGAATTCTTCCCAGATGTTTCAATAGGATATAAGATCATTGAAGTGCCAGCTCAGGTCATTTACTTGCCAGTCGTTGGACAGTCAATAGATCATTTACAAGTGAAAATTGTTGATCAAGATGGACAATTAGTGAATTTCCGTGGGGAAACAATCACCATTAGACTACACATTAGAGCGAATTGAAGAATGGGCATTGTCTTTCAGAGTAAGCTTGGTGGCAGTTATAAAAGCCAGTCACCATGCCAGAAGTTCCACAGTCAACGAGCAGCTCTCAAAGGGCTCACATCTCAAAACATCAAGTTTCTGAAGAGTCTAGGTCTGAAACTTCAAGGAAAAGCGAGAAAGTAAAGTTTTGTTGCATCATTATCACCTGCTGCTGTTTACCATGGAAGAAATTCTGAAAATTCAAAAACCAATCATCTTTGATGAGTCGATAGCTCATTATGAGATTCATGCGCATCAACCATTTGGATCATCGAATTTGAATCACAACAATGATGAAATCCGCATTGCTGTGCAACATCAAGATTTGTATGTGCTACCATGCAAGAGCTCACTTCACATTTGCGGTCGTCTTACAAAGGATGATGGCACCACTGCTACTGCAACAACAAACTTCGTCAACAATGCTATTTGCCACTTATTTGAGGAGATCCGCTATGAATTGAATGCCGTGGAAATTGATCGTTGTAAAAATGTTGGTGTGACAACACTCATGAAGAGCTACATTTCTCAAAGTCCTAGTCAAACATTTTTACTGGAAAATGCTGGATGGATTATGCAAGAAGATAAGAAAATAATTGATAACGAAGGATATTTCGATATTTCAATTCCTCTAAGTATGATATTGGGATTTGCTGAAGATTATCAACGGATTATCATCAATGCAAAGCATGAGCTGATTCTCACCAGGTCGCACAACAATCTCAATGCTCTCATACAACCAATACCAGCCGCGGGAGCAATAGCAGAGACTTATGAGATTGCCCTTACCAAGCTCGAATGGATGATACCCTATATCAAAGTTGCAGATTCACGTAAAGTTCAACTGTTGAATTACGTTACGAAGGATATGCCTACACCAATTAGCTTCCGAACTTGGGAATTGTACGAGTATCTTCTATTACCGAGAACCTCGAAGCATATCTGGACAGTGAAGTGCTCAACGCAGTTGGAAAAACCTCGTGTCGTTATTGTTGGATTCCAGAGCTTGAGACGGAATTTAATAAGCGCAGATGCTAGTGTATTCGATCATTGCAACATTCGAGATGTCAAACTCTTTCTCAATTCACAGAGTTACCCCTATGGAAACCTCAATCTCGATATTGCACACAATCAGTATTCCCTCCTGTACAACATGTACGCGGACTTCCAAACTTCTTATTACAACAAGGAGCCTGAACCATTGCTGAATAGGGTGAACTTCCTCAGAACTGCACCACTCATTGTCATTGATTGCTCGAAGCAGAACGAGTTCCTGAAATCTGGACCTGTAGATATTCGACTAGAATTTGAATCGACGATGATCTTTCCCCATTCTACAACAGCCTACTGCTTGATCTTACATGATCGAATAATTGAATACAACCCTCTGAGTGGTGGTGTGAAAAAAATGAATTAAAATTAATTTTTTCTATCAAATAATGTAATTTTTTGATTGGGAATAATAATGAATAAACATATTTTTTAAAATAAAGAAATTGTTTTTATTTCTCTCCATTTCCATCTGTACAAAAATCATAAGTCTTAAAATTTTCCATCATAATTTTTACATCAAATTTCAATTCATGTAATGATCCCAACATCGAAGAAATTGAATGTTTTTTCTCATCCTCTGCGAACCTCATCCTCTTAGCTTCATAGTACTCCCATTGCCTCCTCTGAAAGTCTTCCCCCAGTTTTGCGATGAGATCTTCAATAGACTTCAGAATAATACTCGACTTTATATCGATGAGAGTGTTGAATGATAGTGTAGAATCTTTCTGAGACTGTTCTCCTTCTTCTCGCTTCTTCTTCAAAATTCTCAAATGCTGTTCCAGATCTATAACATCACGAAGAAATTCCCAAGCGTAGTCCGGCGGATTCTCTCCGAAATGTTTCTCCACAAGATCATCATAACTCCATTGGTATGGAGGAGCATCAATCAGTTGAATCATTTCTGTAGGTGTTAAGCCTTCCATTCTGGCAACTACTGACGATCCTCGTAAAAATCGGCCTCTTATACACTTCCAACCCTCCTCCCCACCACATGTTTGTCGAGGGAGGAATGCAATAGATAAATAAATTCAAAATGGAATAATTCCTGTCCAAACATGATAACAATTTCTCCGAATAATTAGCTATAATCTTCCTAACAATCGCACCTTAGGCAAAACATCCTGTGATAAGCTCAACTGAAAAATCTAGGAAACCTCCATCACTTCCAAGAAAAGATCACAGAGACCTCTCACCTGGTAGCCTCCTTCCCACATTCCCTTTCCCCACATCCCCCTTCCCCACATCCCCCCAAACCCTACGCGCGCCCATACGAACGATCGGCATATCCAGAACCGGCCTTATATAACTACTCATAGGCAGTTCGCAAACTTAAAATCACTCAGAACTCATAATATAACTCATGATGGACAAACTCCTAGCATAAACAAGGTAAAAAATGTCCCTATTTTCACTGCTCCTGTATCAGCATCCTGTTGCCCTGAACCCAACTTCCTCGCTACTGTAATAGATTTTGATGGAGATCGTACAGATAATTTACCTGAAAATTCTCCGGATGTTCATGAAGAAATAACAGAGTCTCAGAATATCAACTTTGCCAATTATGCATTAAGTACAGCAGTCGATTTTTTTTCAGCTCTCACATTGTCGCGTAGTGAAGCGCAAAACATGCTGGGAAAGTTTGATAATTTTTTGAACAGTCCAATAATCCATTCATTGATACGCATGGTTCTCGATTCCACTAAGGAGGAAGCAAAAGATAAAATAGCACTTACATTTGATGAACTCCAAGCACTGTTTAAACCCGTCCGGTCCGAATATCGCTGTATACAGTTATTTTCTAAACGTGGTATTTATGTAGCTCCGATCCAATTAACATTTGCTTACGCTGAAGAGCAAAATCGCGACGCTTTACTGGAGAGCGTAAAAGTAAGATCATCGTATATTCCTCTCGACGAAGTGCTCGTAAAATTTTTCAAAATCCCTGATATTTATGCGGAAACAACTGCATATATGGCTAGTTTGAATTGTAATGTCGATGGTAAAATTTCGAATATCATACAGACAGATTTTTGGAAGACAAAAGTCCAGAATAATGAGCATCTCACTTTACCATTATTCATTTATGAAGACGATTTTGAGACTGGAAATCCCCTCGGTTCACATGCGACGGTTTATAAAATGTCAGGGCTGTATGTATCAATTCCCTGTTTACCCCCTACTTTGCGTTCCAAATTGTATTCAATTTTTTTGTACCAAATCGCCTACAGTATGGATCTAAAAAATGAAGACAGACATCGTGTTTATGGTCGAGTAATTGAGACTTTGAATAAATTGGCTACAGCTGGAGTGGAGATTAATGTGCAAGGGACAAAAGTAAAAATTTTGTTCAAAACGGTGATGGTGATAGGTGATAATCTCGGATTGAGTGGAACTCTAGGATTTGTAGAAAGTTTCAACTGCGATTTTTATTGTAGAATTTGTAAAATTTCCATTGAAAAATCGAGAATCTTATGCATCGAGGATTCTTCCCTCTTGAGAACTGTTGACTCATACAAAACTGACGTACAAGTCAATGATAGGAAAAAAACCGGTATAAAAGTAGAATGTCCATGGAACAGAGTAAATGATTTTCATGTGGCAGAAAATTTTTGTGTTGACTTTTTACACGATGGACTCGAAGGAATTCACAGGTATGAAATGGGGGAGATTTTGTATCATTTTGTTACGATTTCCAATTTTTTCACGTTAGATAAATTGAATAACATCATAAAATATTTCGATTTCCGTACAGAATCAAACAAGCCTCCATTAATCAGTATCAATAAATTTCGATCAAAATATTTAACTATTTCAGCCGCGGAAATGAAAGCCCTTGTACTCAATTTAGGTCTCATGATAGGAGAATACATCCCGAAGAATAATAGACACTGGAAATTATATCAATTGTTAAGAAAAATCACTTGTATATGTTTACAAACAACGGTATCACGAGATACTGCAAGTCATCTACAGGATTTGATCCAGGAACATCATAAACTGTATATCGTTTTGTTTGGTCGGTTGTATCCTAAGCACCACTTATTTCTTCACTACCCTCGTATCATGTTAATCGTTGGTCCCATTCGTCATTTATGGATAATGCGCTTCGAGGCAAAGCATAGAGTCATGAAGAAAGGTCTTGCAGTATCAGCTAATCGAAAGAATGTACCTTATACAATTGCTGTAAAGCATCAACTGCACCAGTCTAAACTCTTTCTCAATCCTGAAGAAATAATCGACTCAGTCCAATTTCAAAAATTACTCATCCCATCGGCTGAACCTCCTCTATTAATTGATTCTCACGAATATGTGCCCATTAAAAATGTATGTATTTTTTCTATTAAATATGAAGTAGGGAGAGTTATCAAAATTGCCAAAAATCCTTCCAACTACGGCAAAATTGTTAAAATTTACCGGAAATCGACTCCATGTATACAGTCGCAGAACACAGACTTTGCTTCCAGTGTAAGGGTTTTCGTTTCCTCGAATGTCGATCAGCATCTCCAAGCCTGTCAATTAACTGATACGAAAACACTTTCATTTTGCACCTATAATTCACTTATCCATCGTGAACTTTGCACAATCCACGTACTATCAGGGGGCAAACAGTATGTCTATTTGGACGATCATATGGATCTGTAGATAAATTATTTCCTGTTTGATTAATGTTACTTTGATGTTAAGTATGGATAGCTCTATGTTTGTTGTTGTTCCAAATGAATCTTCGACCAATAGCATGTTAAATTTTGTGAACAAATTCAAATTAATAATAATATTATTATTACTACTATTATTATTATCATGCTGATGAAATTGGAGAAGAAATGTGATTATTAATACGAATGAAAACATTGATAATATTGTTCTCGTCTCATGAACTATAGTTCATATTTCATATAGTTTGTATATTTACAAATTAACGAATTTTCTCTCAGTAGATCTTAACGCCTCTGATACTCTCGCATAATTTTAAAAACGATGTAAGTACACATTCACCCCCTTGAACAGTAGAATCTGCTTCTGATTTCTTTTTTTATTATTATTTTCATTATTTTTTCGTTTCATCGAGTTTTGATCTCTGTCAAGAACGCATTTTTTTAATTTTTTCTCCTTCCAGCTTCAGAAGTCCTGTTGATGATAATTATAGGGGGATGAACTGTCAATAATGTTACAAATTCTTTACTGCCATTCGAATTTTTTAATTGCATAATATGAATAATATAATTAATTCTAATGTTGTTCGAATGTTCAAACTCATGATGTTCCCACATGAATATATTAAATAAAAATGATTTTGATAATGACAATGATTGATGTTTATTTATAGTAGTAATAAACTCATCGAAGAATCGATCAGCTGAAGAAATTTATAGATTCTGATACCCTTAAGAATAAGAAAAAAAAACTGGTGTAATCTTCATATGAAAGTAGAGATGAGCCCTCCATGAAAATTAAATGGACATAGGTCCTATTGAAAATGGTAAGATGAGTCTTCGAACTGCTTGACATGATTTCAACAATCTTCAGGTAACTCTTCATCTAATCGAAACAGATTCTCATTGATGAGAATAATTACTCTTTGTATGAAATATTTGAAACTTCTTTGGAATTGAAATTTTTCATTGTTAATTAAGCATCCAATTTTGATTTTCGATGTGAAGACTTATCACTTAAGACGTATCACCATTTCATATATCTTTGCCCTCTTCTTCAAAATTCACACACGGAGAGAAATGTTTAGTAAAAATTACCATTCCGTTTGGTAAATATGTTCTTCCATAAATTTTTTCTTCTTTTCTAACTGGAAATTAGTCAAATTTAAAATATAAAATTCAATTTTATTTTCCATTTGAGAAATATTGTCCTGATGAGTATAAATTATGTCCAAGTTGTGTTAAATTTTACCCTTCCAGTGCAGTAATTTTTGTCTAGAGTTGAATGAAAATCTAGGTTTGGTTAGTAAATTTTACTATTTGTCTGGATAAAAATCACCCTACTGGTAGAATAGGAATTACTGTACCGTCAGGGTAATTTTTATCCAGACAGAATGGTAAAATTACTATGCTGGAAGGGTGAAATTTAACATAAATTGGATATTATTTATTCTCATCGGGACAATATTTATCAAACGGAAAATAAAATTTAATTTTTATATATCAAATTTCATTATTTAAAATTAAATTTTCATAAATTTTCAAATGGGATTCACCAAAAATTTCTCTCTGTGTACGCTCATCTATACTTGAGGATTATATTTTCGGGAGATTTTTCGTTTTGGTTTGTTATTTGGAGTCTCCTAAGTTTTATTATCATTTTTTAATTTTTTTCATATTCTTTCTTTTGTGTTCTGGCTCCGTTTGTTTTTTTCCCCAGCCTTAGAAATATCAGAATTTGATTCCTCACTCGAGAAACCATTGAGTGGTCCATCAATGTCACTTCCATCTAAAGTTAAACTGTTAAATATTTTCCTTGGTCTTCACAATTTTTTTTTATACAAAAATCCATGTTTCCATTTCCATGTTTTTCACCCATTTTTTCGATAATTTCTTGAAACAATGGTTTGAACTGACTACATTAACTGATATCACCTCTCCACTGTCGATTTTTTCGTTGTTTTCTTTAGACAAAATGAAATCCACTCCAAGGTTTTTTTCATTAAATAATGAAGTCTCGATGACAAATCCTTGAGAATGTACAATTGGTTATCTCAATTGATTTTGAGAATAATGCCCCGGAAAGAAGAATATCTGTGAATCTGATGTATTAATACCTGATTTGGGTATAACCCATATTCCCAAATCAAGTATATTAATATACCAGACTCGGGTATATTCATACCTGATTCAGGAATTATATTCCCAATTTAGGTATCAGTATTTTAAAATTTGGAATATTTACAGGAAAGAAAAATGCATCTTTTCTGATATTATTCCACCCAGGCATCCAGCATTTCACCCAACTCTGTACGGAAGTATAACTAAACGGAATAGTCGTAGAGCAATTATCTTTGGTGACAGTGACTACTGTCTTTATGTTATTTTTTCTACATACGAGAGTGCTTGATGTCTCA
The DNA here is from genome assembly GCA_035578325.1 of Coelinius sp. EB29. Taxonomy (NCBI): domain Eukaryota; kingdom Metazoa; phylum Arthropoda; class Insecta; order Hymenoptera; family Braconidae; genus Coelinius; species Coelinius sp. EB29. The sequence continues at coordinate 6,450,782 of JAOZGT010000005.1, forward strand.
CAAGAATAGTTTACTCTCAAACCGTGAAATCAGTTAACAAACCTATACTTCGTTGGTAACCAGCACAAAAATCAGTTCACATCCCCAAAATAGTGAAAGATACTTGGCCGCATTGTCAAGGTCTTTTTTCACAATATTTTCTAGTTATGAACGTCGCATTTTTCTCTCAGTGCAATAAACTGTAATCTCCCTCGCGAAGTAATAGTTACCAGTGGTGCCGTGAGGGAAAGAAAAAGGTCAATGATTACTGGGGTCATCTTCGGTTTTTTAGTCCGTATGGGTTGCACATTCGCCGAGAAAACACATAAAAACCACGGGTGCTCGTGGTCGCTACCATCTAGACCTGACCGAGCCGGATACTACACTCCTCATGCCATCAGACTGGAGTGTGTTAGTATGTAAAGAGCATTTTTTCGTTCATGAACAAAAAAACTAGGGGCGCGGCCGGTCTACGGCGTATTGATGGTCGCTCGCAAGCTCGCTCCCGAATTTGGGTGTGTTCAAGTCGGAGCGAACTATTAACGTTCACAACTAAAACTTCCCGGTTCTCATCACTCCATATATGCATTAAAAATAAAAAAATAAAATGTTAAATGTCATTTGTTGATTCATCGTTTTTCGTTTTTTGAATGGAACACGAAAAAAATTTTATCAGAAAAAAAAATAGCAAAATAATTTCATTTTCAGAATTTTTTTTAGCATTTACCCCTCTTCAACCGCTTTAATAGATTTGGCTGCTGCGCGGAGGTCTGCGAAAGTAAAAAAAAATAGAAAAAATTGGCGCGGCTGTAGTGAGCGCGACAGAAGCTGTCGCGGCTGATATAGCCGTAAGTTGTTACGTGGATACGTCTATGGGATCTGTTTTTTCGTTCTTTTATTTCTTATATCATGAATAACTAATGTTGAATGGTCCACCTTGTGGTGGTTCAGTTTTCATCGAGATGAATTCGATTTAATCCCACTAATTCGTGGAAGATCTATGAAAATTTACAATCATTTGAAATATTTTGAGAGATTTCCAAACTTTTGAGAACATTCTAGAACTTTCTAGTAAATTTCAGCACTTTCCAGAAAATTCTAGAACTTTCTAGAATATTCTGGAACTTTTTAGAACACCCTAGCACTTTTTAGAAAATTCCAGAACTTTCTAGAACCTTCTAAAACTTTTTAGAATATTTTAGGACTTTCCAGAACATTCTAAGATTTTTGAGAATATTTTTGCATTTTGCAGAAAATTCTAGAGCTTTCTTGAACATTCCGTAACTTTTTAGAACATCCTAGCACTTTAAAGAACATTCTAAAACTTTTTAGAACATTCTGAAACTTTTTAGAATATTTTAGCTTTTTCCAGAAAATTCTAGAAATTTCTAGAACATTCCGAAACTTTTTAGAACATCCTAGTACTTTCCAAAACATTCTAGAACTTTTTAGAATATTTTAACACTTTCTAGAAAATTCTAGAACTTTCTAGAACATTCTGGAACTTTTTAGAATACCCTAGCACTTTTTAGAAAATTAGAGAACTTTCTAGAACCTTCTAGAACTTTTTAGAACATCCTAGCACTTTCCAGAACATTCTAAAACTCTTTAGAACATTCTGAACCTTTTTAGAATATTTTAGCTTTTTCCAGAAAATTCTAGAAATTTCTAGAACATTCCGGATCTTTTTAAAACATCCTAGTACTTTCCAGAACATTCAAGAACTTTTTAGAATATTTTAGCACTTTCTAGAAAATTTTAGAACTTTCTAGAACATTCTGGAACTTTTTAGGACATCCTAGCACTTTCCGGAACATTTTAGAACTTTTTAGAATATCCTGGAACTTTTTAGAACATCCTATTTACCACGCGTTTATATGCAATCAATCATCATAAGTGTTAAGTGTAATCAGGATAAAGAATAGAGAAACCTCTAACGTCATGATAATTAAGTTTGATTATTATCAACCGTCAATAACTTCGAGTAATCATCAATCGATAATTTATCCATATATCGTCGAGGTGTTAGTGTAAGAAACACCTACTAGATGGCGTTAGTGAATAAAGATTTTTTCACAAAATGACACCCCAAAAATGAAACCATAGACGTATCTACGTCAAAAAAACATTTGAAGTTTGTATGGATCGCCCTGGACTTTTAGGTTTTCTTTCGGTAAATTATTATTCGGTAGTCACAATTGGCGCCCAACGTGGGGCCCATCCTCAAAAAGGAGTCGCTAAACATCAACATTTCGTTAAAAAAAAAAAAAATCCTGAAAACCAGAGTTTTCGGTTGAGAGGAAAATTAAAACTTCAGCTGTAAATATTCATTCGATTCATTTCATCGTTATTTCTCGAGGAATTTCAGGACAATCAAGATACGAGAAAATTTCCTTTATGCGGGGATTTATTAGAGATAGGCAGTGACAAAATACTCTTGTGGTTAATTGATAATGATAAAGTATCATGTATATTTAATTAAGAGATTCTTTACAACAAATTGCACGCTCTATATCTCCACGTGTCAACATATTATATTTGAGTGAGAATGCAAATGGCAACCTATGGTTAATCGATATAACAGATTTCTACTTAAAGCGCGAGTATTTTAATGTTCTCCTCAACACGCCCTTCTCAAATCGAACGCTTTAACTATCCCAAAACTCCAAGTCCTTTCAACCCTTGATAATGAGCCGGCCCTGGCAATGGCTTCGTCAAGATATCTGCTGGCATAATTTCTGTAGGCACATAATTCAATTTAGTTAGTTTACAACGTATTAAATCACGAATACAATGAAATCTGGCTGCAATGTGTTTAGTGCGCGAGCGATACACTGCATATTCAGCTAGTATTTTTGCTCCTTGATTGTCTGTACCCACTACAATGTCCAACATCTCATTTAAACCAATCTCTTCCATCAGATTCGTCAAATACATTGCCTCTTTTGCTGCTTCATTTAGAGCAACATATTCTGCCTCAGTTGTGGACAGTGCAACTGTCTTTTGCTTTTCTGACCTCCAAGAAATAGCTGCTCCAGACAGTAAAAAACATATCCAGAATACGACTTTCTGTCCATCAAATCATTTGCATAATCAGCATCAGCAAAACCAAGGATTTTACTTTCATTTCTCCTATAGACCAGTCCATATTCTGTGTACCTTGTAGATACCGAAGCACTCGTTTGGCAGCTGACCAATAAACATCTTGATAACTTTCGTTATATTGTGCCAAACGATTCACCGTGTAAGACAAATCAGGTCTCGTTGCTACTGCCAAGTACATCAGAGATCCTACAAGCTGTCTATATGGCTTTTCCTTCTGATCCTTCTTATCACGACGAACCCCTTTAGGTAGCATGACTCCACTCTCAGCTTATGTTCTGATTGGCTTCAATTCACTCATGTTAAACTTTTTTAACAACTCCCTACAGTAATTTCCTGTAGGTGACAATTTTATCTCTCCATTTTCTTGTTTTATCTCTATACTCAAACAATAACGAGCTTTTCCATGGTCCTTCAACTCGAATACTTTAGCTAATTTTTTCCTTTATCTCAGTTAAACGCTTTGGATTCCTAGAAATATATAAGATATCATCGACGTATGCAATCAGAATGGTAAACTCACTGCCATCAACCTTGTAATATAAACAAGTATCATTCAATGCTGGTGTCAGCCCCACACCACGTAGTACAACATCTAGCTTCTCGTGCCACTGATGACCTGCCTGTCGACGACCATAAAGTGCTTTCTGTAACAAACAAACTAAATTACCTCGCTTTAATACTTCTAACATCCTGACTGCCTTGGTTTTAATTTCTCCAGTCTCAGTCTTAGATAATCTATCGAGTGATTCACGAAGAGAGGTTCCATGAAAATCTCCTCATTCAACTCTCCGTTCAAATAAGCTGCGACAATATCAAACTGATAAACTGTCAACTTTTCTCGTACTGCCATCGCCATCAACAACCTTACTGAATCCAAACGTGCTACTGGTGCAAATGTCTCAATAAAATCAATTCCTGGACGCTGTGTGAACCCTCTGGCAACAATTCTCGTTTTTCTTCACTCCAACGTGCCATCAGGATTCATTTTATTCCTCAAAACAACTTTAGAACTGACTATCGAACGATCAGGTGGTCGATCGACTAACTTCCAAGTATTGTTTTTAATCAAACCACGAACCTCTTCTGAAATCGCTCCCAGCCATACACTAGAGTCTTTTCCTGTCATAGCATCCTCAAGTCGAATCTCAGCGATACCAGCCTCCTCTGGTGCATCAAAAAATACTTTTTGATCATCAACAGTTTGTTCATCTAACTCAGAAAGCTCGGGCTCAAGTATCTGAACATTCTGTTCAGTTCCAACATCGTCCTCAGGCATCACATCGAATCTGTAAGAATTCATCGAACAAAATGTTGTCAACTCTTAAAGAATGCGATTTCTCCAGCATTATTGAGTGCACTTGTAGAAGACGTCGATGATAAGGCGTATTCTCTGATAATGGATGAATCGACAGGAATTTCGACCCAGAAGTATTTGGCTTTGTGTATCAGATACTTCAGTGAAAATGAAGGGGCTATAATAACTGATTTTCTGGGCATTGTGAGTGTAACAGAGACTAAATCGGAAATTTGATATGAACGTATTACCTCATACCTAGAGACTATCGGTCTTCCTGTGAAGAATTTAATTGCTATTGGGACTGATGGAGCCAGCAATATGGTTGGTGTAAATCACTCTGTCTTTACCTTGCTGAGAGACAAAGTCCCCCTACCCCATTTGATCCTCATTCGTTGTCACTCCTTACACTTGTGTGCATCCAAAGCAGCTCATGTAGTTCCTGCTCATTTGGAATATTTAATACGAGAGTCACGTAACTGGTTTGCTCTGAGTGCAAAACGAATGCATGAATATAAAGAATTATATAACCTCATCAATGACAATAATAAGAAAATGTTGGCTTTGATACAACTATGTAACACTCGATGGCTGGCATTTGAAGGTGCTGCGAAAAGGATTTTGGACCAATGGTTGGAGTTGAAGACTCATTTTGCCATTATTGCTGCTAGGAATCAAGGCATCTGAGTCAAATTTATGAAGATCCAGCCAATCAATTATATCTGTTGTTTTTGAAATCGATCCTACAAGAAGTCAACGAAATAAATGTCTTTTTCCAAAGCACAGATCAAGATATTTATGAACTTTTTGAATCTTTATGGAGGCTAATTCTCTCAGTGGCTAGTCGTTTTCTTATGCCTATATTCCTTGAAAAAGCTCAAACGATTCAAAGCATCACTGTTATCAGTGAAGCTTTAAATAATGATTTAGCAATGAAATCGGTCAATGAAGTGAATCTTGGGGTGGAGTTTCATCGAGCTGCACTAGGTAATAAAGTGCCAGCAGAAGTTGTGACTGAGGTCTCCAGAAGGTGCAGTCAATATCTAGTTGTTATATGCAAGGAACTTGTCAACCGGATGCCAAACAATTTTAAGATTTTGAAGAAATGTTCTAAATTTTCATCGGTGAAAGTTTTATGCGCAGCCACAAAGCCATCAACTGATGATATACCAGCACCATTCATCGACACAAAAAAAATCTCTGCAATCGATAACCAATTGAGAAACATCAATCTTCTTCTCTGGGAAAACAAATTGGGAGTGACCCCTGCAGTACTCAATGATTCTTCTAAATTTTGGTCTTATGTATATGCCTATAAAAATTCCAAAGGACAACAGGAATTCAAAGAGTTAGCTGGAACAGTTCTGAAGATGCTGTCATTACCAGTGAGCAATGCAGTCGTTGAGAGAGTTTTCTCGATCATGAATTGTGCGAAGACCAAGTTGAGAAATAAAATGCAACTTGATATGTTGATAGCAATCTTGAGAATCCATATTCATTATTACGTGAGGAAACTCTGCTGTAACTCTTTCAAACCTACTCAAAAGATGTATCAACTGTTCACCGCTAAAATGTATGAAACACCCAAAGCAAATACATAAAAATCATCACATAGTTTAGAGGAGATCGACCTGTTCGAAGAGACACTCACACTTTTCGCTGTTGATGAAACTGAAAAATGTGATTTCGTACCTATAAATGTTTAAATTGCGAAATGTTTATCAAAAGTTGATGTTTATGAGGTTTTTGTTCAAAGATTTATGGTTATAATATTCTTATGTGACGGACGAGTAATCGCTACTGTAAGTAATGTTTATTAATTAATTTGAAGACAATAAAATCATAGGATGAAATGAATTTCATGGTTTTGATTGCTCATTGGTTCGTCTGTCCGATTCTCCGACGTACCTAATTCTTAACTTTTATCATTTGACTCTTAAGTTTAACATTCACGCTCGACTCTTAGACTGAAGAATTACAGTAAAAAAAAAATATTCAATGTTTTTAATATTTGAAACGGTTTTTTTCAGGTGATTCGCATTTTTCCCTAGGCAATTTTAGGCTGCGTGCATTGATCACAATGTCGGCGGTTTTAGGCTAGATGGGGTGGGGATAGAGGCGGCCTACCGCTCACAGCGTCTGGCAACTCTGCCGTCGACGCGTAAGTGAACCTCAAATTTACCTGTGGTAAAATCAAAGGATCAAGGATTCTTCATTCAATTTACAAGGAACACCGTAACTATTCACACGTTCAGTGATTTTTAGTGAAAAGCGAAAATCGTATCGAACACCTCAGAGAGGGAAGTATTCATACGTTATTGTACGTGCGCGTGATTCACCACTGTGCCGCTCCTTTTACACTCACTTTTAATTGCTGGTATTATGAAATAAAGTGAAAATAACTAATTTGAATCACTTTCAAAAATTAAAATTTCAGTGATTCTCATTCTCTTAGCTGGCCAGTGACCACCCTGCTCGGTTGTTTTAACCTTTTGCTTCCGGATGGAAGCCTTGTAATCGTTCCATTTTTACATTTTCTAATTATGGCTGGAAATGATGTAGAATGGTCTGAAACGTAAAAATACGAAGTTTGGAGCCAATGTTCGTATGTGCGGGTGTCCACTCGGTGGTCACTTTTTCGTAAATTTAACAATTAAGTGGGAAAAACATTCCCAAAAAATCTGAAATTTCGATAGATTGTTGGTATTAGTTGAAGCTAGTTCTGTGCCAAATTTCAGCTTGATCGGTCAAGTAGTTTTTTGAGAAATAGTGATTTGTTTGTAAATCTCTTAACGTCAATATCTCGAAAACGACTGCACCGATTTGATTTTTTTTTTCAAAATCTTCGTCTGGATATTATCTATCTCAATCAGCCAAAATATGTATACCCGTCGATACAAAGTTTTTGAGATATGGCCACTTTGCTGTTTTTCACCGAAAATAATTGTAATTGCTCTAACTTTCGAAGAAATCAAGATATCAACTTGAAATTTGGCATGAAAGTGACTCTTATGATTGTCATGTTTAGTATTGAAAATCAGCTCATCGGATGGTCAGTTCCAGAGATATTCATGGAGGAATTACGATAATAGCAAACTATGTATATTCATTCATATAGTTTTCCAGATATGGCCATTTTTCTATTTTTCACTGGAAATTATTGTAATCTGTACCTGTGGGAACGAAGTTAGATGATTGAAGATGTTAACAGCGTTGCCATCTGTGTGATTTTGTCACCAATACGCCCTCATTTTTCCAATAATTGAACCAGTTCCAAAATTCTGTAAAAATTCCTAATACTTCCCCATAACTCCCCGATAGATCTCCAATCAAAAAATTGAGTAAAAAAACGTTCAAACAAGATGTAAACAAAGAAGCAACGACGTCCTTCAAATCGCGAAATTGAATGTATTTCATTCTAACGTGTCCTCTCACTATTCGGCTAGCTGAACCAGTTCAATTTAAAAAACCATCCGGAAGCTCACCATCAATTTATTGATGGCAAGGAAACAACGCATATCTACAGCTACATAGCCTCAGTCGCATGGCCTCTACGCCTGCTTATTGTGTCTTCTATTGAAGCATTAGCTCCTTATTACAAGCGACGCACTGCGCAGTAGAATCAGGACAAAATGGGAGACAGTCCGGAAGGGAAAGATCAGGAGTCGAGCAAGACAAATGAGCAAGAAACTGGAGTAGGGGGTAATCCAGCTGGAGACCTCCCGCTCGGGCCAGCTTCTGAAAACCCTGGTGGGTCAACAGAGCCTGCGGCAGATACATCTGCAACTAGTGCTCCCCCTCCAGGAACCTCATCCAGTGCACAAACACCAAGAGCAGATCAAGAGTCACAGACTGATCCCAAAGAAACACTGCTGAAGGTGCCTGCAGTGAAACGGCAGACTCGTAAACGAATCATGAAGCCGAAAATTCAGGTTCAAGACATAGGAACTGACGATCCTCAAGGCATTTTTCTCGATGACCAGAGTGAATACTCCGCCGGTACCATGGGCACTCAAATGCGGAAACATGTCGTTGAAGCGGAGGTATATCAACACCCAAGTGGATTTGAGAACATTGGGATGATTCAGAGAGCGCACAGTAACTCTGTACGATCCAATCCCCTCTCAAACCTCGCTAGAGTGCAGTACAAACGCCGAGCCACTTCGAATGTAAGTCCAAGGGAAGTATTGGAATTGGATAACCTTGAGAGGGATCCAAGGATCCTCCAATACATTCTTGCAAACTTACCCGACCACACTGCCGGTCAAGGGGAAGAGCAGCTCCCTAGGCAACTACAGCAATCAATGCTCCTACTGGCCCTGGCCCAGTCAGGACATAATGAGCAGCGAGCCGTTCAAAGAAACCTAGCGGACGGCAACTGCCCTCAGTTTTTTCCAAGGTACGCCCAGGCTTCTCTACACTTTCGTGAGTATGCAGGATATGAGAGAGCTCAAGCTCCTCCCCAGCATCTATATCACTCGAGATATGAGAGAGCCGAAGCTCCTCGACAATCTCTAACATATTCAAACCAGGAGAGAACCCAGTTTCCCCAGCACTCTCAACAACCTGCCGGTTGTGAGGGAGTCCAGGTTCCTCCGCAACAACCCTCGTATCAACATCATTCTGCTCCCCGTGGGAGGACACAGGCCTCCCCAGCGGCACAGGACGCCGAGTATCACGAGCCTCGAAGGGCGTCATCTCTACATCAGCAGTCCCAAGCTCGATATAGAGAACAACACGCTCCCCAGGAGCCGTGCTACACTGATCCCAGACAGCAGTCTTTCGAGCCTGCAGATGACATATTTAAAGAGGACCAAACTCCTAACGATGGGAGACCATTCTCTACAGCCGCCACTTTCACCGCCATGTGGAAGTGGGGCCCAAAGTTCAGAGGACTTCGTGGAGACGATGTCGAAGACCTTGTCTACAAAGTAGAGGAAAGCATTGACATACAGTATTGACATACTGGAACGACATTTGCTGAAAGGTCTTTTCTTCCTCTTGGATGGGCCAGCCCTCACGTGGTATCGTGGTTACGCTCGCCAGTACAGAACATGGCCGAGCGTATGCGAAGGACTACGCGCCAGATTCGCCAGTGCAAATTACCAAATGGCCCTCAGGAGAGAGATCTCTAATCGTACCCAGGGTGATGACGAGAGTATTGGAGAGTATTTCGGCTGTATCATGGAGAATAGAGGGAAGGAGGCCGAACGGAATAGGAGTGAGGGTAGAAAATGCAAGTAATCTCGTGAGGACCGTCTCATAATTCAAGTCTGATCCATTTGTGGCGCTGCGCGTCATATTTGTCGGTATTCAATTTCTGTAGATTTTCTAAACTCGTGGTAGCATGCTGCCCTCTGAAATGGTTTGGGTAGTCGTTGTCTGTTATAAGCATTCTATCTCTCTCACTCCTACAGGATTACAGCATTGTGATTTTGAATACATTCATCGGTTCTATCCGAATCAGTTATTCCCTCCAAATAATTTTTATTTATAACTGTAAACTTAGTGACCTTGAGAATCAAATTATTATCATGGGCAATACACTTGCCACTAAATTGTATTTCTCGCCTATTTTGGTGATGATCTTTGGCCTCTGCGGTCATTAGCGGACTCAAATGGAAGGAGAAATAAACAAATTGAGATCAAATTAACATTTAACTCAAGCCCAACGTCTCGGCATTCCTCTGCGAAGCCATCATCAGGGGCATTATTTTATTAACATTTACTAGAAAAATACATGAAAAAAGAACATTGAAATACCTATTTTTTTATAAGTGATTGCACAAATCTCTATAGTATAAAATTAAAAATTACCTAATGCATGAAAATACAATGCATAACCATTGGTGTAAACATGGTAACAGGTATCCTGACGGGTTTAACCTAAAAACATTATTTCGAGCCTGTTTACTATTTGATTTTTTCATTAGAGAGTGACTACTATGAATAAAAATTAATTTTGAATATGACTCGTATTGTGCGACTAGTAACAATTGAAGGAACGTGTTTTAAATGTCAATGTATGATAAAAAATAACAATACAGAAAAAAACGTACCTGCCACTATAGACGAGTTCATCCAAGTGGCCGGTTTACAATCTACGGACGGATAGGGCGTTATCACAACTAACTAGAGTACAAGCCCGCGTAAATTCGAAAATTATTGTCTAGGACACATATATTAATGATGAGTTTAATAATTATCAATTATTGCGTTGTATGCTGTCGATAGCTTTTGTACATCAGTTCGGTAGTTGACCGTGGAGTCAATTCTTTTTCTTATATGATACATTTCTAAGAGGTTAAGTTTTTCTTTATTGGTTTCGTAGTCTAGTATTTTTGTGTTATCAAAATTAAAAGAGTGTTTTAAGTCTTGGGCATGCTTAGTGAGAGCCGTACGTCCATTATTGTTTTCTTTACGTGTGCAATATTCATGTTGGTATATTCTGTCCTTGAGGTATTTTCTCGTCTGTCCGATGTAAACTTTATTACAATCAGAATAATCAATTTTGTAGATCAAATTTGCTCTTAAGTTTGGATCAATTTTGTCCTTAGAGGATCTAAACAAATTAGTTAATTTGTTGACTACTTTTGATACCACCCTTAAACCAAACTTGCCCATCAGTCTTTTAATCTTCATTGACAATCTATCTGAAAATGGTAACACCATTGGTTTTTCACGATCCGTTGCGTCTTTGTCATCAATAACATTATGTGTCGAGAAGGTATTTGTTTGTAACTTCTCCAAGCGCACTTTCATGTAGTGATTCACAAAGTCAGCGGGATATCCATTCATAGCCAGGATTTTACGTGCAAACTATAGGTTCCTTTTCAAGAATTTCTTGTCAGAAAGACTGTAGATGCGATCTACTAAATTGAGGATAACACCTATTTTTTGACTGTTCGGGTGATGTGAGTGAAAATTGAGACAACGACCTGAGAAAGTCGGTTTCCGGTACCAGTCAAAGATCAGTCTATTTTTTTCCCTAATTATTAAGAGGTCCAGGAAAGGTATTCTTTTATCCAGCTCGACTTCATGTGTAAACTGAAGACGGGGGTGGTAGGAGTTAAAAGTGTCTATTACTATTTGGATTTTGTCAGTCGGAACACAAGTCAAGATGTCGTCCACGTATCGTCGGTAAAAGGGAATGTCGTCGGTCAAAGTCGAATTTGTTAATACAAAATGATTCCAGATCTTGCATTATCAGATCAGCACATATTGGAGCTATTGGGGATCCCATTGGTAGCCCAAAGTGCTGTTTGAAAAAAATATTGTTAAATTGAAAAACTGTGTTACACATTATGATCTCAACAGCTTTGATAAGCTGTGAGGCTGGAATATTTCCTTGAACTTTATCTTGTCTTTTTTCTATTGCCTCTTTGACTAGGTCGAGTGGAACATTGGTGAAGAGACTCGAGACATCAAGAGAAATTAGTATATAATTCTCAGGAATAGTAACATTTTTCACTAATTCTTTGAAATGTGTACTGTTTTTAACATATGAGCTATTCCACAGAAAACCGTTCGATCATTTGGCGCCATGTCTTCGATTTTTTTCATTTTTGGGTATTTTTTTTTACCTGATTAGAGGTCGCTCATGTTGAAATTTCAGCCCTGTAGCTCTGTTAGTTCACGAGATAATCAACAACCAGAATTTTTGCCCGAAATTTTTTAATTGAAGTTTACACATATAAATACGCGTTGGAAGAAAAAATGTTTATCATATTCTTTTACTGAAATTTTCTCAACTTTTCAAAAAAAAATGAAAAAAAATTATTACTGCCATCCTTCATGATGAAAACGCGATTTTAAGTCGAAAAACTGTCATTTCTCTGCGTTCCCCAAATTTTTCCACATTTTTTTTTTTTTCTTCAAAAAGCTGAGACTTTTTTCGTCTAGATACCAAATATTTAGCCCCTGCTCTCATTGGGATCATTCGTAATGAATAATTAAATGTTGATAGAAGTAAATATGAGATTGAGAAAAAAATAAATTCAGAATTCACGGTTTTTACGACTCAATGGTAAAAGAAAGGACTTTAAATAAATAGAGATTCTGGATGAGGAGATGAAAAATTATATTCATTAATACATCAGTAAAGACAATTCTACCACTTATTGTGGTAGAATTGAACACTGAATAGAACGATTCCGACAGAAAAAAATATGAAAAATGAAATAGAGGGAGTTTTTTCTTCAGGTTGGGCTCGAACCCGGAACCTAGCGGTTTGAAGCCACGAGTCGAACCGAGTGCGTCACATACATAGTGTGTTAGGAGTATTCCATCGATTTCCTTTGTTCCTTTGTTCTCACGCTTAACTCGAATATGATTGGTTATTCTAGTTTGAACGAACCAATAGCCAACGCGGTTACAAAAAGTGATAGAATAAAAACGTGATGCATTGTGAACAAATATTTAGTATTCCACGTGATGTGAGGGTGATCACAACGTGTTCAAGTACAACACAAACATGTCGAAGTATAAAAAATGTTTCAATCCATTTGGTTTCGATCCCACACGTGAGTTGCTTTCTATTTATGATTATTGGTACTTTCTGGAACTGATCTTGGTGAAATTCCATTCAAATTTCGATTTCTTGATGGCTATAGATTCTCGATCTGGTGCTGATTTACGTTCATTCTCTCGAGAGCAAGTAACTGAATTCCCACAAGCTCCACAACAATTGTGGCTGTGTTCAACATGTAGGAAAGAGTTGATTAGAACAAGAGAGAAAATTGAGCATTCCGGGAGAAACAGAGTCGAAGAAGAAATGGAGGCAGAAGTGACAGAAGTCGTGGAGGAATTTTATGGTGCTGAATCTCCAATGAATTCATATTCTTCTCTGAGTGAGGTCTTCGATGAAGATTATCTGCCTACTTCTTCACAGAAGAAATATTTGGAATCAATTGACGTTACACTCGGTGTGAGTCCTGTGAAACGACAAAAGTAAGTAGCCCAAGATTGGAGAAATTTTCAAGTTGTGTAACGAAGTGATAAAACGAGTTGAGTCAATTCCGTTCCCGGTTCAGTGTTCAATGAATATCTCCAAATCAAAGGAAGACACTCCACTACTAAATCCACGATTCTCATGATCATTTCGACGGCATTGAAAATTCAGAGTAGAAGAGTCATAAATGTTTTTGTGTCAATCTTAATATGCATATTTTAGAGTATTTCTTGAATCACTTCCTCAGGCTGCACTCGAAGACATATCGGTCCCGAAAGTACGACCAAATCGTGAATTCTGCGAGGTCAAAGTTCGAAAACGATTTCGACATCATTGTAGAGGATCCTTCAGAAAAGATCATTCAAGATTATGAATATATTTTAGCTCAAATTCGAGAATGTATCACTGCAGGAGTTTCTGTGTAAGTGTATGATAATTCTGTCTACTCAAGACACTATTTTATGATAATTTTCAATTCCATTCACCTCGCCTCTACAGACAAATGCAGGCAACACTCCTGCGTCTTTTGCCGAAAGATTGGAGCGTACAAAAGATTCGAGATGTAACTGGGGCTTCTTTCTGGCTGATCCGCAAAATGAAGAACGATTTTAGTGGAGAGAAACGTTCTGGGAAGAAGTCTCTGGGTATTGACAAAGTTAAAGTCATCACAGACTTCTATGAAGATGAAGAAAATTCGAGACAACTGCCAGGAATGAGAGATTGCATTTCTGTAAGGATGAAAGATGGCACGAAGGCGAAAGTTCAGAAGCGTTTAGTGCTATGCAACCTGGGAGAACTTTTCGCGAAATTTAAGGCGCAGCACCCAGGATTCAAGATCGGCTTCTCCAAATTTGCGAGCTTGAGGCCGAAGCAATGTGTGTTGGCTGGTACTGCAGGGACACACTCAGTATGCGTCTGTCTTTATCATGAAAATATGAGACTCATGTTGGAAGGTACGGATATCGAACCGGAAATCAACTCGGTGCTGAGAGCACTTATCTCTTTTACCACTTCACTGTTAAATTTACATTCACTCATTCATTTCAACTTCCAATTTTCTCCAGGTTGTAATTTTGCAGAGCTATTTTCTGAAAGTAACTTCCAAGATGAAGATGAAGACCTCACCTACCGGAGCTTGCTACAATGCCTTATCTGTGCAGATGCTACAGACGATTGTTACACTCGATCATGTGAGAATTGTTCTGATAAAGGGTCAGTTCTTCACAATTTGTTCGTAAACCGGTTTAAAGAAGCTGAAATGGAAGAAATAGAATAGACATCATGGGTAATGACTGATCGCTCCAGCGTTGTTACTCACTCCTGCACGGCAGATGAATTCGCGACACGTCTATGTACAGATCTGCAGAAACTGTTATTACATGACTTCATTGCTAAAAAACAGAGTCAGGCCTACAAAGATACGAAGGATTCGTTAAAAGCTGGGGAATTCATTGCAGTGATGGATTTTTCTGAGAATTACGCATTCACTGTACAGAATGCGATCCAAGCCTTCCATTGGAACAACAATGCGGCAGCATTATTTCCAGTAGTAATCTATTACAGAGAGTCTGATGATGATCAGTTGAAGCATTGCTCGTTTGTGGGAATTTCTGACTGTCTCGTACATGATACTGTGAGTGTTCATATGTTTCAGGTAGAATTGATCACGTTTTTGAAAGAGAAATTTGACAGAATAGATAAAATAAGTTATTTCACTGATGGAGCGAAATCACAGTTTAAGAATAGAAAATGCTTTTCAAATTTGAAATATCATTTTGAAGATTTCGGAATCCATGCAGAATGGCATTTCTTCGCCACGGCCCATGGCAAGGGACCTTCTGATGGAGTTGGTGGGCAGGTGAAACGTCTAGCGAGACTTGCTAGTTTAAAAATGGGTACTGGACGTCACATGCTCAGTGCGAAAGCCTTCTTCGAATGGGTTCGTGATAATGTTGCAAATGTTCATTCTGTATTTTGTTCTCGAGCTGATTATGAGTACAATGAGCAGAAACTCTCAACGCGATTTGATAGAGCTAAGACAGTGGTCGGTACAACATTATTCCATAATGTGATGGAAATCGATTCCCCCAATTCACTAAGATTTAAAACATACAGTAACTGTGAGATATGGAAGGACCGTACCGTCATTAAATGAAAACTAATTCTCCCACACTAAGTAATTGTCATCACTGATGTATCAATAAATATAATTTTTCATCTCCTCATCCAGAATCTCTATTTACTTAAAGTCCTTTCTTTTACTATTGAGTTGTAAAAACCGTGAATTCGGAATTTTTTTTTTTCAATCTCATATTTACCTCTATCAACATTTAATTATTCATTACGAGTGATCTGAATGCGAGCAGGGGCTAAATATTTAGTATCTAGACGAAAAAAGTCTCAGCTTTTTGAAAAAAAAAAAAAATTGTGGAAAAATTTGGGGAACGCAGAGAAATGACAGTTTTTCGACTAAAAATCGCGTTTTCATCGTAAAGGATGGCAGTAATAATTTTTTTTCATTTTTTTTTGAAAAGTTGAGAAAATTTCAGTAAAAGAATATGATGAACATTTTTTCTTCCAACGCGTATTTGTATGTGTAAACTTCAATTGAAAAATTTCGGGCAAAAATGCTGGGTGTTGATTATCTCGTGAACTAACAGAGCTACAGGGCTGAAATTTCAACGAGAGCGACCTCTAATCAGGTAAAAAAAAATACCCAAAAATGGAAAAAATCCAAGACATGGCGCCAAATGATCGAACGGTTTTCTGCGGAATAGCTCACATGAAAAATGGTCAGAAGCTACCTAGCTAACTTTTTTTTTTTCTACATAATTGGAAGAGATTTCGGATCTACATCTGTAGATCTGTTGAAACGACTCACAAAATCGTTACATTTGGAACTGAATCTCAGCACCAAGAGGAACTTCCTCTTAGCCTGTAGAAATGAAGGTTTGATCCCAAACTTCATCGCACACAAGTGCTCTTTTGATTTTCAATTTTCAACATTTAAAGTTTCACGGAAGTTTCGCACCTGTGTGCACAATTTCGAGAAGAAAATATTGAACATATCCATCACTGACTGTATTAAAAACATAAAAACTACAAGAAACAACATTCACAAACTTAAACAGAAACTTGGGATGCGGATTCCTCATGGAATCTTACAAGAATTCTTAACTAGACAGACAGTAAGCATCAATAATCTATACAGCATAAAAACCACCCATTTTAATGAAAAACTCAATAAACTCAGAGCTAAAGTATTTAACAATTTAACTAGCACTAGCAAAGAACTCACAGGAATAGGAGCTTCGTTAACCTTGAATGAGAATTTGGATTTGTCAATGCATAACATAACCGCAATTGGAAATAATCAAGATACTTTTGACATCAACCCTTCTAAATGGTTGATTAATTTGACAAATATGACTATTCCGACCAATGTAGCACAATTTTTATCTCTTGGGCACAATTCTTCTGTTAGTGACTCTCCAAAAAATTCCTTACCACAACATATAATAGCTGAATTCGAAAAAAATATCAAATCAATACCTAAAGAAAAAAACGAATCTTGCAGAAGTTCCTTTGTAAACATTCTAACCAATCATATCAATTTTCTAAAAAGCAAGAAACCTGATCTTGCAGTAGTCACAATCAATAAATTCCTTAAAAGGAATAAAAATATTATGGTCACTAGAGCTGATAAAGGCCAGATCACTGTGCTCTTGGAGAAACAACAGTACACTCAAGCAGGGCTGGACATGCTTAATGACGAGTCCACATATTCAAAATTACCAAAATACAGGAACGTCACCGCTCAAAACTTAAACAATAAACTGATTAAATCTTGGGAATCTAACAGCTTCATATCCAGTGACTGCAGTAAATTTCTGAAAGTCTCCACTTCCGTATGCCCAAGACTTTACCTTCTCCCAAAAATCCACAAGCCTATTTTATCATATAGACCCATAGTTTCCTCGATTAATGGTCCTTTCCACAAACTTGGAAGACTAGTCCACACCAAACTCCTTCTGCTAGCTTCTGACCATTTTTCATATGTTAAAAACAGTACACATTTCAAAGAATTAGTGAAAAATGTTACTATTCCTGAGAATTATATACTAATTTCTCTTGATGTCTCGAGTCTCTTCACCAATGTTCCACTCGACCTAGTCAAAGAGGCAATAGAAAAAAGACAAGATAAAGTTCAAGGAAATATTCCAGCCTCACAGCTTATCAAAGCTGTTGAGATCATAATGTGTAACACAGTTTTTCAATTTAACAATATTTTTTTCAAACAGCACTTTGGGCTACCAATGGGATCCCCAATAGCTCCAATATGTGCTGATCCGATAATGCAAGATCTGGAATCATTTTGTATTAACAAATTCGACTTTGACCGACGACATTCCCTTTTACCGACGATACGTGGACGACATCTTGACTTGTGTTCCGACTGACAAAATCCAAATAGTAATAGACACTTTTAACTCCTACCACCCCCGTCTTCAGTTTACACATGAAGTCGAGCTGGATAAAAGAATACCTTTCCTGGACCTCTTAATAATTAGGGAAAAAAATAGACTGATCTTTGACTGGTACCGGAAACCGACTTTCTCAGGTCGTTGTCTCAATTTTCACTCACATCACCCGAACAGTCAAAAAATAGGTGTTATCCTCAATTTAGTAGATCGCATCTACAGTCTTTCTGACAAGAAATTCTTGAAAAGGAACCTATAGTTTGCACGTAAAATCCTGGCTATGAATGGATATCCCGCTGACTTTGTGAATCACTACATGAAAGTGCGCTTGGAGAAGTTACAAACAAATACCTTCTCGACACATAATGTTATTGATGACAAAGACGCAACGGATCGTGAAAAACCAATGGTGTTACCATTTTCAGATAGATTGTCAATGAAGATTAAAAGACTGATGGGCAAGTTTGGTTTAAGGGTGGTATCAAAAGTAGTCAACAAATTAACTAATTTGTTTAGATCCTCTAAGGACAAAATTGATCCAAACTTAAGAGCAAATTTGATCTACAAAATTGATTATTCTGATTGTAATAAAGTTTACATCGGACAGACGAGAAAATACCTCAAGGACAGAATATACCAACATGAATATTGCACACGTAAAGAAAACAATAATGGACGTACGGCTCTCACTAAGCATGCCCAAGACTTAAAACACTCTTTTAATTTTGATAACACAAAAATACTAGACTACGAAACCAATAAAGAAAAACTTAACCTCTTAGAAATGTATCATATAAGAAAAAGAATTGACTCCACGGTCAACTACCGAACTGATGTACAAAAGCTATCGACAGCATACAACGCAATAATTGATAATTATTAAACTCATCATTAATATATGTGTCCTAGACAATAATTTTCGAATTTACGCGGGCTTGTACTCTAGTTAGTTGTGATAACGCCCTGTCCGTCCGTAGATTGTAAACCGGCCACTTGGATGAACTCGTCTATAGTGGCAGGTACATTTTTCTCTGTATTGTTATTTTTTATCATACATTGACATTTAAAACACGTTCCTTCAATGGTTACTAGTCGCACAATACGAGTCATATTCAAAATTAATTTTTATTCATAGTAGTCACTCTCTAATGAAAAAATAAAATAGTAAACAGGCTCGAAATAATGTTTTTAGGTTAAACCCGTCAGGATACCTGTTACCATGTTTACACCAATGGTTATGCATTGTATTTCCATGCATTAGGTAATTTTTAATTTTATACTATAGAGATTTGTGCAATCACTTATAAAAAAATAGGTATTTCAATGTTCTTTTTTCATGCATTTTTCTAGTAAATGTTAATAAAATAATGCTCCTGATGATGGCTTCGCAGAGGAATGCCGAAATGGTGGGCTTGAGTCAAATGTTAATTTGATCTCAATTTGTTTATTTCTCCTTCCATTTGAGTCCGCTAATGACCGCAGAGGCCAAAGATCATCACCAAAATATTCTACCCGGTCAACAAAAATTTCTCGCCTATGAATTGTCACGTGACATTTTCGGATGGGGGTTGGAAAATGAGAGTTACCTTCGCCCTCTTCCTCCCAATCGAGTTTTACCCTAAAATTTAAGTATTGGGTGCCAGATCATTTTTCACCGGAACGATCAAACCGAATAAAATTTGCAAATTCACTAAATCGCTAGACTCAAACTAATGTAAAAATCCAAAAAAAAGAGGTCACTCGATTGGAAAGGAAAGGTCACGGTTGCCGGTGTCGCTCAGGAGGCTGGGTTATGGAGAGAGGGGTGGATTTCGGGTGGAAACGAAGTGTTGGGCCTCACGGATGAAAAATAAAACTCCAAAAATTATCTTTACGTGTTCCACTATTGAAATAAACTCAATACACTCGAAATCATATCTTCGTTCAACATCTAATTGACCGGTACCAAACCCGGAAAGTTCCCAAAAAAAAAAAAAAGGAAAATTATAAAAATAATAAAAATAATAAAAATAATAATAATAATAATAATAGTCCTCATCAAGGTCGTGGTGATCACGGAGCTGGAAAGAATTACAGGATTTACCCCAAAAATATGAATTTACCGATTACACCGGAATTCGTAATTAAAATAAAATAACTCCGAGATTCTCAGAATCGACGGAGACGGAGCCCCATAAGGGAACAGGAGAGCGAGAGAGAGAGAACAGAAAAATACCACCCATCATACGCAGTGAGAGTGGAGAATTAAATCAGAGTAAAAACTCAAATGCGCTAAAACCGCGAAAACTCGGAAAATATACGGCCGATCGGGTCCAACCGGATATCACCGTGATCCTTAGGGTCTACGGATGCACCCTATGCATTTTTATACATAAGGGTTAATAATCACCGCCACAATCGGGGAAAGAAGATACGCGTAATTTTAAACGGTAAATCGAGCCGTTCAGCGCGCGACACTTACCGCCGACGCTTGTAGGCGCGGGGAGCGAGAGGGGTGCGTTAACTCACCACACACTAGCCCACGCTGCACGGTGAACACCGACAGAAAGGGAAAATGGCCGACTGCGCGTCGGAGAGAGACGCCACGAGGTTTCTTTATTCCACCTCGGAATTTTCTGAAAATTAAACCCTCAAGGGGACCCCATTGATGGGAAAAAAAAATGCGGGGAATATCCCCAAAATATTCAGACACCTCAACCCACATAATTCACTAATTATTACCCGTAAGTTCGGGAAGAATGGCGACGCACGCGGCTGAAGGCCAAGGTGGTCGACCGTCGATAGACGGAAAAGCCGACACCATTACCTCATGGCGCGGATAGACACACTAAAAACACCCAAAAAGACTCACCTTTTTCGCCTTCTTTGGTGCTTTCTTCACCATCTTGGCACAACACTTGAACAAAAAAAATCTTTGAACTGCCTTGACCGGGGTCAAGACGAAGACTGCCTCACTAGGTCAGTGTCGCGACACTGACCCGTTTGGAAAATGGGGGGGGGGGGCAGATCAGGATCGGTCCTGATCGGCGCGAGCGCGACACTCGGATAACTAATAAACTTTTATTCTAGGGAGGTGGCGCCGTCGCACCTTGACCCGACCAATTCAATTCGAACTTGAATCGAGGGAAGACTCTAACTCTAATCATATTCCTCTAACGCCACAAACTAGATTCGGGGTTGCCACCTCGAGTCATAGGAACGGATGGAAGTCCCAAAGACCTAATACTTACTCTTGGTACCTCCCACGGATCGGTTCTCCGGGATAAATGGGATCGGATTGATAAATGAAACGTAAAAATTAATCTAAGAAAAATACTACTTCACCCAATGCAACCTGGCAATTCGGGGAGTACAAGGGTTGCACTTGTCTCCCCCGACCTTCCACCGAACCAAAAACTGACCCAATTAATCCCATTTTATCCAATTGAAGTGGAGCGCTGATATTGCAATCAGACTTGGTCGATTCCCCGTGTGATTAACAGAAGGGTACTTCCCGTAGACAAACCGGATGACTCTTATTTTGGCCCTTCTTCGCGGAGAGTCTACGGGCCCTCAAAAGTGAATAGCCCGGACAGGATTTTCCTGTTCTCGAGAAAGATAACCCCACAAACAACTTCTAAACCACCAATTTGGGGAAAAATGACTACACCGAAGCGGGAAAATAACCTTAAAATTAATTCTCTCTCTCTCTCTAAACCCGTGGACGGTGGATGTACTGGTTAGGAGGTTGCTGTTGATTAGGTGGTTGGGTTCTTTCAACGGACATCCCCACATGTCCGTTACAGAATGAAAAAATCTATTTTCCAAAATATTAATCGTTTTTTGATACAAACGTGTCATGTTCAATGAAAAGGAATCAATCCTGGCCCTCGAAAAGCATAGGTTTGCTCAACTTCTAATCGTGATGGCGTAGAAACTATCGACTCAAAAAAAAATCAAACTCCGTGTTGAATAAACGGACAAGTCATTCTAGAAAACAAAATTTTTTCCATATTTTTGCGATCGTTCTATATAAAGTTATACACTTCACAAAGTTGTGAACTACCATTCTGAAATGGATAGTATTGAAAATTTATTTGGGTTTTTAAATTTTCTCGGAAATTTGCACTCGATTCACCACACAGGTACCTGAAGGTATCTGAAGTTTTGTTGCCACAATATTGGGAACGAACAATAAGAACACTCACTGAGGGATTAGTACCTTTTCTGACGTCATAAAATTTGAGAATATGCTCTGCGCTTAATGGTTTCTTGTAAATCTATTGATCAAAGGGGAAATCCCCAAATTTTCTTAGAAACTAGTTCCTCAGTGTCGATCCACACTGCAACAATAAGTATTTCATTAATTTTCCAGCAAAAATGTAATAAAACTGAAATGGTCTCGAATTAAAATTATGATATCACATCTTAATAGAACGAAAATACTAATGTGAATTTTTGCTGAACATCTAGTGAAAGACTTATGGGAATAAGAAATTAATTAAAAAAGACGACCCAAATCGCATTATCACGTATGAGAAATTAATCGAATTGTTTCTAAGAAGACAGAAATCGTCAAATAATCAGAAGAGTTTTTGAAAATTATTTTTCATCACTAACACCCGTATGTATACCTGTTGAGTCAGTGGGACGTATCCAATGAGTACCTTTTATTGCTCACTACTCCACAGGTTCTGCATTGAACCATAGCGGGTGGATCCTCACGGGGGGAGCCCCCGTAATAAACTTTTTCAGATAGCAACAGCAAATAGCAACATTGCAAATCTCAACTTCTTCATAATTCCTAAACTCTCATTCTAATCTGTGGAATCGTCATCGAAACATTGATAAACGTAGTTTATTTTGTATTTTTTTTTTCCCAATTTCTATTCAATTTTGCACCGCCTTTTTACGCCATCTTCATGACTTCTTTATTGAATTGAGGATATCATATACCTTGTTGCATCGCTAGCCAATATGAACCTTTCTTCATATTTATTTTGTTTAGTCGCTCATCACACTGTGATATCGTCATACCTCAAAAAGATATCCCTAGGAATAATCATGGAGATCAACGATGTCTCTTGTGTCGCAAAGGAAGACGTCGTCAAACAAAGAATGCATTCCAAAGTAAAAAAAGGAAAAGAGATAAACGTGATACAGACGCAAAAAAGGCAAGAGATTTAAAGAAAGTCAAACTGGAGAATGGGAAATTACATGAAAAGGTATTTATCATGAACAAACTTATTACAAAAATCTTTGATAACATTGGTTGTTTCTTCTGTCTATCTTTTGCAGATTGACAGGTTAATGGCAGAGTTGGAACTTGCACGACTGGCACTTGCTGATTCTAATGAGAAAGTCCTGGAGGAAGAAATTCGAGCATTACCAGAGACTCAACAAGAAGCGATATGCGCCTGTTTTGCAGCATCAAAAGTGACTGACTCCCGACAGAATCGTTATGAATTGAATTGGATATATCAGTGCATACTCCTTCGAATCAAGAGTAGGGCCGTATACGACCACATGCGAC
Organism: Coelinius sp. EB29; assembly: GCA_035578325.1. NCBI lineage: Eukaryota > Metazoa > Arthropoda > Insecta > Hymenoptera > Braconidae > Coelinius > Coelinius sp. EB29. The sequence continues at coordinate 6,474,103 of JAOZGT010000005.1, forward strand.
GTAACAACATTCTCGCTCTTCCTTGTATTGATACGCTTAATGGATATTTACGTAATTTGGAGTGTGGTTATGGTTTTCAAAGCTCTTTATTCGAATGTCTGAAACAAAAAGCATTCAGCATGCCTGTTGCAGAGAGAAGAGGTAAAAAATGATCAAATCTTATTATCGCCTGTTGAATTAGTTTTCCAACTAACTTTTATTACCAAATACATTACTTTATCAGCTGCTATCCTTATTGATGAGATGAAACTGAGTGAGAATCTTTCCTTCGATGCGGAAACGATGACTTTTACGGGATTCACAGACCTTGGGGATCACACACCCGAGAAAAAGAAAAATTTGATGGGCAATCACGCCCTCGTAGTCATGTTTCAACCATTTCGCGGCGGTTGGGTACAGACTGTAGGATGTTTTCTGAGTAATGGTAGTGCTTGCGGAGACACCTTAAAAAAAATAATCATTGATGCTGTGGCTTTGATTGAAAAAGCAAGATTATTCATTGATGCAGTGACAACAGATGGTGCTTCATGGAATAGAGCCATGTGGAAACTATTCGGTTTGCGAAAGGAAGGAAACGTTGAAGTAAGTTGCGGACATCCACTTGATGATGATCGCCATTTATGGTTTTTATCCGATTTCCCTCACCTCATTAAGACTCTCCGGAATTGGATGGTGAAACAGAAACGATTCAAGGTATGTATTAGCATTCTCAGAGAAGAACAACAAACTGGAAGTTTCCTAGTTCAGGAATTGAGCTATTGTTATTTTACAGACACCTGATGGATTTGCGGATATGGAATATTGGGAAAATATTTTAATTAATGAACCTTTTGATAGTACACGTATGAAGACTGCGTATACTCTGTCACCTGCTCATTTGAATCCAAAAGGTTATCAAACAATGAATATTCCAATGGCATTCCAGGTAATTTTTTTATGTCACTTATAGAATCAATGAACCATAACGAATCAATTTGGAATATTTTGTTAAATGTTCAATTATCTTGATTACAAGAGGTTTGGGGAGAAAATGGGAGAAATTATTTTTTCTTAGATCTCCTTTGATTTATCTCCAGGATTCTACGTATTTTATATTCCGTCTCTCTCATTTCTTTGATTTCCAGCTTTTTTCTGATCGTGTTCGATCCGCCATGAAACAGTTCAGCCCACATGACAGTGTTCCTTCGAGAAGATTTTTTCAATGAATTGACGAGTTGATAGAGGCTATGATGTCCCGATGTGCCCGAAACAGAACATTGCGAAAAACAGGACCACATAGGGAGGTCTGTAATTTCAAAACTTCAATTTTATTATCATCATAATGTTTCTATCATATTGTATGACCGACTTGTTCTACATTGTTATGTCCGGAGACGTTGCCCAGCGTCGGAGGACAACTTTATCTTTAAATTAAAATGCTTCCGTACTTTTAAGCTAAAAATATCAATAGAAGGATGATATGAAATATCATCTTCTATCTCTTTTAGATTTTAACGAGAACGACGCTGATTTTATACTCCTACCTTTGTTCTTCCTTTGTCTCAACTCTTGGGTTTTAAATCTCTTGTAATGAAAATTTTGTGGAATGGAATTTTGATATGGTTGGGATAGGACTTGGGCTTAAAAAGGGTTCTAAGTCAAAAGATAAGAGATTTATACGAAGATTGATTTTACTTTTAATTTCTTTTCAAAAAAACAACTTCGAAATTACAGGAATTGAATTTACATGTGTGCAGACTTATAATATTTATCGTATCCCCTGGAATGATCTGAAGGATCATGAATATTAGACCAATTCTGATTTTAGTTACTCACGTTGAAAAGATTAATATTTTGCAGGTTATTATTTTTTGGTTGTGGATCCTTGAGTATATCAAATAGTACTTTTCACCACCAGGAACAAGAAAACTCTCGTAAATATTATGGTTACTTTCTATTAGATCACTTTCTTCCACTCGTATAAGTTTTGATTTTAAATTTTAAGAAGAAGAGTTTTATTGAGCCTGTCCACACCCGCTTCACTAATTCAACTAACCCTTACAATGCAAGAAATGTCACTGCTCTCGACTTAAGAATAATTATTCCCGCACAATTTTGACTATTCGATGTCAACTGTTATTCAGACAACTATCACACCCAATATAACTTACTGGGGTGAGATCGAAACGACGGATCGATTTCGTGAGCTATTTCCACCAAGTTTGTGATCAGCTCCACGGTTGCTTCGAGACTGGTGTTTGATTTTGAAAATTTTGGGAGCTGGAGCTTGTGGGGATGTCCACGACTCAATTTTTAATTGGTGGAAATTGTCACATGATTTCCCTTCCTATGAAATTTTCTTGGGTGGGATCGATCTGTCGATTCTTAATTTTTTTCGAATTGAGGTCTTAAGCGATGAAGAAATATGGTGATATGCGTATTTTTCTGAATTTCAACACTGGCGCGCTGAATTGTCTCTAATTATTGCGAAAGAAATTCTTTGGTTCAAAGTTTCTTTTGAATTTTTAATCGAAAATTAAGGTTTTTGTTGCTAAATTATTTTTAATATTGCAATTTTTAGACTTTATTTTCTGATGATGTCAATGTCTTGATAGTTTTGTTTCTTTGAAAGATAAAGTTATTACATCGGATATTTTTCATCTTTATCTAGGAAAGGGGAAAGAAAGATTCTTTATTTCTAATTAATGGTTTCATTTAAGTAAACAGGACTCCGTTGGAATCAAGTCGCTATTTCTATTCAATCATAAGTTATTAAGATTTGAAAGAATGGTGGGTTAGTGCAGTGACGCGGGGAGGCGCGGAGCGTGGTGGGTCGCGCAATGGTGGGTTAGTGCAGTGACGCGGGGAGGCGCGGAGCGTGGTGGGGCGTGCAATGGTGGTTTACGCCGGCATGAATCTTGCAGTATTTTGGTAGATTCATAGAATGAAAAGAAAAACAATCCTAATTAATGTGTTTTTCTATGATAAAATTTAAAAATGAGAATCTGGACATTACAACATACTCTGATCTTCAATCCTAATTTAAAAATCTACAAAACATTTAGGCGATCGAAGACTTCCTTGAGTTTCTGAAAGAATGGGAGAAAGAAATGGAAACGATGCGGAAACAAACGACGTCTCCTAAACTCCAGTGCTTGACAGCAGAAACTCTGCTGGGATTGAAGGTCACTCTTAAAGCAACTGTTGAACTCTTTGATTACCTTTCTGATGTTCATGGATATACATATCTCATGACTGCGCATCTCAACCAAGATGCTCTTGAGGTAACAAGCCATATATTATTACTCATCATTTTTCGATTCTAGCTATTGGTGAATTTTTTATCATGTCAATCCCGGAAAGTGTTGTATTTAATGACGACATTCAAATTTTACAGAGGTTTTTTGGTTTGATACATTCTTCCTGTGGCTCTAATGACCATCCAAGTGCAGTACAATTTGCACAAATGTATCGATTGCTGTGTACATACTCATTAGCCAAACCACCAAAGAATAGCAACATATCAGGAGGAGACATATTACATACGCTGATGAGCTTCAAAAATATTTCGGCTACAATGACTCAATCGAAGAAACAGGAATGGCTGGAATCATTGGATAGGGCACTTGATGGTGTTGAATATACTGATGAGAATGAAAATTCTATTGGCCCAAGTCTCGAAAAAAATGGAAATTCTGCTGATACGCCATTTGAGACAGATCGTCACGTGGATCATGATTACACAGTCGCCAGTACCAGTGATTTTGTCCAAAGTTACGTCGCGGGATACGTAGCACGAAAAATTTCACGCTGCACGAAATGTCCAGCGTGTATTGCCAGTCTCACATCTTCCCAACTCCATGAGAGAGATCAATTAATACAAGATTTATCGAAAGGACACTTGCTTTTTCCAAGTGAAAATTTATTCAAGTTGACTGAGCATGTTGAGAAAATCATCCAGGACGTAATGGCAAAGAATGAATTGCAAGCGGATACTTTGCAGATTATTATTGATAGAATTATTGAAGATATTGAGAAATTTCCATTTGTGGGTTGTAAGAATCATTATCAAGATATAAGTAAACGCGTCATTAACTTCTATGTAGTGGTTCGAGGTCACTTTTTAGCTAAATCTGTCAACAATAAAAATGCAGCCAAGAAAGCTAAAATCAAAGGTCATAGGAAATTAACGAAACAGCTGTCATAAATTTTGCAAATTCTAAATATTTTATGGAATAAAACATATGAAATCTTTCGTCTATAATAATGTAAATACTTCTCGAAATACTTTTCTGTGAAATGGAACATTTAATAGAACCACTTTCCTGCTAAATGAAATTATTTTTTGGGATATTAATACCCATCTCTCAATCTGTTTCACTCCGAGCAATTCACTCATTGATAGTATATGCATGAGAAAATGAATATATTCGACCCATTGAATAATTTAATTAATTGATAAATTTAAAATTTTGAGAGATGAAAGATGTCCTTTAATCAAGGATGATCAAGAGCAGAAAAAGCAGGACATCGGTCAAGTAGATTTAACAAAACCTATGAATTACCAATCAAGGTACACTAGCGCCTCCTTATATGAACTAACCAGCGGTCCTCTCATTCTCGAGGTTCCAAATGCATGGCGTTCGGCCTCCTTCCCTCTATTCTCCATGGGCTGTATGAACGGCCTCTTCTCTTGCACTCAACTCCAGTGGTTCGAATGGGAACAAGTCCAGTATGCTCACGATAATCTGCTCCCCGAGTACAGACGAGCAATCAAGAAGTACGAAGGTATGACGCTCGCTGAGCTGGAGATGATGGCAGCCCAGCATGAACATGTGTTGGAAGACACTGCCAAACGTCGTCCTCCACCAGCGCCCGAGCACTCCATGTGTCCCAGTTATGCATATCGAGACAAGGCCTCAACCCAGAGATATCGGAGAAACACAGATCAGGGACTTCGTTTTAGAGCTCTCCAATCTACGGATGAGACTGACGAAAATGACCCAAATTCCAGTGGACCCGAAGCTGAAGGCGAACCAGAGCCAGAAGAACATCTCGAGGCAGCCCGGCCACTCTACCCAAAGAGATTGATTGATTGATTGATTGATTGAAGTTTATTTATTGTACATTATGTTGTACAAAAGAATAATATAACACAAGGTCATAAAGCAGGAATGGGCAACCGTTACTCTTTGAGTAACTGCTACTCCCAACCTCTATTAGCCTTAAATGGATTAACTATGGGGGGCCCATTGTCCTCCGTTCGGGATAGTTCGTGATGGATACGGAGGGGGGAGGGGGGGCAAGTGAAGCGGCAGCGCATGCAAAAATTCGAAAGTTGAAAATGTCCATAGTAGTCCAGTCGGTGAGGATTTAAAATCGAGTTTGTTGGCCAATTTACTTCATAAGTGTTGGATTTTAATGATTTTTTTTTGTCACTGACGTATCAAAAGCTCGGTCTTATGGACTGTTTTCGGGCCATAAGGCAGCGCTTCAGGGACGCCACCCAACGGCCCGAAAACAGTCCATAAAACCTCGTTTGATACGTCAGTGACAAAAATAGTCGTTTGTTATTCGGCCATAAGCGAGGTTTCTGACTCGTGTGGCAGCACTCGCCTTCGGCTCGTGCGGGCGCCACACTCGTCCATGAAACCTCGCTTTATGGCCTTATGATAAAATATACTATTTTTTAAATACTTGGAATGACATCCGCAAAAAAAGTGCCCTAAAGCCAGGGTGTGTATTTTGTTTATAAACAAAATACCCCTTGGAGCGGTCATTTTCATTTTAAAATATCTCGAAAACTGTTGAGGAGATATCGAGACATATAGTAAGAAAAAGTTGCGTAATTCAATAACGAATAAAATGGCTTTTAATTTTTGTCTTTACGAACAATAGTTTTTGAGTTATGGTCATTTGTTTGTCAGCGCGCGACGATCCGCGCGCTTCACGCTATAAACAAATGGCTGTCAGTCAACCAAAAGTTGATATTTCAATTTAATTTTTTTCCCCCTTGAAGAAGATTTAAAGCGCATACCCCCAGATTTTTTTCTAATTTTTCCCGTTCATTTTCATCAAGTTTTTGATGAAAAATAATTAATTTTCAGAGTAGTCTTCAAACAAGATTATTTTTATAATAACATAGTTTTTTTGAAGTGAAACTTTTAATGGGAGTTCGGGAAAGGTTGCGTTAAACGTTTAACGCTACAGTGGTGGGGGTGTATGACGCATCCACTAGTGAGCAACGACACGGTTGCGTTGAGCGTTTAACGCCACTGGTAATGGAAGGAGAAAGAGAAAGAAAGAGAGAGAGAGATAAAGAGAGAGAGAAAGGGTCCCACAGGCATAGCATTCACGCGCATGCGCGTGCTATACCAGCTACGCAGTAAGTGTTGATGCCTCAGTGAGTGAAGCATCCCATGGTTTTCAATGCGAGTGTTTTAATTGTGTTGATTTTTGTAATAAATTCAGTTTTAGAATTAGTTTGTTAATTTTAAATCTTAATTTGATATTTCATACGAGATATTTCGGAATGTAATAATAGTGTGTGGTGATTTTGTGATTTGAATATAATTAAAATGAGTGAAAAGGAAGCTACAGGGGACGCAGTGGAGTCGAGTTTATGTGAAGGTACGTTACTGTTGATTCGGGGATTCTTTGTTACGTGTTTAAATTTACAATTTCGCAGAAAACATATTTTCATGCTCCACAATAATAACAATAATTTTAAATCAATTTTATAGGGAGAGATGAGGTAGCGCTCCCCAGTACTTCCACTGGTTCCAGAGGATTAAGAGGGAAAACAGCTCAATATTATCGTGATTACAGAGCATGAAAGCGAGCAGAGATGGAAAAAGAGTTATCAAATACGGTAACTAGTAACCTGCCTACAATTTTTCATTGCCAGAAGCTGAGCCGTTCCTACAATTCCTCAAAGATAAATTCTCTTTAGAAATGAATAATGGTAGGAATAATCCAACGACAAAAGAGGGGACCACTATTGATGCAGTTTTCGCCAGAAAAATTGATAAAATAGAAATTAAACATTTCATATCTTATTTTAGATATCATAATCCACTTGTAAATGTTATTGTTAGAGTTTGAATCTTCGACGATGGTTGGTTGGACTGTGACGCCGTCTGGTGGTGTATCTGAGCGACCCGTTAGTCGAGACGACGTTGTGGCTCGTGTTTCACTCACTCGGTGTTCTACCGTGCTACAGACAACTCGTATTGCGTTGTACATTAAGAGACAGAAATAAATATTCACTTAACTATCATAATCAACTGAGTTAATTATTAATAATCTCGAGTATTCCCTGCATAACTATTCCAACAGGTTATGGGCCCAGGGCACGCTATCACTGCGAAATAAAAACTCTTAGTTGATATGTATATATAGATTAAATAAAAGTGAGTGGTATAGACGATAAAGAGTTTTAGAAAAGTTGAGAAGGTGAGTACAATCTCAATTTAATTTGTTGACAAAAATATAGAGTGTTTAAAGAGTATCCGGATAAATATACAGTTGTTTAATACAATTAAACGCTTGATGTGAAATGAATCAAGAGGAAAAAGATGTATAAAATAGAAGAAAGACAAGCATAAGAGCCCAGAAGTAAAATCACAAATTTAGTGTTTTGTTTTGAGTGAATTTGATTTGGCTGAATAGAGAAAGATGGCGGGCGGAGGTTCTAGAGATTGAGCGTGCACGAACACGCTCAGCAACAGGCAAAAACGCCGCACGCTCAACTGGGAAATGTAAACACATATCCTTATAAACTCAAAGAGAATTAGAATTTAGAGAGAAAAAATCCCGATAGCCCCAGCCGGGATTTGAACCCGGGTCTCCCAGTTACGCGCCGGGCACTCTTCCAACTAAGCTACCGGGACCACGGAGATTCTTCCTCTCGAAATTCATCCACTACCGCCGCCTACCTTCATTAGGCTTTAAATTCAAACTCAAAGAGAATTAGAATTTAGAGAGAAAAAATCCCGATAGCCCCAGCCGGGATTTGAACCCGGGTCTCCCAGTTACGCGCCGGGCACTCTTCCAACTAAGCTACCGGGACCACGGAGATTCTTCCTCTCGAAATTCATCCACTACCGCCGCCTACCTTCATTAGGCTTTAAATTCAAACTCAAAGAGAATTAGAATTCTCTTTATCTCTCTCGGGCAAGCGCCTACTAGAGTATAGAGTAGAGAGAGAAACAAAGGAGTGAAACATTGAAGTTCTCGGTATCGCTGTAGATTTTTTTTGGTTTTTGTTGATATTATTCTCAGAAAAGAAAATCGATAAAATTTTTTTTGGGAAAATTTATGATTCAAAGGAATAATTTATGAATTTGGTAAAATCCCACAAGGCAAACAAAATAAAATTTCAGGGCAGTTTTTGGGTGGAAGCTTGCTGTGCAGTGAAGCCCACTGACTGACTAGGGGAATTGAAAAAATTTGTACGTGCCATGGACGTGTGCTTGATCAACCAATTTCTGACGGATTTCATAGCTGTGCGTGAAATCGAAACTCAGAGCATGGTGTGCACGTGCATGTGAGCGCTGCAGAGGGACTCAACTCCCTGTTTCAAGTTATTGTTGATTGCTGTGCGTCAGCATTAGCTTAGAAGCATGAAGCGAATTTTTTTTTAAATAAAAAAAAAAAAAAAACAGTCATTCCATACCTAGAATGTAATCAAGACTAAATATAAAGACTACCTGGCACTACAGGTCACATAGAGAAAAATATTAAAATCCAATAGAGTTAAGACGTAACAAATTGAGCATAAAAATTAAAAACAAAATATCCGTTTCTCAAATCCTGAAATAGATGGCAGATGAGAATCCACAACACCTGGAGAGCCAAGATCTTATCCCTTACTTGCTAGATTATGAAAGTGAGGAAGAGAAGGAGAGTGTAGAGATTCAGGTAGAGATTCATGCAGAGATGAATTGTGACACTTTTTCCCTAATCTCTTAAATTTAACATATTGCATTATCAAGTATCACACTTCGTTCTTATCCTCGGATTCCCTCGGAACTCCAAAACTATAAAACGGGACCGGAACTCGATTCCAGGATGGTTTTAAGCTCATCCTACCTTAAAGAAATTTTTCTGGGCGCCAGCTGAATTTTTGGGGACGCGGATTCAACAAACCGCAACCATAACTAAACCGTAAAATCAAAACAACCACCCCGGAATCAAATAACCAAAACTCAAAAGTGGAGGAAAAACCAAGGATAAGGGTACGGAAGGCTCGGGCTGCTCAGGGTGCGGGTCGTGGAGAGAGGGGTGGATTCGGCGATATGAAGACCAGAAAATAGAAATATACGAGAAAGTCTTATTAACCGGAAAATCTTGAATTAGAGCTGAAAAGAGGTCGGGAATAGTCAATAATTGGAACAATAGATTTTTACTCTCGATTAATCTAATTATTCCGAAATATTTACAGTGAATAGTACGACTATTCGATTAGCAAACAGGTTTATTACAGTCAGAATCGAAATATTATTAATTAAAGATATTGTTCATAATATCGGTGATAATGGCCGTAGCATTCAAGTCGTTTTTCTTAAATCCCTGAATCTGAGAGAGAGAGTCTGATACGGTAGCGTGTGAGTGTGAGAGAGAGAGATAGAGGGACGGTAGCGGTGCGCGACATGGCGCGTGGCAGAGGCTTTTCTACCATAATTTCGGGAAAAATCGAGGTTTTATGCACGGTTATTCATAACCGGAGGTATTAGGGGGGTTTTCTTAACATTGCCCAGGGTCCAGAGCATTACTTTGAGGGAATAAACTCGGGGACTTTAACCTGAGCGTCGTCTCCATGAGTGTATCCTCGAGGAGGTTGTCGAGAGCGTAATTTTGGGGTTATTTTTCCCGTGAACATTTTTTCGAGAGTCTTTTTCCAACGAGAACATTTTCCGGTATTATTTTTCTTTCGAGAGCATTTATTTGCCGGAACAATCCTTATTCGAGACCTTTTTCTCGTGCGTATAGTCTCGGGGGCATTTTTCTTGATTATTCGGGGTTATTCTTTAATTTACCCGGGATAAATTTTCCACGAGGTGGGTAAAAATCAAGTGAGTATTTTCTAACCCTAAGAATTATAATTTTTCTAATTGAAAATTCTCCAGGGCCAACTGTGTACCGTAACTCGGGTATGACGAGAGCATGGGCGATCGAGAGCAATGGTGAGTCGTCATGGCGTCATATTACAACGTAGCGAGACGCCATGGGGGTTATTCGATGTTTTACCGGGTTTTTATTCACTGGGGAGGGGCCACCGTAACACTAAAACACAGAGAATAAACACCAGTACTCACCATTATATTTTTTTTTTCCTCCTCCTGGCAGCTTCTGCACACGGGAGATGTCCTTTTTCGTTCACCGTAACTCTTCTCGACGCGGAAGTGTATTCTCTCGTGGGTGAATCACGACTGACTGCTCGGCACATGGCGCAGTCATGCGGGCAACTTGTTGCCGTCGGTAAGGCCGGGCCATACCGTGAGGGGCATGACAGTAGATCGACTCTATTGGTTTGTGGCGCTAGCGCGCGAATAATTTTAAATATTTAAATCCGAAGATTCTAGAGATCGGGAAATTTATCTTAAATGAAGCGGGATTCTTTTAACCAAACGGTAGCTACGTGGGAGGGTGGCTGTTTACCCTCGTCTACGACCGGGGAACAAGTAGTTTATCGCCGGAGTACACTCTCCGGTGAGGAATCAAGAAATATACGAACAAAAATCAATACTAATCCATAAGCCCGGGCGATCCATACGGATAAAGGGGCTAATTTCACCCGTATGGCCTTCCATCCGTACAGAACTGTATAGATCTTGACCCTCACACACCCAAGGGAGCGCAAGCATTTCAACTTGTCCTCTGTATTATCTCCATTAACATAACCAAAAAGGGGTTGTTGAGATACATGGGGTGGCACATTATGTTGGCCCTGATCCTCCATGACCTCGGTCCCTTTAACTATATCTCGTAGACCGTAGCATGTAACATAACCAAAATTTTATTGAACAGAACTATAACTTTAACGAAAATGGAGTGAAAAAGGGGTTTTACCCCGATAATAAATTGACAACTGAGTTTAATAAAAGTAACGAGAGCTGGGTAGAGTCGATTTGGGCAAACACAGAGCTTCTTCCAGGTTTTTCCGGAGCAAGGGGGAATTTTTCGAGAGCTGGGGCATTACGGGCTTTACACCTGACGAATACCCGAGTTTTATCGAGAGCTGGGGCATTACGGGCTTTACATCTGACGAATACCCGTGTTTTATCGAGAGCTGGGGCATTACGGGCTTTACATCTGACGAATACCCGTTTGGGACTCGGTTCTCCCTCTCTCTCTCTTGATCTCACTTACCCTCTGCTCTCAACTGATTATTGAAAATGGCGGATTCCCTGGGAACTCCGTCACAGAATGACAATCAAAATCTGGATGAAATAGAGGAAATCAAAGAGCATCAAGAGGCTGATAAAATTCAGAGAAATGATTCAGAGTCATCCAGTAAGGGTAAGAATTTTTTTTTATCTACTTCTCACTCTCTAAAAATTTCCTCATACTAAACTGTCAAGTTTGCATTCCCAATTGGGTCAATACACAAGGGAAAATGAGTGGGTGTAAAGAGCGCTGTGAAATTTAGAATTAGAATATAGAGTTAGAGCAAGAACTAGATGGTCAGGCCTGACAAAATCCATAAATAAAAGAGGATTCCAGGTAATAATTTCAATTTTATGTTCACAGCAGAGAATAAGAATACAGAGACTGGAGATAAGAGTTCTCAATCAATAGAGAATGTAAAGAACAGCAAGAAACCACAAATCAGAGACGACGTGGAACTTCCTCTTCCAATGAGGTATCAGATGTCTAATCTCCAATATCAGAGACAAATGGAAATGCAGCAAAAACAAATTGCGAACAATGATGCAGTAACTCAAGCTCTAGTTACTCAAGTAACTCAACTCAGTAAAGTTATGGAGGGAGTTCAAAAAATGGTTACTAAGTTATCTGAAATTTCTAAAAACTACGTGGAGGCTGAGAAACTTCGACTAGAACGAGAGGTAAAGAAAAATAATCAATCACCTTCAGAACTAGAATTAAATAACCCTGATCATTCGAAACAATTAGATGATAAGAGTAAAAAGAGAAAGACAGAGATGCTGTCTGGAGATCCTGATGAATTAATTCCTGGTAAGAACTTTGATCAAGGTCAACAGACTTTTCTTACCACTGATGTCAAGTTACTTAAGAAGGCAGTAGAAACTGAATACTTTTATAACAAAATAAATATCAAAAGAGATTACAAATTAACATAGAAAACAAACTTTGATCTTTGGATGGATTAGTTGAAATCAGATTTGACTAGCAATGATTTTCTAGATGTGATAGATTCTAATGTTCAAGGTCCAGTTAACATCTCAGAGGCACAAATCAAGAAAAGAAAGAATTTAGTTAGAGACATCATAATAAATCATTTGGATGAAAAATATCACAAGAAAGTCTTGAATGAGTCAAAACCTAGAGAAATTTTGAAAATATTAAAGAGTAATAGAAAGAGTGAAGTTAATTTAACACATTCATCAGTAAGATCAAGACTTTATCAGATTAAAATGAGGAGAGATGAAAGAGTAAATGACTTTTGTGAACGATTTGATTCAATCATTAGAGAATATGAGGCATGTGAAGGTGCAGTACCCTTAACTGAGCAAGAAAAGAGATCCTCATTTTATCAAGCTGTTTCTCCTATAATTCCTGAACTAAGAAATGCAGATTTAATCAATAGACAAACTCTGTCAAAAGAGATGAACCTAGAGGAAGTAAAGAGTTTTATTTTACAGCTAGAGGCAGAGAAAAAGAACGAAATTAAAGAGGTCACAAATGTCAACAGAGCACGATCAGCAGTGAAACCCGATGCAGAAAATCGTTGCCACAGATGCAACGATATTGGTCACTGGGCAAGCAAGTGTCCTTTGATCAAATCAAATGAGTGGTTCTGCTACTACTGCTAAGATGTTAGGACTCACAAAGGAGATGACTGCCCAAATGCTGATGACAAACCCAAAGAAAAAAGATATGGTAACAAAAATCATTTTAGAAGTAATTCAAATAGAGTTAACAAGTATACAAATCCAAATGCATCAAAGTTCAAGAATGGATATAAGAGTAGGAATGATCAGAAAGGGTTTAAGAGAGTGGATAATAGAGGTAGAGTTAGGAAATTCGATAACAGAGATAATTGGTGCTTGTATAGTGAGTGTGAAAGCCGATATAAAAAATGAAAAGATATGAGGTATTGTGTTAAAAGTTGCGCCATGAGCCAGCCTCCTTCTTTACCGACGTGTTGCGTAGTTGACCGCGTCACTACTGTTGCGCCGTTGCGCATTAATACATTTATATGTTCAGAGCTCACTCGTGTGTAAACCGTCATTACGACAACATTTAATAAAGATTTGATATAGAGTTATTTCTGTTTTACTAATTATTAAACCCCATATTCTATCAGGTTATGGGCCTAGAATATTAACAATAATTATACGCTTCCACTGTGCATAAAATAAATAACAGAAAAGAGTTAAAAAGTGGAAAATAAGAGAGGAAAGTAAATGAAAAGGAAAAGTGGAAAATTGAAGGAAGAAAGGGTTTTTATTGACAAAAGATGGCCAATAATAAGAGAGGAAAAGCTGGTGAGATGTGTAAGTACATGTTTAAGTATTTAAAGTGGAAAATTAACGGAATAAAATGAGATGATAAATATGGCGTGGCCAAGATGGCGGATGAGGAAGTTTTGACATAGACGCCAACATGTAAAGGGGCATTTTGTCCATAAATAAAAAGATTTATTTATTTGAGTAAATGGAAAAATGAAGATCGATCGATAGAGAAATAATTAAAAAGATGAAAAAGTGATAATTAATGAAATAAAAGTGATAAACTTGAAAAGAAAATTATGACGCCGTGACAATAGTTTGTCATGGCGGAGTAAGGCATGTGGGCCGAGAGATTGCGACGCAACATGTTATTGCGTGCGCGGCGTGGGGTGCGTTGGGGAGAGAGAGAAGACTGCAGTCGGAAATATATGCTCGAGCGAGAAAAGAAAGATACAGAATTCTGGGAAATTTAATAAGAGAAAATAAATGAAGAGAAAAGGAAAAAGAAGAGAAGTGAAGAAATGAAATAATAATAATATTAATAATGATTAAAAAAAAAAATCTCTTTCTCTCCGTCGTCTCTCGTCGTGCGCGTGACTCATGAAAATATCTAGATAAATTTGGAAAAATAAATGATGGATCAAATTAGTAAAAGGAAAAATGATTAAAGGAATAAATATTTGATTATTAATTAAAATTGAATAGTATTATTACAGCTGTAATTGAAAGTCTATTTGAAATTTACAATTTGGTAAAATTGTAGTTATCTAAGAAAGGATATTTTATAAAGGAAAATGAATTGAGTTCTGTATCGATGATCGATAACAGGATCTATGCTCTACCTGATGATGGAGAGTCACTGAGTGTTGAAATTGGTGAAGAATTTGAGTGAAACTGAGAGATATATGAATTAAAGTCATGCATGCAACAAAACAAATACAATAAATTGAATAAATTAACAATAAATTAAATAAATAATTGCAATTATAAAATCTCCTAAGGGTGATCAGAGAATGGATGTTTGTGTTCGACATCTCAGGACCTGATTCACTCGGGTGAACTTTAAGGAGGTCTTGCGTTCGGATCTCTGGAGAGTTCATTCATTCTAAGTCTAGCCATACTTGTGTTCGGTCAACTAGATTTGGAATACCGAATCTGGCAAATCAATTAAATTTGATATATTCTTAAATGAGTTTGTGTTTTTGTTATAACAGACAAAAATCTGCTCACTGATGAGTTAAGGGAAGTTTTGAAGAAATGGGATGAGTCAAATGTAAGGGCTAATAAATTATCAATGCTGCCAGATTACGGTTTTAGGAGTAAAAAGTCAACTCAAGTAACAACTCAGATTTCGACTAGAGAGTCGATCACAAGAGTGTTTGTTGAGGTGAAGAAAGATTTAAGTGATATGGAAAAAGTTGTTACTGGTGAGGGTGGTTTGGTTGGTGAGTACAATGTAAAGAAAATGATATGAATAATGAAAAGTTGAGGACCATGGTCAGGTTGAAGAAAAGTGAGTTTAATGAAAGAAAAATAAGAGTTGACAAATATAAATTGAATAAATCCAAACCACAAATAATGTTAGTTGAGGGGACTGAAGAAAAAATATGGTGTGTCGAGAAGACACGCGACAGAAGTGAAACTTCATGGGTGCACACGGAGAAAAATAAATACTTGATTCTAGTATATTGAAATACTTGATTCTAGTATTTAAATATACTTGATTCGAGTATAAAATATACTTGAATCAAGTATAAATATACTTAAATTTAGTATAAAAAATACTTGAATTTAGTATAAAAAATACTTGAATTAAGTATTTTTATATACTTGAATCAAGTATCTAATATACTAGAATCAAGTATTTACTTTTTTCCGTGATGTATTTGAAAGGATAATTACGTTGGTTATACATATGTCTCGGCTGACGCTCTGTTGAAAACCAACAGCTGTGTTCAGCGATCGCCACGCCGCCTGAGCGTAGTAAATATAACTACGGCCTGCTAGAGAGAGAAGGCCATACGCCTCCCTCTTCCCCGATACACGGAGGCAAGTGAGACACGGCCCCCACTCTCTCAACGCTACGTATTACCCCCACCTATTTCCGTCACCGAAAAGGTTGCCGATCGGGATTTCAAGACCCTCCCGTAAGAAGTTTCACTTCAAAAAGTTAAAGTAATTGATCCTGAATCAGATGGGAATTCAGGTTAGTTCCAGAAAAATAAATTGATTAAAAATGTTTCAGTTGAAGAACAGTTAGCAGGTTTGCTTTCTGCAGTTGAGGAGTTGTGTGCAAACACAATTGCCTCAACCAAAACAATATGTGACGGTTTGGCAGAAACCGGAGCACAGATGAGAAAAAGTTCAAAGGAGCTTAAGGGACTAATTGAGATCCAATTGAAAAGAATAGAATCGATTGGATATAAATCCTACGCTTATCGTAATAGATGTGAAAATGAACAGGTGAGAATAAAAGATTATGAGGTGAAAGGAAGAGAAGTAGTGTTAGTTAGTCAGGTAGAACTTGAACGTCAAGTCAAAAACTTAGTTAACAAACAAATCATGAATCGAGTCAAAAGAAAGTAAATTCAGAATCTGACGAGAGTTCTTTGAAACAATTGGTGAGTGAGTTATTAAATAAGTTACAAGTTGAACTTATCAACAAAGGAAATAAAATTGAGAGAGATTATAAATTAGATAGTAAAATGGAGTATGAAAATTTCTATGATTAATTTTCTTCAGAAATTAGGTCTAATAAATTATTATATAGCATTGATGAAAGTATCTAAGTAACTGTTGATGAGGAAACTCTTACAGATCAGAAGTATAAAGTCAGAGAGATCTTAATAAATCGGTTGGATAAAGATTATAATTTTAGAATTGTTAAAATTCAAGATCCTAAAGAAATGTTGAAGAAATTAAAAGAAATGAAATTTAGTGAATTTAACTGTACATCACATTCCGTGAGAAAAGAGATTTATAACATGAAATACGTAGGTGGTAAGATGTCAGCAGCAGAGTTCTGTGACAAATGTGATGACACATCAGCTCAGTTTGAAATAAATTCCTGTCCTCTGATGAGAAGAGAGATGTTTGTTTTGTAATGTAGTAATTAATGCTATTCCTAATATTGCAACCATTGATAAAGTAACAAGGAAAGTAAAAGGTGAGAGATTGATGTTTGAGGAGTTAAAATCAAGTGTATTAGAGGAAGAAGTAATTAGCAAAAGTGGTCCTTCTGACACGAATGTAAAATCTGTTAATCTTGTACAGCACGATGAGTCAAGATGCTATGTGTGTCAAGACTTTGGGCATAAGACAAATGACTGCCCTAATGTGGGTAAAAGTTTTATGTGTAACAATAGCAATCAATTTAGAAGTCACAAGGTGAGAGACTGTACAAAGGATAAAGGAAATTTGAGATCTCATGGTAGAGGTCCTTCAAGGCCTTATCAAAGGTATTTTGTAAATTCAAGTTATAATTTTCAGAGTCAAAGAAGTGGTAGTTTTAGAGGCATAAAAAGAACCTTGAGAATAAATTACCTAATAAACAATGGATCAACGCAAATCAAGGTAAAATAAAAATAAATAATAATCGATCAGATGTAATTAAGTTCTATACAAGTAGTCAAGAGTTAGCAAAAGATCAATTCATAACAAAATTCTTAGCTGACTCAGGTGCAACTGAATACCTGACCAATTCAAAATTAATCTTTAAAATATTTGATGAATCAGATCGGGATATTATTAAGTGCGCGAATAAAAATGAATCTGTGAACTTGGAAACGGAGGGAGCAGGAAAAATAGAGATTGAATTGGCAAATGATAAAATACTTGAGATTGATTCAGTAATTTTCGTTGAGGCTCTTAAAGCAAATCTATTATCGTTGAGAAAGTTTGCAGAAATGGGTTTAGCCATTTATTTAGATGATCAAAAGATAGATATATTCTATCCAGTGTTAAAAGAGATTTTCATTTCGGGAATTTATAAACAACTATATTTGTTGGATGATTGACTTAGAGATTAATAAAATTGATTCAAATCATGAAAGTAATTTTACGTATACGAATCGGCGAATAATAGCAAATGCTGCTGAAGTTGTGATAGGTGAGAGGGAAGTAAGAAGATATCTCACTCGTAGTATTACTGCGAAGAATGAAGGTGAAGTAAAAGAGAAAACTGAAGAAAACGAGAAGGTGGAAAAAGATAAAGTAGAAGAGGGAAAAACAGATGAATAAAGTAATGAAATAATGAATAATGAAATAATGAGTGGTGAGAATAGAGTCAATAACAGAAAAATTCCATATGAACAGTCAAATTTTGATTATACAATTTGGGATAGAAAAATTCAAAATGTTAATGAGTGTGCTTTCGATAAAACGTTAGATGAAATATTGCCAATTTCAATTGATAAAGAAAAACAAGTAAAGAACAAAAGTGCAATGTTATGGCACTGTAGATTTGGGCACGCTTCTACAAGTTATTTTAGAGCGTTGCAAGTAAAATTTCCAGATAATAAAGAATTGAGTATAGTAGTTTTCGATGATTCAATCAAAGATTGTGAGGTGTGTTTAATGTCAAAATTTAATAAATTATAATTTCCTTCGGTGTGAAGACGAGCAACAGATCTATTGCAAATAATACATTCAGAGGTGATGGGACCGATATCTCCCATTTCTCATCCTAAGGGGTACAGATTTATATTTATGTTCATTGACGATTATTCTGGATTCGCTATGTCTTATCCAATGAAAGCGAAAAATGAGACTGGACATTGCCTAGAAATGTTTACAAGGAGTGGACGTAACTTGTTGGGTTATGATGCCAAAGTTTGTTATTTAAGATCAGATCAAGGTACTGAGTTTACTGGAGGTCATAAAGTTGAGGTACTTAAGAGCTTAGGAGTGGAATTACAGTTGGCTTGTCCAGAGACACCAGAACATAACGGTGTATCAGAAAGATTCAATCAGACGATACAGAAGAAGGTGAGAAGTTACATGTATGATTCGCGATTGCCACAAAGTATGTGGGACTTGGCTTTATCAGCGGCCGTGTATGCTTATAATCGTACTCCACATAAATCCAATGATATGATTACTCCTCTGGAGAGATTTGCTCCAGTTCATAATTTCAATATAAATCAAATTAAAAGATTCGGATGTCTGTGTTATATAAAGGTACCAAGAAAAACAGGTCCAAAGTTTGGACAGATAGATGTGACAGTAATTTTGGTAGGATATACCCCTACAGGGTATTTGGTACTGAAACCAGAAACAGGAAAGTATTACGAAAGCAGACATATGAGATTCAATGGAAAATTTATTTACGGTGATAAATATAATGAAGATAGTGTCAGAGATTTTCCTGTTCTTGAAGAAGTTGATGATAAAGAAAAATGGGTTGTAGATTTCAGCGAGACTAAAGGTGAGATTGAGAGTTCTTCAAGACAGGAGGGAGAGATAAAACGTAAGAGAGGTAGACCTAGGAAAGAAGTATTAGAGTTAAATGATCCAAAGAAAATAAAATTATTAAGTGTAGTAAAAGAAATAATTAACGACAATAGTTTCTCTGAGTTGAATATTGATGAAAATTTGAAAGGTAGCGTTTTCTTTCCTGGTATTAATTGTAGTAATGATGAAATAGAGAAGTCAATAGAAGTAAAAGATGAAGTTTTTCATGCATTGTTAGTAAGTATAAATACTGATCCATCTAATTATAATGAAGCAATGATGAGTAAAGAAAAATGTCGTTGGAGAAAATCAATTAATGAGGAACTAAATTCACTAAAGAAGAATCAAGTTTGGAAGGTTGTGAAAAGACCCAAGAAAATGGAAAATGGGCAAAAATTAAATATTATAGATTCAAAATGGGTCTTCAAGTGTAAAAAATTGAAGCAAATGGAAAATTGAGATTTAAGGCGAGACTAGTGATCAGAAAATTTAAAGATAAGAATGTCTATGAGCTGAGAGAAACGTATGCTCCAGTTTCTAGACTACCTTTGGTGAGAGTTGTGATAGCAATTATCAATAAATACAATTTAGAAGTTTGTCAGTTAGATGTCAAAACAGTTTTTCTTAATGGTGTAATTGAAGAGGAAATTTATATGGAAATTCCTGAGGGAACAGACCATACAGTTTGAGAGAGACTAAATAATGTATGCAAGTTAGAGAGAGCTCTATATGGACTTCGTATCAGTCCAAAACGGTGGAATGTAAGATTTACTGAAGTAGCTTTGACTATGGGGTTACAGAATTCAGATTTAGAACCATGTTTGTTCATTTGGTGAGATGAAGATAAATTCTTGATTTTACTACTTTATGTAGATAAAATTTTGTTGACTACTAATGACAACGAAAAATTAACAGAAGTAAAGAGCAAATTGA
The DNA here is from genome assembly GCA_035578325.1 of Coelinius sp. EB29. Classification (NCBI taxonomy): domain Eukaryota; kingdom Metazoa; phylum Arthropoda; class Insecta; order Hymenoptera; family Braconidae; genus Coelinius; species Coelinius sp. EB29. The sequence continues at coordinate 6,494,124 of JAOZGT010000005.1, forward strand.
GTGTAGAATTTGAGATGACAATTTTGGGAGAGCCCAAAGAATGTTTGAGTATATCTATTAGACGAGATAGAGAAAATCAGACAATTAGATTAAATGAAGAGGAATACCTTGAGAAAATTTTGATTAGATTTGGATTTGATAAATCACATTCACAGAGAATACCTATGATAACTACTCAAGCAGCAAATAATGAAAGGAAAATGAGAGAAACAGAATATGATGGTGAGATATTGGAAAAGACAGAAGCTAAAGAAAATATTCTATATAGAGAGGCTGTTGGGAGTCTTTTGTATTTGACTGGTGCTACGAGACCAGATATATCATATGCTGTTAATGTATTGAGGAGACATCAGGTAAACCCAACTGAGAGCGATTGGGTAATGGTTAAAGAGTTTTTAGATATCTTAGAGGAACGACGAAGTTAGGTTTGAGATATACAGGTGTCGTTAATGAGATTAATGGGTAATCAGATGTAAGTTGTATTGATTGTAAAGATTCAATAACAATTTGTGGTTTTGTGGTGAGATTGTTTGGTGATTCGATTATTTGGCGAACCCACAAACAAACAGCAGTAGCTTTATCTGCTTGTGAGGCTGAATATGTTGCCATGAGCGAGGCAAGTCTAGAAATGCTCTCGATATATATAATTCTTTGAAATTGATATTAGTTGATCCATCACTTCCAATGTTTCTATGGTGTGGTAATAAAGCCGCTACGTTTTGTGTTGAAACGAATGGTGGAAATAAATTGAGGCATATGGTTGAAATTAAAGTTAATCATGTAAAAGAATGTGTAAAGAATAATTTAACAAAAGTAAAATGGATTAGTTCAAGGGAGCAATTAGCTGATGAATTTACAAAGCCTCTATCATTTGAATTGCACAAACGATTAATTGACATGATTATGAATGCAAATGTTTAATAATGTCTCTCTTTCTGTTATGTAGGAAATAAATAAGTTGTTTAACTTAAGACCAGAGGTGAGATGTTAAAAACTAAACAAATACTAAAATGAGAGAAGAGATAATACTAAATATACAGTTACCAGGAGAGAAGAAGACTGGAATAAAGAAGGATACAGTCTATGTCGGGAGGGAGTGTTAAAAGTGGCGCCATGAGCCAGCCTCCTTCTTTACCGACGTGTTGCGTAGTTGACCGCGTCACTACTGTTGCGCCGTTGCGCATTAATACATTTATATGTTCAGAGCTCACTCGTGTGTAAACCGTCATTACGACAACATTTAATAAAGATTTGATATAGAGTTATTTCTGTTTTATTAATTATTAAACACCATATTATATCATATTGGGTATTGTACTATCAACATGGAGCTGTACGATATGGAGTGAAGAAAACCAATTAGTTGTTGAGTTGAGGTGGAGGGGTAAGCTATTTTGATAATTTACAATAATTTTGTTATGTGCATTTTGGAAAAGAGGCGGACCTCTTTCCCAAAACCCGAATCGTCATTGTTTGCATGAGCAATTTTGACGAGGCCCTAGATTTGTAATATATTGAACATAAGCGAAATCGTGCACATTTCTTGTACTCTTAGGGACACGAAGAATACCATAAGAATTATCACATTGTTTTCTATTCTGGCGAGCTTTTATATCTATTATATGATCTATTGCGGATGATGAGGATAAAAAATTTGAATGAACTATCTGATCGTGTGCGCAAAGATCATCAGGGGGTAATATATCAAACAATCGTAGCATTTATAACAAGCTAAGATATAATGATGATTGAGTGATGGAGATGAAATCAATCTTATTCTACAAAAAATCAGAGCGTGCGATATGGATTAATGTGAACATTCAGACTAATGCTTACTCACAATTGGACATGCAGAGGGAATTCGATATTGCAATTATATTTTTCTATAACTGAAACTTCATCGTTATTTCAATATATTTATCGATACTCTCCTTGTAATTTAAAAACGCTTGATACTCCTAAAAGAGATTCATTCAATTCAATTTTATTTATTAAATACGTATATACAATCGCATGGCAGTTGCGCCAGCATCCTAGCAATAACGGAGCGGTAATTAATTTAAATTTTTCCATTCGGTGAGCACTTGAACGGTCAAATGTCAAGAATATTTCCAAACGGTGAAGGTTAAATTACCACTCCTCCCTACTCGGGACCACAGCTACGCAAGCGTATTGAGTCTGACGTTAGTAACATTCCCGGTAAACGCGGCGCTGGGTGAGTTTTCAATTTTCATCAAAAACGTTACACAGGACAAGTCATCCAGTTAGTATAGAGATCAGTGAGGTTAACCCATTGAACAGGATCACGGTGACCCACTGCACGCCATTTTGTGTAAGTGTGCGTGCGCAACTGGGCCTTCGTTATGGCGCACTCACAGGTTGACGCCTCCCCCTCCCGCGCACTCCACACACACCGATACGTTCCATGAACTCTGCCGTTCAATGGATTAAAACAGCTCAACATTTGTTCGCGCCACCCTCTGCTAAGCTATGGTCCGAGGTCCGCTCGAGTATTATTCGAGGTCCGCTCGAGCATTATTCGAAATCTGCTCGAGCGTTCTTTGAGATCCGTTCCAGCGTCGTCTGAGATCTGCCCGAGCGTCGTTCGAGCTCTCCTGATGTACACCGATCGACTACAATTGCGCATGAGCAGCTCTCGTGCGCGATCTATCTATACTCGATGAGCTCGATATTCAAAGCATACCTACTTTGCCGACCGATGGACGACTGAGTGACGATGTACGCAGTCTGGCGGAATATGGCAACGCCGCACAAGTTGAAACGTCCGGTTGAAACACGATTGCACAGCAAAAGCACATGAGACTCGGGACAGTGTGTGTTTAGACATGGACGATCTTAAAGTAACCCAACTAATCGAAGAAGTTCATCGCAGACCTGCCATTTGGGATAAATCAGTGCATGAGAATCGATTTAAGGGTTACGTTGGCACCGAGTGGGACAAAGTTGCCGCTAATATTCGTGTGTCAAGTGAGTATACTTCTATTCTTTCAGGTGATAAAGGAGATTCAATATTATGCGCAGTAGGCGCATAACCAACACAACGTTTGCAATCGTCAAGTACAATTATTCAATGTTTTCTGATTATTTTGACAATTGCGTGCGTCACGTTAGTTCTGCTACACGTTTATTGTAGAAAATTCACGAAAGGAACAAATTTGGCATGCCTGTTGCATCCTACTTTTGGCTTTTCTTCAGCAAAAACTAAAAAATGAATGGGATGAAGAACCATTTTACATTCTTCTCATTCTCTCTCGACTCTGTTTTTTCTCCTTTTTTTTTTTTTGGAAAAGCTACAAGTTGGGTATAAAGGGCCCAATGAATCATATAGACAACATGAAATGGCAAATAAAGAAGAATGACATCTAATTTCTCCATTTAGCCTGGACCAAAGGTTTCATCTGCGAATTCCCTCTCGTCCTCCCACTTTCCCTACCATTCCACTTTGCCCGGATTTCTCCTATAAAAAAAGAAGATCCGAAGAACATGAAAGGGATACAACAGTCTGTACACTCAATAACTCATGAACCAGTTGACTTAAAGGCAAATGTTAGGAGACCTGTTTTTTAACGAAATTTGGTTATCCAAAATAATTCTCTCCTATCATTTTCCTTCGAAGTCAATAATCTCATTAATAATAATAATAATGGAATAAATATTCTCATCAGTTATTCATACCAATTCATCATGCACAATTAATTGAATATTTTGGGTGGTTAGTAAATAGATAAGATTTTGAGGAAGATTTCTGTATTTCAAATTTTCATCATGTTTGAAGTTTTCTTCATTTAATAATCTACTCATAGTTCGTAGACTAATAATTCTATCAAAAAATAACGAAATTTTTTCTTGAAGGAAATTCCGAGAGCTTCAAAAAAGGTCTTCTGATATTTTTGAATTAAGTCATTCGTTTAGGAGATCTGAGTCCATGATTAGCTGAAGATTTTGAGGTTTCGGTTAATTTTTGGTGATGATGTTGATTGTTGAATTGTCCTGGTGCTGGTGAGAGTGGGTGGATATTAGAAGTGTTTTGTTGGAAATTTGATGGGGAATGAACAAACTTTTTTGACGTTTTGGTGTAACTTTGATGGGTTTTGAGAAGATAACATAATTGATGAAGTTCGTGTGAGATTCGACAGAAGATTTGAGCATTCTTATTGAATTGTTGGGGATTTTAATGAAGGGATTTTTTGATTTTTGGAAATTTGAATGTTTTCCCGAGAATTTGATAAAAAATATATATTAGAATTCATACAAAATCTGGATTTTTAGTCAATTCTCTAGTGAAATAGAAGATTTGAAAACTCGTTTGGAGAATCTCCAGATGATATCTTGAAAAGGGATCGAATTACAAAAAGAACGTCAAACTGTAGATCTTGAAATTTTCTATCAAAAAATTCTCCTGATAAATTTTCCGAAACTTCTCCACTAGAAAGATAATTGAGAGACAAGATAAAAGTAAATTTTTCACTACTTAGAGATCTAGCAAAATTTATCAGAAAATCTTTTTTATAGATCTTGAAATTTTGCATAAAAAATGTATCTTGTAAAATTTAGTTCAATATATTCGTTCTGGAGTTATTCAGGAATTTCTCAAGTGTTTTATCGTTGAATACAATATTCACATTTATATTCCCTTTGAGAACCTTTTATTACTTCAAACAATCGATTCAGGATCGAGGAAATCTAATGAACCGATTTTCCCCAATATTCTCACACTCATCCCGAAAACCCTTGGTTATAAGTTCAAAGGGAAAAATCTTTGGGTTTTCACAGATTATAGTTCTCCATCTGAATTTCCATTCAGCCAAGTTACCTGACTCGTTATTGTGCCAATAACTAAACTTTAATTACTTCTGAATCCAATAAACTGATAAATCTATCAATTGACAATTCCACCCATGATATAGCCTGACTAATCTATCTGTCTAATAATTATCTACATCTAAATAATCATATGAATCAATCTCGTTAGTCATTTTTCAATTCAGAAATCGATGAAATACTTTTCCGTTTCCCAGAATTTCCCACACAAATGATGAATTCCGATTTTTCCTATGATTATGTTTACCTTTAATTGTCTCATTCAGTATATGATGAGACAAATAAAAAAGTTATCAAGAAATTTCTTTCAAGATAACTCGCTAACATTACTCATTTCCAAGATAGTTCAATATCCAATCCTATCCCTGAAACAAACAATCAATTAATTTTTCTCGTTACAGAATTACAAGCTCAAAATAAGTGGAAATCCCTTGTGAAAAAATTCAAAAGTGAACATTGCCGCGTTCAACTTCACCGGTCAGGGGACGGGCTCGAGGACAGATACGAGTCGAACTGGCCCTATTATCAAACACTCTCCTTCCTAGCCTGCTCTGTACTGCCAAATCAATCCACTGGAAACTTGGATAGCATTTTCGAGATGAAGCCATCTCCAACAAGCAACAAAATTGGAGAATCAGATTCGAAGGAAAACATGAGTAAAAATCAAAAAGGCATGCTTGAGGAGCTACTGCGTTTGGAAAGAGAGAAGCACCCATTGTTGGAGAAACCATTGATTGAGAATGAACATATTAGCAGTTTAGAAGAGCAGGACAGGAACAATATGGCTTTCCTCCTAATGCTATTGCCAACGATGAGGGAGGTTCCAAAAGAGGATACCCTCCTCTGTCGGAACGATATATCACGGGTGCTTTTCCATTATGTCTACAAGAACGCTACCTGGAAATCAATCAACGATGGCAAAGTTAAAGAGAGTCCTGGTGCACCTAATCCTCTAGCTATATCAAGAAGAAAGAGACAATTGGAACATGAAGAGGATGATGATTGCCAAATTGTCCAATCCTATCCAGCTCGGCCACACTGTCAGCTCAAGATAAAAAGGGAGACGAAGTATAAACCCAGCCCAAGAGAGTGTGAATCAGAGAATTCAAATAACGGTAAATATTATTGATCAATTTTTACATTTCCATTGGCTGTTGCTGCTTCCAAATGGAAGCATTATATTCAACTTATTCCTACTTTGGTTAATTTTACCTACAAGTGATCCAGAATAGTCTAAAATATTGAGAACTGAATATTTTAGATCATGTCTATATATATCCCTGTCAGATAAGCTCAATTGAGAATCCCTAATTTTGAAAATAAGACATTCATACGGTGAAATTGAATCATAGGAATCTGCTATTTTAACTAATAGTATGTACTATTTGGGCATTTCTCTAAATTCCGGTTTTGCTCAATATCTCGAGAATTATTCAATCAATTTACCGAATAATCTTTCCTGCGCCAGATGGTATTAAAGAAAACCATTCGAAAACAAGCTCCCAATGAAATTAGTAGAGATGAAACCAACAACCATCTGAGGAATACATTCAAATAGGCCATCTGAAAAATTTACAGTTCGGTTTTTTTTTTTGGTATTTCTGAATGTTCAGTAAAAAAAAAAAAAAATGGGTGTGTCAAGCTTACGCACGACGGAAGTGAAACTAGTATTCCTCTCTCTCTTTTCATTTCATTCTCTTTTTTTTCTCTCTTAGGTTAGTTTGAAGATTATAGGTTAAATAATTCAACGACGAAGCATAGATTTTCTCTTCCTTATATTTTCTCATACATGAATGAGAAAATATAAATTTTGAATCTCATACAGTTCTAAAAATTTTCAATTTATTTACAATTATCCAATACTATTTACAATTATTCAATTTATTCACAATGATTTAATATTAGATAAACAACAATATTACAATTAAAAATTACAATTACAATTTGCCAATCATGTGACATTTTCATTGTCACTTTCGCGAATATTATTTCCTAATATCGTGATAATTGGTTTATGGTAGCTAAAGTGCGAAATATATACATTAGCACTCAAATCCTTAATGAATCGTGCAAAAACTGCATCAATTGTTGTCCCGTGTCTAGTCGTACTAATGTTCCTATCATTAACCATATCCAAATTAAGGGTGTTTTTGAAAAAGTTCAATAACTCTACAGATTCATTCTTCGCGAAATTTACATTAAAATCTCCTGAAATAATCATCGGAATTTCGTGATAATTCTTATTCAATAACCTTGAACCACCCTCTGTGTATGGCAAAAGTACATGATGGATAAAATCTTTGATATCTGTAATTGATTTACCTGGTGAGATATAAATTGACACCATAATAATTTTTTTGCCATTAGCTAGAGAGCATTCTGCAGCACACAAATCCCCAACGGAAGATGTATGATTAGAAACGAATTCATGGTTACGGGCATGAACGTCATTATGTTTTACCACAACATATTGGAATCTATTAACATTTTGATATATACCTACACCGCCTACTCTAACACCGGGTCTCTTGTATTGTACAATGCAATCAAAATTTTCAACATTAACATGTCTGTCATCGTCAAGCCAAGTTTCGGAAAGCATCAATATGTCCGAATTTTTTACAACATTACCTCGTAAGTCTGTTGCATGTTTCTTAATACTTTGACAATTGAATGAAAATATCGTCATATCTCCTTTCTCAATTTTTTCTAAGAGTACTAGATCGAGAGTTTTTAAACGTACCGTAGAAAGTCTCTCAAATTCTTTTCTCAATTGAGCTACTGATGTGTCTTCTCGTCGTCCGTGATGAAATATCACCTGATTTTCTGCAGGCACAATATAGAGACCTTGAGGACTTGTAACTCTTGATAAAGCTACATAAACTAAGGATTGCGAATGTTTTTTGCTATACGTATACACAACACTATCGTATGTTCCTCCTTGCGATTTGTGAATAGTCATTGCGCATGCTGGCTTAAGTGGAAAATGGTTTCTTTTTGCTTGGATTTTACTGTGTGATTTAATTTTATATAATGGAAAGGTTGCTGACCTACGACTTATCGAACGACTAACGACTTTTACCTACAATTTATCACCCACTCACTCCTTTGACGCTTATTTGCACACGCTTCAGTTGTAGAAATTACATCCCTACATCATATTTCACTGTTAGTACAATCTCGCCAATATGTTAAACAATCCTACTATAACAACAATACTATTTTGTGAGATATTTATCAACTCTTCTTGGTTATATTTACCTCATGTTAATGTTATCACTGTGTGAATCAAACTCTCCTCTTCTTTGGTGATTTTCAGGGGATATTTCCTCTTGTGCCACGGATATGTTCATCACTTCTATCTCGTCACTACTCATTTTTGACACTCAAATTCTGTTTCAAATCGAATAAACCACAATTAATTACGTATTTCACTCGTTGTACTACACTCACGGCGCAGTACACTAACCAAGCAGCTGATGCTTGGCGTGGTGTCATTGGCTAGGTTCTGAGAGAGAGAGAGAGGAGAAGAGAACAGAGAGAGAGAGAACCTTCGTCAGTGGCTCCCTCACCTCAGTAAGCGGATACGGTGAGAGAACGACAGTGAACTGTGAGCAGTGGTGGGGGGCCCCAGGGGTCTGGTTACCCCCACCTCTCCATGACGGTTTTTCGTGACGATCTTGAGTGAGTTTCACTCCGGTCATCGAAAATCCATGACGCGCCTAAAGAAGTTTCACTTCAAAAACGATCAAGTCTTAATACCAATAATCAATATTTAAATATTATTTCCAGCAATGATGCCACTCAGTTATAACCACTGTGCCTATAATCTTCAGCAGCAGGGAGTTCCTTACCCTGGACAGAACCAGTTTCGTTCCGTGGGGAATCAGTGGTACCGTCAAGATCAAATTCCAATACAAATTGTTGAAAGTAGCTCCTATCCTTCAAAAATTGTGAGCCCTCAATCTATCGCAAAGCAAATTCCACACAACAATGACTTTTCTGCAGTGGTCCCTGACCCTTTCTCAAGGCAAATGCTGCAGATGCCAGCATCTCGCAATGATCCTTCCATTGCAAATTTGCAAGGTGTACAGAGGCAAAATCCACCAACTGCTGCCTTTTCTGCAATGGCCCCTGACCCTTTTTCAAGGCAAATGCTGCAGATGCCAGCATCTCGTAATGATCCTTCCATTGCAAATTTGCAAGGTGTACAGAGGCAAAATCCACCAACTGCTGCCTTTTCTGCAACGAACCCTGACCCTTCCCAAAGGCAGATGCTGCAGATGCCAGCATCTCGCAAGGATCCTTCCATTGCAAATTTGGAAGGTGTACAAAGGCAAATTCCACCAACTGCTGCATTTTCTGCAACGAACCCTGACCCTTCCCAAAGGCAGATGCTGCAGATGCCAACATCTCACAGTGATCCTTCCAATGAAGTAAATTTGGGAGGCATACAGAGGCAAATTACACCAGGCCTAGAGATTGCTGAAGGCACGATTTCCACTTCGGAGAGTGTTGCAACATCGACGAGTTCAACAATGTCTCAGAGTAGAGTTCAAGGGAATGGAGGGGATTAGAGTATAAGTTCTTTCATTTGAGATTGTTGAGCTACTATAACTGAGGGAAAATTGGTTACAGATATCTATTAAGTAATTTTTCATTAATATTTTCTTTCACTCTGTATAATTCATCAAAAATAAAGCATTCATAAAACTCAAGGAATTAATTTTTTTCGACGACCTTGAAAAAGTGTTTATATATAGCGTTAATTTAATTTAATTTAATTTAATTTATTGACCATATATAGCCGATTAGGCTTTTTACATTTTTATCACAATGCTCGCATTGAGCTAGCTTATTTGTGTACATAAATATTCATATAAAAGAAAAAGAAAAAAACAAAAAACAAATCTATAGTATTCTGATGAGATAAGGAAAAAACAAAATAATAATTAATGATTGGCTGAGTGGCGTATTTCCACTTGTGAGCTTCCCTCAATCAGGTCCCCGGGATCCCTGTTATTTGGCCTCCTTCGTCCTCCGGCTCAATGCATTCAGGGGCCATGCTGGCCAAGTTTTTATCCAGCTGCATGAACTGCCAGGCATAATCTGTTAACTGCCTGAACGGTCTGCCTTTCAGGGCTAATATCAATTTCTTCCTAAGAGCCTCTCCCGTGGCCTCGCCCCTCCATTCTATGAAGGGTCCAGCCCATTTCTCCTCCATACAGTCTAACGCTCCCATACACTCCCAGATATGCAGAAAAGTTTCCTCCTCAATTCCGCAGAGTCTGCAGATAGTATTTGTGAAACCTTTTTTTACCATAACGCCCCAGATTTCCACAGCGCAGGCGAGCCCATTGCTCCTTCACTTTGCCTGGTACTTTTGGGTCCTCCCAGTAGAAATATCTACGCTCATCATCCTGCAAGACAGTCAAGTTGGAGCAGAGCCAATCCAGGTACCTATAGCAGTAGGAAGAAGTCTCAGCGTACCCTCTATCCTCATCCCGTTCCAACTGCCTCAGTGTTTCTCCCACTTTTGCCAGTTTTTCTAAGCTCTCTTCATCGTCTGGATCCTTCCACAGACCCTCCATGATCTCTGTACAGCCAGCTTTCTCTAAAACCTTCTTCATCATGGTTGCCCATCTGGATGGGCTCCTATTGGTGACATTTTTGAGTTCCTCCAGTAGGCAAATTCTAGGCCAACGCTCAGCTTCCATCCCCAATACCTCAGCCATGTATCGAGTCGCTCTGTTGACTGCTTTAACTTGGAGACTAGATCGCCTGGACTCTAGTCTCACTATGTAGTTGGGGGTATTTCTGCTGATGCCCATGGACATCTTGATCAGCCACCTGTAGACTCTCTCCAAAATCTCGCATTGATCCCAACCGCAGATTTCTATCCCATAGATGCATCCTGCCTTGGCCAGGGTGTTTTGTAAGTAGAGACGACGTCTCAAAGAGCTGATTCCTATTCTTTTGAATAAACCCCAAGTAGTATTCACTAGTCTTTGTGCCTTCGCTGCCATCTTGCTGTAGTGTTTCTTGAAACTGTTGCCCGAGGAGAACCAGAATCCAAGATATTTAAATTCACTGACCACCTCCACCTTTTGACCATCCAGAACCCGGTTCTCTTCTTTCTTCCTGCCACCTTTGGAGAACACCATCATTTTCGTCTTTTTTGTATCAATAGTTAGACCATTTTCTCTCGAATATCTCTCCAAAGTAGTCAACATTTCCTTCATTTCACCTGGGGATTCTGCCACTAGAATCACATCGTCGGCAAACTTTGGAGAGAATATTTTTGCTTTACCCATTACCACTCCTCCGATTGCACGTTCCCTATAGACTCTTTCTATATCATTTATGAATAAAGCAAAAAGTATGGGGCTCAGCGGACATCTTTGACGGACCCCAGACCACGTCATGAATCCTTCTGAGATCAATTTTCCAGTCAGAATATCATTTTCCGTACATGCATAAATGCCCCTTAGCATTTTATGCATCCGCCCTCTCACTCCATAATCCCACAGTTTTTTCATCAGTTTATCTCTGTTCACCAGATCGTAGGCTGAGTTGTAGTCTACAAACGGTGCATATAACTTCCCTCCCTTGGCCTTCAGGCGATTATTTATCAGAGCATTTAGTACAAAGATGTGGTCCCTGGTGCCCTTATTGGGCCTGAAAACAGCTTGACTCTCACACAGCACCTTGTCTGATTCTGCCCAAGTATAAAGCCTATTTGCCATGACCTTCGTTAGTAGCTTGTATCCCACATCTAGGAGGGCGATGCCTCTATAGTTCCCAGCATCGTTCACGTCTCCCGCTTTATAGATTGGGTATATTTTGGCCCTGTTCCAGCCTGTGACTAGCTCACCTGTCTTCCATACTTCTTGCAGAACTAGGAATAACTCGCCTAGTCCTTCTGGTGGTAGAGCTAAGAGACATTCTCTCACAACCCCATCTTCCCCCGGAGCTTTGCGATTCTTCAGGTCCTTGAGGGCCTGCGAGACTTCTTCCACTGTTAGCTCCATGCTCATCAGGTCTACTTCTTCTTCCAGGCCTTCCACATTAACATCTTCGACTGCCCTTTCTATTTCTGTACCATGATCAAATCTCTCCCAACTCCTTACTATTCTTTCAGCGTTCTCCGCTTCTATTCCCAATGCCCCCATTATCTCCTTAAAGTGTCTCAGCCAGTTCTCATCCGAGATTTCTCCTCTCTGCATACATCTACGAGGCCTATATTTATTTAATATTGCCCATAACTGAGAGATGCTCTTACAGCTCTCCAGAGTCTGCGACTCTGCCTCGTGGTGCTGTTTTTTCTGCTCTTTCAGCATCTTCTGGAGCTTCCTCCTCTCTTCTAGATGTCTCTCTGTCCGCTCTTGAGACTCTGGATTTGCCAGGCGGGCTTTCAAACAGCTGAAGACCACTCTTTTCTGCTCCTTATAGTCTTCTCTTAGCCAGTCCGGTTCTTTTTCTTCAGAGAAAAAACCTCTTTCTTTTTTTTCCTCCTGTCCCTCAGGTGCCGGCCATATTTTTTCCAGCTCCAGCCGAAAATCAGCTGCTTTCATATTGTCCCATTTTATCACTTCTTGTTTCGGTGAGGGTTCTGTCTCCATTCCCTTCTCCGTGTGTCCTATTCTCCTCGCTCCACAGTTGAGCTCAAAGCAAACTGGCAAGTGGTCTGATTCCAACCTGGGGACTACTTCCAAATCTGTAACTACATTCCCCAAAGCATTTTTTCTAAACATGACCAGGTCAATTACCGACCTACATCCCTTCCCTACAAAGGTCGTCTTGCCTGTTGGATCGCTTTTTGTAGTTCCATTGATGATTAGTAGCCCAAATTCCTCGCAGAGCCCTAGCAGTGTTCTTCCAGCAGCATTTACCTCGGTGTGCTGAGAGTTTCTTGGCTGTAACAACCAACGGTCCTCATCATCAGACTGTGGGCCTTGCTGGGTGCCCGTGTGCGCATTCCAATCTCCAGCTAGCACTATATCCTCATCCAGGGTTACAGCCTCTTCCAGTACTGGTCTCAACCCCGTCACAATATTCTTTATGCCTACATTATTGTAAACTGAAATTAGCCTGAGGGGTGAGCCAGTTCCTGATCGCAGGCCATGAAGCTGGAAGCCATACTTCCACTCTTCCATCCTCACCACCCTACCCAGGTCTCGTCTGACCCCAATCACCTGTCCTCCAATGGCTCTACCTTTTTTGTGGATTCTTATTGCTGCCTTCATCTTCCATAAATAAGTTTTGTCGAGTTTTTTCATCCAATTATCCCAATTTTTCTGCTCTACCTACGTTTCTTGTAGCATGATTATGTCATACTCCTTGAGGAATTTCCAGGCTCGCCTAAGATTTTTCAGCCCTGCAATATTCCATGTGACGGCTCGGATCGGTTTTTTAGTGTCTTCTTCTCTCACGAAAAAACTTTTTTCGAGAGAGTCGTTTAAAATCACCATCCTGCTCATCCCATTTCCATCCTTCTCCATCAATAATAATCTTTGCATATCCCACTTTGACTGCTCGTCCGTTCTGGCTCAAACGATCTGCTTCCTCTCTCAATGCCTTCTGGATTTGTACCTCTCTGGCTATCAGGACATCATCCAACCACAAGTCGTAACCCTCAACCCGTCTAAGGTTCCCCTTGCGCCTCATTATGCTCAATTTGTTACGTAGTGATTGTAGCTGGAGGATGATTGTTCCCCCGACCCCGACTAGCAGCCTTTGGATTTCAGTCTCTATTCCTGTTGCATGTTTAATAATGTCAGCAACCTCATACTCCAGATAGTTAGGCTCCATCTGTCCATTGCCCATCTGCCATCCTCTGATTACCAGATGTTTTTTCCTCAGCCATCTTGCATCAAGCTTTGGCTGTACCTCTTCCTCTGGAAGCCTGACTGGTCCCCTTGGTCTGGACGAGTCCTCCTCTGCTGGATTTCTCCCGCTAGTCCCTGGAGATGTGCTTTTTCTCTGTGACCCTTGTCTCTTCCTCTGTCTCCTTGGGGATGACCATTGACGGTCCTTGTTTTTTTGGGGTCTGTCCTCTCCAATGTGAGACACCCCACCCCTGACATCCGCCCTGTCTTCTCCACGGTCTCCAGTCCACCTGTCCTGTCTGACCTGCTCAACCGCACCAGGTGAGACATAACCCTTCAATAACGCTGCAAGTGGATTTAGTGACACAATTGAATATTAATCAATCAATAGTTTTTATCTTCCGATAAATCAGATACACATCTGTCAATTGGTAGTAATTGATATGACAGTTGAAAATAATTTTTTGTCACTCGCGCCCGCCCAAACCTTTAGCGATTAGTCTAGCTTTATTACAATCTAGACTTCCATCAGATTTCAATTTCACTCGATAGACCTAGCGATCTGGTACCACTTTTCTCCGCTTGGCAATGTTACCAACGTCCATGTCTCATTCTCATTCAACGATGCGATTTCATCATTCATTGCTTCACACCATTTTTCAGCTTCCTCTGACTTCATTCCTGATCTGTACGGATCGGGAGAGACATCTTCTGTCACAAATTCAGAACAAAACTATTGAACCAACGTGGTTTTCGATTTTTTTGTGTTGGTCTAGATGAGATTACTGGCTCTGTCGAAGTTTTGCACAGACGTTCATCTTCTTGTTCTTTGACATGATCAACATCATCAACATCATGGTCAGGATCATCAATGTCATGATTATCTCCTCTTTGTTCATTTTCATCTACTACTTCAGGAACTTGCCCCAGTGTTAGAGTAAGATCTCGGATACATTCAATTTTCTTCTCTCTGGAAAGCCAAATTCTGTAACCATTTTTATCTTCATCTTTGTCAGTATCCAAAGAGCTAACTTTCCATACGTTTCTTATTCTACGTCTTCCTTTTCTATTGTGGAATGACAGAATTTTTCTCGTCATTGAATTCCAATTAGTCCTGTTTTCACATCTTCCGATTGCATCATATTTTCTAGGTTGTTAAAAAATCGGACCTGCCAATGAAAACAGCCATTGGTCTGGCAATACACGTGGCATATCATAGCTCTGTACGTACCATCGATCTTTTGTCTGAACTATAGAAAAAGCTGAGTATTGGGAGTGTTCTTGAGAAGTTACAAGTACATCGCACCAAAGCTTCGAAGCTTTTTTCCATGTTATTGCACCTGCGTTCATAAAGCAGCCGGTTGACGATGTTAGCTAAGAGTCTTACTCAATAAAAGTTAATGAATCAACAGAATTGTCTACTTCCAAATACATGGCTTACGCCATCAAATGTGTCGGTCAACAAACACAACGCATCATCACCAATTTTCTTGGGTTCACGAGGGTAGGATCGGCCACAGCAGAACAACTTTACCTGGACTTCAAAGAAATTCTGTCACATAGTGGATTAGATATAAAGAAAATGATTGGCATTGGCACATATAGGGCGTCCAATTTGTGCAGTTGCAACAGCAGTTCATTTACCCTCTTACCGGGAAACCAGCCAACCTTGCAGCTTATCAAGTGCATTTGTCATTCTGTCGCTTTGGCTGCTTCAAAAACTGCAGAAGAATTACCCTCTGAGGTTGAGAATTTAATGAAGCAGAGCGAAAACTACTTCCCTCACAGTTCACTTCCTCCAGTGCGCGCCATGCGCAAGGAATTCAAATTGAGAAGGTTATTTATTTAAGAAAGTCTGAAAAATTCTCTGATTTCAGGAATGTTATAAATAATCAACTTTAGAGCTCATTGTTCTAAAACCTGAAGAGCCCATTCATTGAAATATGTTTGACGAGGAGTAAGAATATAATCCCACAAATATTCATCTCCATCATATTTTAAAAATAACGCAAGAAAAAATTTATATTTTTCAATTATCCTCTGTTATAGATTCTGCTATGAATTGTAATGAATGGCTCGCCGGGTTGCCAATCCTTTTTTTTTTTATTTTAAAAATCCCTTTCAATTTTTCAACTGGCGTGAAAATGGAATTCCTTTCAATTTTCACGCTGCCTGAAAAGTTAAAAGGAATTCTGAGATTAGTGACTAGTTCTCACACTGCCTTGTCATCCTTTGTTCCCGATAATATTGAATAATGCCCTACATCCGCTCGTTCTTGACACTCAATATCAGAGTGTGTCACTTTCAGAGTACAAAATCAACGGAGGGGAGAGGGCGTACTTTCACTAATCCTTCTACCTCTGTCCTAATAATCCTGAATTCAACGAATTATTGCAAACTATTCGACTATGAATTGTAATGAATAGCTGAGTAGATTCTGAATACTCTTTCCACTTCTGTTTAAGGATTAAAAGGAATTCTGAAATTAGTTACTAGTGTCCACCCCGCCCTATCATCCCTTGTTCCTGGTAATATTGAAATAATGTCCTGCACCAGTTTTACTGGAAGACTTGTATGATTACGCATCGCTTTCAGGGTAAGAAATTAACGGGAAAAATTGAAAAATTCAATCAATGTTGTTCTTTATTTACAGGGATCACGAACGAATTGCCAACGTAAACGTTTCAAACAAGATGATCATTCTACTACAATTTCAATTATTTATAATTCTACCATACAATTATATTACAATTTACGAAAATTTCCTTTTCTCCATCAAATGTGTTAAATAAAAGTTATTAGTGTTTTTGTCGCTAATGGACAATTTTTCAACAGTTTTTTATTAATTACAAATAATTGCGCCACTCCGATTGCCACTCCATTTAGATATGTGATTCAGGATAATTTTCTGAATTTCTTGGTGTAGATTTCATCATATGGATTTTAAATTGGATTTGAGACCTTTTTGATATCTTCATTGCCTAGCCTATGGTTGCGTTGTCGACTACACCCTGGCTGGTTTTTTACAATGCAGTTTCCGTGATTCTCAAGCAGTGGAAGGAACTGAAGGAACTCTCTGCTTAGGCAGCAACATCATTCGACCAGGAAAATACAGATGTTCGAATGTTAGCAGAGGCATACAATAAGGATGACGTGTTATTATATTTGGAATTTCTGGAGACTGTTCTCAGAAATGTTATGCCTTTAAATATCGCTTTCAAAAAATCGAAGGCTGATAAAAATCGAACCCTGCCGGTTGAAACAAGAATATCAGCAAACGCTCATTAGGCCTTTCATTTGACCTTCCAGGCTCTTCTCTAAACCGTTTGGCCTTTTTATTTGACCTCGGAGCAACTCAGGTAGACTGGACGGATGGGCCCTGGTTGACCCACACTAGCAGTGTAAGGTAGATACGTGGGCCTTACCTGGGCACTGACGTCAGAGGGTAAGCCTGGGTCCTCGGACGTTAATGTCCCAAACTTGTATATAAAGAGGCTGGGGGGCCTAGGGTAGTTAGTTGTTAGTTGCCCATTTACATAGACGGTAGACAAAGTCCTTGCAAGAGGCAGTTGACGAATAAGTGTATTACGTGTAAACCAAGTGTGAGACTTAGAATTACATATTTTGTATATCAATTCTTTCATTAAACTGTGGTGTTGAAATATTAAGCTGTTTTATCTTTTCAAAAAAGTGATCCCACAATTGGTTTATATTGCGTTGTCAATCACTCGGGGTCCTTAACAATGAATCCAGAGTTCATAAACCAAAAGATTAATCATAGAATGCACGAACTCAACATGAGCCGTTCAATTAATGGAGAAAACGTCAACTTGTTTCCTAAGCTAAGGGAGGATCCTGCAAGATTTATCAAGTATATGAGAATGACTGTCCCTACTTTTGATTATATTCTGTCAAAAATTAGTCCATCGCTTATCAAGGATTGGTGTAACTTACACTCTCAACCGATTATGCCAGAAGAACGATTGGTTCTGACGCTCAGGTAATTTATTTATGCAAATTTAAGCGTTTGATTTTGGAATGAAATGGTTTCAAATTTCGTATTATATCGTATGTATATTAATTATAGGTCATCACTTTTCAGGTTCTTAGCGACAGGAAGTACATACTCAGAATTATCGTTTTCCTTCAAGATGGGAATCAAAACGGTTTCTGACATCGTATCTGAGACAATGGATGTCCTATGGTCGACACTGACAACTACACATATGCCAGTTCCTTCCGTCACTGACTTCATGAAAATATCCCAGGATTTTCAAACCAAATGGAGAATGCCGCATTGCATTGGAGCAATTGATGGACGTCATGTCTCCATAAAAAAGCCCCCACACTCTGGAAAATTGTATTATAACTTCAAAGGGTATTATTCGGTTGTTCTACAAGCCGTTGTTGACGCCAACTACAGATAAAGCACCCTTCCTACAGAAGGAAGAATTGTTGCTGCTAAGGTCACAGATGGAAGCTGTAGGCAAATTAAATAAAGGATGTAATTGCAGCGTTATTGAAGGGTTATGTCTCACCTGGTGCGGTTGAGCAGGTCAGACAGGACAGGTGGACTGGAGACCGTGGAGAAGACAGGGCGGATGTCAGGGGTGGGGTGTCTCACATTGGAGAGGACAGACCCCAAAAAAACAAGGACCGTCAATGGTCATCCCCAAGGAGACAGAGGAAGAGACAAGGGTCACAGAGAAAAAGCACATCTCCAGGGACTAGCGGGAGAAATCCAACAGAGGAGGACTCGTCCAGACCAAGGGGACCAGTCAGGCTTCCAGAGGAAGAGGTACAGCCAAAGCTTGATGCAAGATGGCTGAGGAAAAAACATCTGGTAATCAGAGGATGGCAGATGGGCAATGGACAGATGGAGCCTAACTATCTGGAGTATGAGGTTGCTGACATTATTAAACATGCAACAGGAATAGAGACTGAAATCCAAAGGCTGCTAGTCGGGGTCGGGGGAACAATCATCCTCCAGCTACAATCACTACGTAACAAATTGAGCATAATGAGGCGCAAGGGGAACCTTAGACGGGTTGAGGGTTACGACTTGTGGTTGGATGATGTCCTGATAGCCAGAGAGGTACAAATCCAGAAGGCATTGAGAGAGGAAGCAGATCGTTTGAGCCAGAACGGACGAGCAGTCAAAGTGGGATATGCAAAGATTATTATTGATGGAGAAGGATGGAAATGGGATGAGCAGGATGGTGATTTTAAACGACTCTCTCGAAAAAAGTTTTTTCGTGAGAGAAGAAGACACTAAAAAACCGATCCGAGCCGTCACATGGAATATTGCAGGGCTGAAAAATCTTAGGCGAGCCTGGAAATTCCTCAAGGAGTATGACATAATCATGCTACAAGAAACGTAGGTAGAGCAGAAAAATTGGGATAATTGGATGAAAAAACTCGACAAAACTTATTTATGGAAGATGAAGGCAGCAATAAGAATCCACAAAAAAGGTAGAGCCATTGGAGGACAGGTGATTGGGGTCAGACGAGACCTGGGTAGGGTGGTGAGGATGGAAGAGTGGAAGTATGGCTTCCAGCTTCATGGCCTGCGATCAGGAACTGGCTCACCCCTCAGGCTAATTTCAGTTTACAATAATGTAGGCATAAAGAATATTGTGACGGGGTTGAGACCAGTACTGGAAGAGGCTGTAACCCTGGATGAGGATATAGTGCTAGCTGGAGATTGGAATGCGCACACGGGCACCCAGCAAGGCCCACAGTCTGATGATGAGGACCGTTGGTTGTTACAGCCAAGAAACTCTCAGCACACCGAGGTAAATGCTGCTGGAAGAACACTGCTAGGGCTCTGCGAGGAATTTGGGCTACTAATCATCAATGGAACTACAAAAAGCGATCCAACAGGCAAGACGACCTTTGTAGGGAAGGGATGTAGGTCGGTAATTGACCTGGTCATGTTTAGAAAAAATGCTTTGGGGAATGTAGTTACAGATTTGGAAGTAGTCCCCAGGTTGGAATCAGACCACTTGCCAGTTTGCTTTGAGCTCAACTGTGGAGCGAGGAGAATAGGACACACGGAGAAGGGAATGGAGACAGAACCCTCACCGAAACAAGAAGTGATAAAATGGGACAATATGAAAGCAGCTGATTTTCGGCTGGAGCTGGAAAAAATATGGCCGGCACCTGAGGGACAGGAGGAAAAAAAAGAAAGAGGTTTTTTCTCTGAAGAAAAAGAACCGGACTGGCTAAGAGAAGACTATAAGGAGCAGAAAAGAGTGGTCTTCAGCTGTTTGAAAGCCCGCCTGGCAAATCCAGAGTCTCAAGAGCGGACAGAGAGACATCTAGAAGAGAGGAGGAAGCTCCAGAAGATGCTGAAAGAGCAGAAAAAACAGCACCACGAGGCAGAGTCGCAGACTCTGGAGAGCTGTAAGAGCATCTCTCAGTTATGGGCAATATTAAATAAATATAGGCCTCGTAGATGTATGCAGAGAGGAGAAATCTCGGATGAGAACTGGCTGAGACACTTTAAGGAGATAATGGGGGCATTGGGAATAGAAGCGGAGAACGCTGAAAGAATAGTAAGGAGTTGGGAGAGATTTGATCATGGTACAGAAATAGAAAGGGCAGTCGAAGATGTTAATGTGGAAGGCCTGGAAGAAGAAGTAGACCTGATGAGCATGGAGCTAACAGTGGAAGAAGTCTCGCAGGCCCTCAAGGACCTGAAGAATCGCAAAGCTCCGGGGGAAGATGGGGTTGTGAGAGAATGTCTCTTAGCTCTACCACCAGAAGGACTAGGCGAGTTATTCCTAGTTCTGCAAGAAGTATGGAAGACAGGTGAGCTAGTCACAGGCTGGAACAGGGCCAAAATATACCCAATCTATAAAGCGGGAGACGTGAACGATGCTGGGAACTATAGAGGCATCGCCCTCCTAGATGTGGGATACAAGCTACTAACGAAGGTCATGGCAAATAGGCTTTATACTTGGGCAGAATCAGACAAGGTGCTGTGTGAGAGTCAAGCTGTTTTCAGGCCCAATAAGGGCACCAGGGACCACATCTTTGTACTAAATGCTCTGATAAATAATCGCCTGAAGGCCAAGGGAGGGAAGTTATATGCACCGTTTGTAGACTACAACTCAGCCTACGATCTGGTGAACAGAGATAAACTGATGAAAAAACTGTGGGATTATGGAGTGAGAGGGCGGATGCATAAAATGCTAAGGGGCATTTATGCATGTACGGAAAATGATATTCTGACTGGAAAATTGATCTCAGAAGGATTCATGACGTGGTCTGGGGTCCGTCAAAGATGTCCGCTGAGCCCCATACTTTTTGCTTTATTCATAAATGATATAGAAAGAGTCTATAGGGAACGTGCAATCGGAGGAGTGGTAATGGGTAAAGCAAAAATATTCTCTCCAAAGTTTGCCGACGATGTGATTCTAGTGGCAGAATCCCCAGGTGAAATGAAGGAAATGTTGACTACTTTGGAGAGATATTCGAGAGAAAATGGTCTAACTATTGATACAAAAAAGACGAAAATGATGGTGTTCTCCAAAGGTGGCAGGAAGAAAGAAGAGAACCGGGTTCTGGATGGTCAAAAGGTGGAGGTGGTCAGTGAATTTAAATATCTTGGATTCTGGTTCTCCTCGGGCAACAGTTTCAAGAAACACTACAGCAAGATGGCAGCGAAGGCACAAAGACTAGTGAATACTACTTGGGGTTTATTCAAAAGAATAGGAATCAGCTCTTTGAGACGTCGTCTCTACTTACAAAACACCCTGGCCAAGGCAGGATGCATCTATGGGATAGAAATCTGCGGTTGGGATCAATGCGAGATTTTGGAGAGAGTCTACAGGTGGCTGATCAAGATGTCCATGGGCATCAGCAGAAATACCCCCAACTACATAGTGAGACTAGAGTCCAGGCGATCTAGTCTCCAAGTTAAAGCAGTCAACAGAGCGACTCGATACATGGCTGAGGTATTGGGGATGGAAGCTGAGCGTTGGCCTAGAATTTGCCTACTGGAGGAACTCAAAAATGTCACCAATAGGAGCCCATCCAGATGGGCAACCATGATGAAGAAGGTTTTAGAGAAAGCTGGCTGTACAGAGATCATGGAGGGTCTGTGGAAGGATCCAGACGATGAAGAGAGCTTAGAAAAACTGGCAAAAGTGGGAGAAACACTGAGGCAGTTGGAACGGGATGAGGATAGAGGGTACGCTGAGACTTCTTCCTACTGCTATAGGTACCTGGATTGGCTCTGCTCCAACTTGACTGTCTTGCAGGATGATGAGCGTAGATATTTCTACTGGGAGGACCCAAAAGTACCAGGCAAAGTGAAGGAGCAATGGGCTCGCCTGCGCTGTGGAAATCTGGGGCGTTATGGTAAAAAAAGGTTTCACAAATACTATCTGCAGACTCTGCGGAATTGAGGAGGAAACTTTTCTGCATATCTGGGAGTGTATGGGAGCGTTAGACTGTATGGAGGAGAAATGGGCTGGACCCTTCATAGAATGGAGGGGCGAGGCCACGGGAGAGGCTCTTAGGAAGAAATTGATATTAGCCCTGAAAGGCAGACCGTTCAGGCAGTTAACAGATTATGCCTGGCAGTTCATGCAGCTGGATAAAAACTTGGCCAGCATGGCCCCTGAATGCATTGAGCCGGAGGACGAAGGAGGCCAAATAACAGGGATCCCGGGGACCTGATTGAGGGAAGCTCACAAGTGGAAATACGCCACTCAGCCAATCATTAATTATTATTTTGTTTTTTCCTTATCTCATCAGAATACTATAGATTTGTTTTTTGTTTTTTTCTTTTTCTTTTATATGAATATTTATGTACACAAATAAGCTAGCTCAATGCGAGCATTGTGATAAAAATGTAAAAAGCCTAATCGGCTATATATGGTCAATAAATTAAATTAAATTAAATTAAATTAACGCTATATATAAACACTTTTTCAAGGTCGTCGAAAAAAATTAATTCCTTGAGTTTTATGAATGCTTTATTTTTGATGAATTATACAGAGTGAAAGAAAATATTAATGAAAAATTACTTAATAGATATCTGTAACCAATTTTCCCTCAGTTATAGTAGCTCAACAATCTCAAATGAAAGAACTTATACTCTAATCCCCTCCATTCCCTTGAACTCTACTCTGAGACATTGTTGAACTCGTCGATGTTGCAACACTCTCCGAAGTGGAAATCGTGCCTTCAGCAATCTCTAGGCCTGGTGTAATTTGCCTCTGTATGCCTCCCAAATTTACTTCATTGGAAGGATCACTGTGAGATGTTGGCATCTGCAGCATCTGCCTTTGGGAAGGGTCAGGGTTCGTTGCAGAAAATGCAGCAGTTGGTGGAATTTGCCTTTGTACACCTTCCAAATTTGCAATGGAAGGATCCTTGCGAGATGCTGGCATCTGCAGCATCTGCCTTTGGGAAGGGTCAGGGTTCGTTGCAGAAAAGGCAGCAGTTGGTGGATTTTGCCTCTGTACACCTTGCAAATTTGCAATGGAAGGATCATTACGAGATGCTGGCATCTGCAGCATTTGCCTTGAAAAAGGGTCAGGGGCCATTGCAGAAAAGGCAGCAGTTGGTGGATTTTGCCTCTGTACACCTTGCAAATTTGCAATGGAAGGATCATTGCGAGATGCTGGCATCTGCAGCATTTGCCTTGAGAAAGGGTCAGGGACCACTGCAGAAAAGTCATTGTTGTGTGGAATTTGCTTTGCGATAGATTGAGGGCTCACAATTTTTGAAGGATAGGAGCTACTTTCAACAATTTGTATTGGAATTTGATCTTGACGGTACCACTGATTCCCCACGGAACGAAACTGGTTCTGTCCAGGGTAAGGAACTCCCTGCTGCTGAAGATTATAGGCACAGTGGTTATAACTGAGTGGCATCATTGCTGGAAATAATATTTAAATATTGATTATTGGTATTAAGACTTGATCGTTTTTGAAGTGAAACTTCTTTAGGCGCGTCATGGATTTTCGATGACCGGAGTGAAACTCACTCAAGATCGTCACGAAAAACCGTCATGGAGAGGTGGGGGTAACCAGACCCCTGGGGCCCCCCACCACTGCTCACAGTTCACTGTCGTTCTCTCACCGTATCCGCTTACTGAGGTGAGGGAGCCACTGACGAAGGTTCTCTCTCTCTCTGTTCTCTTCTCCTCTCTCTCTCTCTCAGAACCTAGCCAATGACACCACGCCAAGCATCAGCTGCTTGGTTAGTGTACTGCGCCGTGAGTGTAGTACAACGAGTGAAATACGTAATTAATTGTGGTTTATTCGATTTGAAACAGAATTTGAGTGTCAAAAATGAGTAGTGACGAGATAGAAGTGATGAACATATCCGTGGCACAAGAGGAAATATCCCCTGAAAATCACCAAAGAAGAGGAGAGTTTGATTCACACAGTGATAACATTAACATGAGGTAAATATAACCAAGAAGAGTTGATAAATATCTCACAAAATAGTATTGTTGTTATAGTAGGATTGTTTAACATATTGGCGAGATTGTACTAACAGTGAAATATGATGTAGGGATGTAATTTCTACAACTGAAGCGTGTGCAAATAAGCGTCAAAGGAGTGAGTGGGTGATAAATTGTAGGTAAAAGTCGTTAGTCGTTCGATAAGTCGTAGGTCAGCAACCTTTCCATTATATAAAATTAAATCACACAGTAAAATCCAAGCAAAAAGAAACCATTTTCCACTTAAGCCAGCATGCGCAATGACTATTCACAAATCGCAAGGAGGAACATACGATAGTGTTGTGTATACGTATAGCAAAAAACATTCGCAATCCTTAGTTTATGTAGCTTTATCAAGAGTTACAAGTCCTCAAGGTCTCTATATTGTGCCTGCAGAAAATCAGGTGATATTTCATCACGGACGACGAGAAGACACATCAGTAGCTCAATTGAGAAAAGAATTTGAGAGACTTTCTACGGTACGTTTAAAAACTCTCGATCTAGTACTCTTAGAAAAAATTGAGAAAGGAGATATGACGATATTTTCATTCAATTGTCAAAGTATTAAGAAACATGCAACAGACTTACGAGGTAATGTTGTAAAAAATTCGGACATATTGATGCTTTCCGAAACTTGGCTTGACGATGACAGACATGTTAATGTTGAAAATTTTGATTGCATTGTACAATACAAGAGACCCGGTGTTAGAGTAGGCGGTGTAGGTATATATCAAAATGTTAATAGATTCCAATATGTTGTGGTAAAACATAATGACGTTCATGCCCGTAACCATGAATTCGTTTCTAATCATACATCTTCCGTTGGGGATTTGTGTGCTGCAGAATGCTCTCTAGCTAATGGCAAAAAAATTATTATGGTGTCAATTTATATCTCACCAGGTAAATCAATTACAGATATCAAAGATTTTATCCATCATGTACTTTTGCCATACACAGAGGGTGGTTCAAGGTTATTGAATAAGAATTATCACGAAATTCCGATGATTATTTCAGGAGATTTTAATGTAAATTTCGCGAAGAATGAATCTGTAGAGTTATTGAACTTTTTCAAAAACACCCTTAATTTGGATATGGTTAATGATAGGAACATTAGTACGACTAGACACGGGACAACAATTGATGCAGTTTTTGCACGATTCATTAAGGATTTGAGTGCTAATGTATATATTTCGCACTTTAGCTACCATAAACCAATTATCACGATATTAGGAAATAATATTCGCGAAAGTGACAATGAAAATGTCACATGATTGGCAAATTGTAATTGTAATTTTTAATTGTAATATTGTTGTTTATCTAATATTAAATCATTGTGAATAAATTGAATAATTGTAAATAGTATTGGATAATTGTAAATAAATTGAAAATTTTTAGAACTGTATGAGATTCAAAATTTATATTTTCTCATTCATGTATGAGAAAATATAAGGAAGAGAAAATCTATGCTTCGTCGTTGAATTATTTAACCTATAATCTTCAAACTAACCTAAGAGAGAAAAAAAAGAGAATGAAATGAAAAGAGAGAGAGGAATACTAGTTTCACTTCCGTCGTGCGTAAGCTTGACACACCCATTTTTTTTTTTTTTTACTGAACATTCAGAAATACCAAAAAAAAAAACCGAACTGTAAATTTTTCAGATGGCCTATTTGAATGTATTCCTCAGATGGTTGTTGGTTTCATCTCTACTAATTTCATTGGGAGCTTGTTTTCGAATGGTTTTCTTTAATACCATCTGGCGCAGGAAAGATTATTCGGTAAATTGATTGAATAATTCTCGAGATATTGAGCAAAACCGGAATTTAGAGAAATGCCCAAATAGTACATACTATTAGTTAAAATAGCAGATTCCTATGATTCAATTTCACCGTATGAATGTCTTATTTTCAAAATTAGGGATTCTCAATTGAGCTTATCTGACAGGGATATATATAGACATGATCTAAAATATTCAGTTCTCAATATTTTAGACTATTCTGGATCACTTGTAGGTAAAATTAACCAAAGTAGGAATAAGTTGAATATAATGCTTCCATTTGGAAGCAGCAACAGCCAATGGAAATGTAAAAATTGATCAATAATATTTACCGTTATTTGAATTCTCTGATTCACACTCTCTTGGGCTGGGTTTATACTTCGTCTCCCTTTTTATCTTGAGCTGACAGTGTGGCCGAGCTGGATAGGATTGGACAATTTGGCAATCATCATCCTCTTCATGTTCCAATTGTCTCTTTCTTCTTGATATAGCTAGAGGATTAGGTGCACCAGGACTCTCTTTAACTTTGCCATCGTTGATTGATTTCCAGGTAGCGTTCTTGTAGACATAATGGAAAAGCACCCGTGATATATCGTTCCGACAGAGGAGGGTATCCTCTTTTG
The DNA here is from genome assembly GCA_035578325.1 of Coelinius sp. EB29. Lineage (NCBI taxonomy): Eukaryota > Metazoa > Arthropoda > Insecta > Hymenoptera > Braconidae > Coelinius > Coelinius sp. EB29. The sequence goes on from JAOZGT010000005.1 coordinate 6,520,657, forward strand.
GAACCTCCCTCATCGTTGGCAATAGCATTAGGAGGAAAGCCATATTGTTCCTGTCCTGCTCTTCTAAACTGCTAATATGTTCATTCTCAATCAATGGTTTCTCCAACAATGGGTGCTTCTCTCTTTCCAAACGCAGTAGCTCCTCAAGCATGCCTTTTTGATTTTTACTCATGTTTTCCTTCGAATCTGATTCTCCAATTTTGTTGCTTGTTGGAGATGGCTTCATCTCGAAAATGTTTGATAATAGGGCCAGTTCGACTCGTATCTGTCCTCGAGCCCGTCCCCTGACCGGTGAAGTTGAACGCGGCAATGTTCACTTTTGAATTTTTTCACAAGGGATTTCCACTTATTTTGAGCTTGTAATTCTGTAACGAGAAAAATTAATTGATTGTTTGTTTCAGGGATAGGATTGGATATTGAACTATCTTGGAAATGAGTAATGTTAGCGAGTTATCTTGAAAGAAATTTCTTGATAACTTTTTTATTTGTCTCATCATATACTGAATGAGACAATTAAAGGTAAACATAATCATAGGAAAAATCGGAATTCATCATTTGTGTGGGAAATTCTGGGAAACGGAAAAGTATTTCATCGATTTCTGAATTGAAAAATGACTAACGAGATTGATTCATATGATTATTTAGATGTAGATAATTATTAGACAGATAGATTAGTCAGGCTATATCATGGGTGGAATTGTCAATTGATAGATTTATCAGTTTATTGGATTCAGAAGTAATTAAAGTTTAGTTATTGGCACAATAACGAGTCAGGTAACTTGGCTGAATGGAAATTCAGATGGAGAACTATAATCTGTGAAAACCCAAAGATTTTTCCCTTTGAACTTATAACCAAGGGTTTTCGGGATGAGTGTGAGAATATTGGGGAAAATCGGTTCATTAGATTTCCTCGATCCTGAATCGATTGTTTGAAGTAATAAAAGGTTCTCAAAGGGAATATAAATGTGAATATTGTATTCAACGATAAAACACTTGAGAAATTCCTGAATAACTCCAGAACGAATATATTGAACTAAATTTTACAAGATACATTTTTTATGCAAAATTTCAAGATCTATAAAAAAGATTTTCTGATAAATTTTGCTAGATCTCTAAGTAGTGAAAAATTTACTTTTATCTTGTCTCTCAATTATCTTTCTAGTGGAGAGGTTTCGGAAAATTTATCAGGAGAATTTTTTGATAGAAAATTTCAAGATCTACAGTTTGACGTTCTTTTTGTAATTCGATCCCTTTTCAAGATATCATCTGGAGATTCTCCAAACGAGTTTTCAAATCTTCTATTTCACTAGAGAATTGACTAAAAATCCAGATTTTGTATGAATTCTAATATATATTTTTTATCAAATTCTCGGGAAAACATTCAAATTTCCAAAAATCAAAAAATCCCTTCATTAAAATCCCCAACAATTCAATAAGAATGCTCAAATCTTCTGTCGAATCTCACACGAACTTCATCAATTATGTTATCTTCTCAAAACCCATCAAAGTTACACCAAAACGTCAACAAAGTTTGTTCTTTCCCCATCAAATTTCCAACAAAACACTTCTAATATCCACCCACTCTCACCAGCACCAGGACAATTCAACAATCAACATCATCACCAAAAATTAACCGAAACCTCAAAATCTTCAGCTAATCATGGACTCAGATCTCCTAAACGAATGACTTAATTCAAAAATATCAGAAGACCTTTTTTGAAGCTCTCGGAATTTCCTTCAAGAAAAAATTTCGTTATTTTTTGATAGAATTATTAGTCTACGAACTATGAGTAGATTATTAAATGAAGAAAACTTCAAACATGATGAAAATTTGAAATACAGAAATCTTCCTCAAAATCTTATCTATTTACTAACCACCCAAAATATTCAATTAATTGTGCATGATGAATTGGTATGAATAACTGATGAGAATATTTATTCCATTATTATTATTATTAATGAGATTATTGACTTCGAAGGAAAATGATAGGAGAGAATTATTTTGGATAACCAAATTTCGTTAAAAAACAGGTCTCCTAACATTTGCCTTTAAGTCAACTGGTTCATGAGTTATTGAGTGTACAGACTGTTGTATCCCTTTCATGTTCTTCGGATCTTCTTTTTTTATAGGAGAAATCCGGGCAAAGTGGAATGGTAGGGAAAGTGGGAGGACGAGAGGGAATTCGCAGATGAAACCTTTGGTCCAGGCTAAATGGAGAAATTAGATGTCATTCTTCTTTATTTGCCATTTCATGTTGTCTATATGATTCATTGGGCCCTTTATACCCAACTTGTAGCTTTTCCAAAAAAAAAAAAAGGAGAAAAAACAGAGTCGAGAGAGAATGAGAAGAATGTAAAATGGTTCTTCATCCCATTCATTTTTTAGTTTTTGCTGAAGAAAAGCCAAAAGTAGGATGCAACAGGCATGCCAAATTTGTTCCTTTCGTGAATTTTCTACAATAAACGTGTAGCAGAACTAACGTGACGCACGCAATTGTCAAAATAATCAGAAAACATTGAATAATTGTACTTGACGATTGCAAACGTTGTGTTGGTTATGCGCCTACTGCGCATAATATTGAATCTCCTTTATCACCTGAAAGAATAGAAGTATACTCACTTGACACACGAATATTAGCGGCAACTTTGTCCCACTCGGTGCCAACGTAACCCTTAAATCGATTCTCATGCACTGATTTATCCCAAATGGCAGGTCTGCGATGAACTTCTTCGATTAGTTGGGTTACTTTAAGATCGTCCATGTCTAAACACACACTGTCCCGAGTCTCATGTGCTTTTGCTGTGCAATCGTGTTTCAACCGGACGTTTCAACTTGTGCGGCGTTGCCATATTCCGCCAGACTGCGTACATCGTCACTCAGTCGTCCATCGGTCGGCAAAGTAGGTATGCTTTGAATATCGAGCTCATCGAGTATAGATAGATCGCGCACGAGAGCTGCTCGTGCGCAATTGTAGTCGATCGGTGTACATCGGGAGAGCTCGAACGACGCTCGGGCAGATCTCAGACGACGCTGGAACGGATCTCAAAGAACGCTCGAGCAGATTTCGAATAATGCTCGAGCGGACCTCGAATAATACTCGAGCGGACCTCGGACCATAGCTTAGCAGAGGGTGGCGCGAACAAATGTTGAGCTGTTTTAATCCATTGAACGGCAGAGTTCATGGAACGTATCGGTGTGTGTGGAGTGCGCGGGAGGGGGAGGCGTCAACCTGTGAGTGCGCCATAACGAAGGCCCAGTTGCGCACGCACACTTACACAAAATGGCGTGCAGTGGGTCACCGTGATCCTGTTCAATGGGTTAACCTCACTGATCTCTATACTAACTGGATGACTTGTCCTGTGTAACGTTTTTGACGAAAATTGAAAACTCACCCAGCACCGCGTTTACCGGGAATGTTACTAACGTCAGACTCAATACGCTTGCGTAGCTGTGGTCCCGAGTAGGGAGGAGTGGTAATTTAACCTTCACCGTTTGGAAATATTCTTGACATTTGACCGTTCAAGTGCTCACCGAATGGAAAAATTTAAATTAATTACCGCTCCGTTATTGCTAGGATGCTGGCGCAACTGCCATGCGATTGTATATACGTATTTAATAAATAAAATTGAATTGAATGAATCTCTTTTAGGAGTATCAAGCGTTTTTAAATTACAAGGAGAGTATCGATAAATATATTGAAATAACGATGAAGTTTCAGTTATAGAAAAATATAATTGCAATATCGAATTCCCTCTGCATGTCCAATTGTGAGTAAGCATTAGTCTGAATGTTCACATTAATCCTCATCGCACGCTCTGATTTTTTGTAGAATAAGATTGATTTCATCTCCATCACTCAATCATCATTATATCTTAGCTTGTTATAAATGCTACGATTGTTTGATATATTACCCCCTGATGATCTTTGCGCGCACGATCAGATAGTTCATTCAAATTTTTTATCCTCATCATCCGCAATAGATCATATAATAGATATAAAAGCTCGCCAGAATAGAAAACAATGTGATAATTCTTATGATATTCTTCGTGTCCCTAAGAGTACAAGAAATGTGCACGATTTCGCTTATGTTCAATATATTACAAATCTAGGGCCTCGTCAAAATTGCTCATGCAAACAATGACGCTTCGGGTTTTGGGAAAGAGGTCCGCCTCTTTTCCAAAATTCACATAACAAAATTATTGTAAATTATCAAAATAGCTTACCCCTCCACCTCAACTCAACAACTAATTGGTTTCCTTCACTCCATATCGTACAGCTCCATGTTGATAGTACAATACCCAATACCTCATATCTTTTCATTTTTTATATCGGCTTTCACACTCACTATACAAGCACCAAATGGGAAAGCCAGAAGAGCAACTGGAGATGATAATAAAGAGCCAAACAATTCAGGTGAGTTAGAGTTAGATACATTAGAGACTATTCAATTTATAGCAGATTCAGGTGCAACTGATCACATTATTAATAACAAAACAATTTTGAATAATTTTGAGAGAACTGGAAATAAGATCATCAAGAGTGCTAACAAGAATGACATAGCAGATATTCAGGTAGATGGTAGAGGGGATCTTCTGTTAATGTCAAGTTCATCTGAGAAGAGAATTATTAAACTTACAAATGTTATTGCTGCCAAAGATATATCAGAAAACCTGTTATCTCTTAGAAAATTAGCAGATAAGGGACTTGGTATTTATTTAGACGACAAAGTACTTAGAGTTTATGATAAAAATACTGACGAGACAATCCTAAAAGGAACGTATGATAAGCCAAACTGGAGCATAATTCTTCGAGTTAAGAAGAGTGATGATGAGTATAAAGAGAATCCAGAGGATGGATCATACTGCTGTAGAGTGCAAATAATTTCAGACGATGAGCGTTCAAAGCAATCTCAGACAAGCATTCAAGATGAAGAGTTAAAAAATTCGGAGGGAGAGGTTGAAGAGTTAGAGAATGCTAGTTCTGCGATTGGGAGGGAGAATGAAGAGAAGCTCATGTTTTCAATTGAAGACAAAGAGGTCAACATCGATACAGAAGGTCAACTCGCATGGGATGTCACACAGATTTCCAGAGGTGTAACCAAAATAGATAACCTAGAAGCAGTAGAAAATATAGAAGAGAAACTAGAGTCAATCCCATTTAAGAAGAATTTAAAGAGGTCAGAGAAATTAAGCGAGGGCATGTTGTGGCATTTTCGATTAGGTCATGCATCGCTGAGTTACCTGAAGAAATTACAGAAAACTGTCAAGAGTTTAGAGAAGGTAAACTTCGATGAGTCAATTCGAGAGTGTGAAGTTTGTATAATGGCAAAAATGGAGAAGCTACCGTTTAGAGAAACAAGGACTAGAGCTCAGAGATCACTACAAGTAATACATACGGATACGATGAGTCCAATAAAACCGACGTCACATCCAGGGCAGAAAAGATTCATCACTGTATTCGTGGATGATTACTCTCGGTTAGCCAGAGCATATCCTTTGAGGACAAAAGATGAATCAGGCAAAGCGCTTGAGGAATTTCTCACTTCAACTAGAAATTTACTGGGTAAGAATGAAAAAGTATGCTATGTGAAGTCCGATCAGGGCACTGAATTCACAGGAAAGAAGTTCTTAGAGATTTTAAAAGAAGAGAAAATAGAGATAGAATTAACACCACCTTACACACCTGAACATAATGGAGTAGCGGAGAGATTTAATGCAACGATTCAGAGAAAAGTCAGAGCATACATGTTTGATTCAGGATTACCTAAGACTATGTGGGAGTTTGCTGTTAGCACTGCCGTGCATGCATATAACAGGACTCCTCATAAATCCATAGAGTTTGAGAGTCCACTCAAGAGATTCGCATCACATACGAACTGTCATTTTGATAGAATCAAAAGGTTTGGGTGCATAGGATATATCAAAATACCAAAGCCTGATTCGAAGTTCTCTGAAAGAGCAATCAAAGCAGTGCTGGTGGGATACACAACCACTGGGTATTTATTATAGCACCCCAACTCAGGGAAAATTCTAGAATCAAGAAATGTGAGATTCAATGAGAAACTGGTGTACAAAGAGGTGTACAAGAAAGAGAAAGAAACAAAAATGCGAGAGTCAAGAGAAGAGGAAGAGGAAAGTGACTTAAATTGGATGAAAGTTTTTGAAGAGGAAAAACCAGAAGAAACGAATGAAGAGAAACTGCTTGAAAAGAGAGAGCAGCCAAGGAAGAGAGGAAGACCAAGAAAATCAGATCAAGAGAAAAACAAGCGACCAAGAGTAGAAGAACAAGAGAAGAACAGAACTCCAATGACTAGAAGCAAGAGTAAATTAGAGACTATGAAAACAGTAAAAGTCTGTATGTAGCAAAATTAGTTGAAGACATAAGCTATGTCAGCTACACTGGAGACTCAGGAGCCACCGAGAATTCAAGAGTTGATGACACACAAGAGAAAATCATTAGAGAAGACGAAGCCATATATTGTCTTATTGCAACATTAAATAGGGATCCAAGTACATATAAAGAAGCATTGCTCAGTAGAGAAAAAGGGAAATGGATAAATGCAATGGATGAAGAATTCAATTCTATAGAAGTAAATAAAGTGTGGAGACTCGTGAATAGATCAGAGATAAAAACACAAGGAAAGAGACCAAATATCATCGATTCAAAGTGGGTATTCAAGAGAAAATTAGAGACTGATGAATCAACCCGATTCAAGGCGAGACTGGTGATTAGAGGATTTAAAGACAACAATGAATACGATTTAAGAGAAACATATGCACCAGTGTCCAGATTGCCAGTTATTCGATCAATAATTGCAATCATTAACAAATATGACTTGCTGGCATGTCAATTGGATGTTAAGACAGCATTTTTGAATGGAATAATAGAAGAAGAAATTTATATGGAAATTCCAGATGGTTTAAGAGTAGATGAAAACACAAAAAGAAATAAAGTATGCAAATTAGAGAAAGCACTTTATGGATTAAAAATTAGTCCTAAAAAATGGAATAAGAGATTTACCGAAGAAGTGAGAAAGATTGGATTAGAAAATGATTTACATGAACCGTGTTTGTACACTTGGAGGAAAGAAGGAAAAATGGCAGTGTTAGTATTATATGTAGATGATATTCTGTTGGCTGGAAATGATGAAATGAAATTAGAAGAAATTAAAGAGCAACTTAATAGAGTATTCCAAATGAAGAATCTAGGAGAACCCAAAAGTTTCCTAGGTATGACAATTGAAAGGAATCGAAAAGAAAAATACATCAAGATTCACCAAACGAAATACATAGAGAGCATTCTAGAGAAATTTCATATGGAAAACTGCAATCCTCAAAGTACACCCATGGTGACTAGACAAGTGAGCAATAGAAACATAAGGAAGAAAATGGAAGAGTCAGAAGTTAAGAGAGACGATAAAAAAGATGGGGCGGCTGTATCTAGTGCAGCACTAGCTAGTGCCGTTGATACACCCGATGGATTTTTAACGTGGACACGTCTGGGTTGCCCACTTAATGTTGTTGGAATGAGAGGAGAGTAGAAAGATCTTCTGGAACATCATGCTTCATAATTTCTGTATAATTTAAGATGTCCGTTACTTCAGAAAATCATGGAATGTTCTAGAATTACAAAAGAATGATATTTTGTAACTCTTTAGAACATTTAAAGCTCTCTAGAACCTTCCATATTTTTTCAGAGTAACGGAGATCCATATTTTGAAATTTTTCAGTAGATGCTAAACCTTTCCAAGATATTCTGGCATTTACTAGAACATTATATAACTTTCAAAAATATTTTAGAACTTTTTGGAACATTCCAAAACTTTCCAAAATATTTGAAAACTCTGAAGCACCTTCTAGAACCTTCTAGAACTTTTTAGAACATTCTAAAACTTTCGAGAACTTTCTAGAATATTCTAGAACTTTCGAAAACATTTTAGAACTTTCTAGAATATTCAAGAACTGTCGAGAACATTATAGAACTCTGAAACACCTTCTAGAACTTGCTAGAACTTTCGAGAACCTTCTGGAGCTTTCTAGAACCTTCTAGAACTTTCTAGAACTTTTTAGAACTTTCGAAAACCTTCTGGAACTTCCTAAAACTTTTGAGAACTTTCTAGAACATTCTAGCACTTTCGAGAATATTCTAGAACTCTGAAACGCCTTCTAGAACTTCCTAGAACCGCCTAGAACTTTCTAGAATATTCTAGAACTTTCTAGAACTTTCTAGAACATTCTAGAACTTTCCAAAACATTTTATAACTTTTTGGAACATTCTAGAACTCTGAAGAACCTTCTGGAACTTTCTAGAATGTTCTAGAACTTTCCAAAATATCTTAGAACTTTCCAAAAGAGACTAATTTGGTTCTGTAGAGTAATCCGGAATTTTACATCGTCTTGACATAATGAAGCGTTTTTAAGATAATGATGGAATTATTAAACAATAAAATGAGGACCTTTGATAGCTATCGGTTTAACACAAACAAAATTTTTAGGTTATTCAAGGCTGTTTCTCAGATCGTTCAATGGAAATCTTTTCGGATAAAATCATCTGTCGGTATATTACCATTGGTTGGTAATTTATCGATGGGTTTATTGATTTCATAGTTGACCGATAGATGGCGCTTCATAAGAAATTTTTACAAAATCACCCTCAAAATGAAACGATAGACGTGTCCACGTCAAAATTAAGAAAGTACCATATAGAGAAGCCATAGGCAGTCTGATGTACCTGGCAAATGCAACACGTCCTGATATATCATTTGCAGTGAATTATCTGGCAAGAAAACAAGTAGAGCCAACTGAAGATGACTGGATGGATGTAAAAAGAATATTCAGATATCTCAAGGGTACTGGTAATTCAGGATTAGAGTTCAAAGCTGAAAACGAGCAATTAGAGGCATTTACAGATGCAAGCTTTAGAGATCATGAAGACTCAACTTCCACAGCAGGTTATATAATTAGATTATTTGGAGACATAGTAGCTTGGAGAAGCCACAAACAACAATATGTTACCCTGTCAACATGTCAAGCAGAGTATTTGGCTATGAGTGAAGCGTGTACTGAAATGGTATCACTCGATAAGGCCATCAGATACGTTATTGGTAAAACACTTTACCCAATAACCATCTGGTGTGATAATAGAGCGGCAGGTGATTGCACAAAGAAAGATGGAAATCATAAACTCAAGATGTTTGATGAAGAGTTAGACGAAATAGACGAAAATCTTAGAGCAAGAGAGAAAAATGGCATTAGAAAACACATGGCAGACAGTCACGGGGACTGTGTCAAACAATGTGTCATTCAGAACAAAGTTAGAGTTGAATGGATAGCTACTAAAGAGAATCTAGCTGACTGTATGACAAAGCCCTTACCATTAGATGCTCATAAATACCTAAGAGATAAGATGATGACTTAGATGTTTTAGAATAAAACTTGAAGAACATAGTTGTCAATATTTAATGAATATTATTGTGATTTGTTTTTGATTCCAGCTAAGAAATAGAGTTGAGAGATACTAGAGATGTTATCACCACGTCCGGAGTAATTGACGACCAAACAACAAAACCGGATCAATTTTATTATTTCCGACCATATGTCCATTATATTTTTACATTTCCATATACTACAATAAATCAAGAGAAGAACATCGCCGAAGGGAGGGAGTGTTAGAGTTTGAATCTTCGACGATGGTTGGTTGGACTGTGACGCCGTCTGGTGGTGTATCTGAGTGACCCGTTAGTCGAGACGACGTTGTGGCTCGTGTTTCACTCACTCGGTGTTCTACCGTGCTACAGACAACTCGTATTGCGTTGTACATTAAGAGACAGAAATAAATATTCACTTAACTATCATAATCAACTGAGTTAATTATTAATAATCTCGAGTATTCCCTGCATAACTATTCCAACAGTTATTAACATGGATACAGCGCCCGCTGAAAGTGAGATTTAAATTGAAAAAATTTTTTTGTCGAAAAATAAAAAAAATTTGTTTTTGCCAACAATATTGTGTTACAATAGCATTGATTTCAATCCTTTCATGTTTCCAATTTGCCATCATGAAGTTTCACTTCTTCCGCGCGGAGGGACTCCACGCACTTTTTTATTTTTATATACTGGTTCGAAAATTATTAAATTATTAACATTCGTTCGGAAAATCTAAAATTTTCACTATATTGGGACAATAAATGTATAAAATGAATTCATTTACTCTCGGTCAGTCCGCTGTAGAAGCGAGAGAGACAGCGCTATTAGAGTCCCTGCGTAACACAAAGACGCTCGATCTTTTCGAGCGTCGTCGCCATTCAAACATACAAATAAAATGTTTAAACATTGAAATTATGGATTATAATCATTATGTCTATTGGGAAATCTATTGGTCTTGCATTTCAATCTTTCTTCATTTCATTTCACGATTATGGATGCAGAGGAGCCGTTTATCATAACAAATAGCATTTCTATTGTTGTTAAATTTCTTAAAACATTGAAAAAAAAATTACAAAAATAAGTTGGAGTGTCAATTCACGTGTCGAATGGAGTGCACGTCAAAGTCTCCAACGGCAATGTCCTCCAATTTTTTTGACATCTGGAGCAACTTCAGATGTTTTTAGAACAAAAGAGGGATATTTATGGGAGATGATTAGAATTAATTAAGAACATATATTTCGTTTTTTAGTTTATTCTCTATATTTTTTCTCTCTGTACCTCTAGAGATATTTTGGAGTTTCGTTCATTTTTCTGAAATGAACCGAACTTTGTCTAGAATTTCTGCCAAGACTAGGAAATGATTCAGAAATTTCTGAGACAAACTCGGGAGTTTTTTTGTGTCAAAAATTTCTCTAGAGACTTAAAATTTATCTATTTTTAACTCAAAAAATGTCCCAATTTTCTCCCGAGAGTCAGAAATAATTATAAAAATATCTAGAGACCAATTCGCGAATTTCTGTCTATCTTAAATTTCTCTCGAGACTTGAAATTCATTTTTTCAAAAATAAAAAAAAAAATTATCTCAACTTTCTCCCTAGATTTAGAAATACCAAAGAGTTTTTATATGTCTGAAACTTCTCATCAGACTCCAAAATAATTTTGAAAATATCTAGACGAGTTCGAGACTTGAAATTTATTTTTTAAAAGTAAACGGAATGTTCTAGATTTCTCCCCGGATTTGAGAATTATTCGAGACTTTCTGTGTGTCTTGAATTTCTCTTGAAACTTGAAATTTATTTTTGAAAAGTAAAAAAAATTATCTATCTCTATCTATTCCATTGGTTGGAAAAAAAATTATCTTAGATTACTACCAAAACTGAGAAATCATTTTGAAAATACCTAGACATGCTCGAGAGCTCCTAAATGTCTGAAACTTCTGTCGAGACTTGGTAATTATTTTTCACTAGGGGGCTTCGCCCCCTGCTCGCTCCGCTTGCCAACCCCGGGGGGGCTTCGCCCCCCCGCTCGCTTCGCTTGCTCCCCCCCTCTCTCAGTGCGAGAGTAGTATGTTTGTGCGACAGTAGAATTACATAATTAGTTTATTGAAATCAACAAAATGAATTGATTATTATATATTCTCACATTCTGAAACACAAACCAAAATATTTTTATCAAATGTTCATTCAAAACCTATCAAGAGCAACCGAAATATCAGATAAATTCAATACAATTATCTAAGATTTCCGTTATCTGGGGCCCTTGATCCATATTCTCTTTGAAAACCCAGACTGAAAATACAAAAGAGAACAGGTATTGATTTGAAATATTTGCATGTATCTTCATTTGCAGAAACTATTGGTTACGGGCCAGGTCTCAAGGTTGGCGAGCGGAGCGAGCAGGGGGCGAAGCCCCCTAGTAATGTATAAACAAGAAATGAGAAAACATTTCTCACCTCCGCTTTACTTATTCATCAACAAAGTAAAAAATCACTCACCTTAATTGTGAAAGAGCAATGCACTCATATTAATCACTTTCACTACTAATAATTTCACTACTAATGATTTCCCTTCACCAATAAACACATGAAAAAAAAATGGCATACAACCGAGTGAAGTTGACACTTTCAAAATTTCGTCTCCTTTTGAATCGATCTTTTTTTAATTCAAATTGATAAAACTCGTTCTCTACACAAAAGTCGAGTTGAAGTCGAGGAGTCAGAGGAGTCGAAACTCCTGAAACACTGAAACCCCTGAAACACTGAAACTCCTGAAACACTGGAGAAGGTTCTTGAAAAGACTGAAACACTGAAACCCCTGAAACACTGAAATCCCTGAAACACTGAAAACACTGAAAACACTGAATTTGAATTTTATTATATAGAGAGAAAAGTAAATTTCAAGTCTCGAGTTCGCCTGGATATTTTTACAATTATTATTGAATCTCGGGAGGGAATTGTGACATTTTTTTCACCTTTAAAAAATAATTTTTAAGTCTCGAGAGAATTTTTTTATTAAATCATGAAATAGTTTCTTACAGATTATTTTTGAACTTAGATATCAGAGCATAATTGAAGTTTTCATTTTCGGAACAGAGTAGTTAAACTGCAGGTTATTCACAATAACCTGATCACCTGATGAGAATCTAACCTCAATTTTGAAGCTGTCGGTGTTGAGCCGGATTATTATCTGGTAAAATTACTGGAAATGATAGGAGAATTTAGATTAGAATATTTAAGAGATTGAATGAAATTAATGGTTTATGAAAAAAAAATTTGGGATGGTTGAAAAAAACATGTTTCAACTATATAGTTGCAAAATGACCGTCACCATTTTTTTGCCAATTGAGACGGTCATGGGAAAAGAAAATTGTGACCGGGTCACTGGTCATGGGGGCTTCGTCATGTGACCGTCACATGAAGCCTTCGCATCTCTACGAAAGAGCATCCGCCATCATTCGATAATCAGCTGTGATCGATCCATCTTAGAGAAACGTTATCAGAGCTTTTTTGAGAATTTTCTTCCTAAACACTAGTATAATTCTTGCCTTCAGCAGAATTATAATAATCAATAAAGAAAGAGAGGAAATCAGTATCAGCCAGAAGTTACAATCAATAAAAATAGTAGCAATTGTTTCCCATAGGCAACAGTCAATAAATATAAGGGCAATTGTCTGCCATAGGTGATAGTCAATAAATATCAGAGCAATTGTATGCCATAGACGACATAAAATTAAGATCTTAGTGACAATCCGAAAATTGTCTGCTACGAGCGACATCAGAGTGATCATAACAGAAGGAATCGTCAGCTTTTGGCGACAAAACTTCTGCGAGAAAAAAACAGAGGAATTTCACGGAGAAAATAAGATCTAAACGACTCTCCAGAAGAAAAATAAACAGAAAGAGAAAAACTATGCGCCGTAAAGAAGCAAAAAATGGCATGATTCATCCAACGAGTGAGAATGAGACAGCTTCTTGTCAAGAACAACGCGATAAGAACGATGAATCAATTAAGAGTAAAAGACAGAAAAAAAGAGAGCAGATGGGAATCAAATGGACTGATCCATTCATTATACAGGATGTTATCAGCACATACCTCACAAAAATTGGGGGTATGTAGAGTAAAACACAAAAATTAATAGAATCAGATAATAAACATTTAAATGGGGACTATGAGAATGCTTCGTTCTTCAGCCCATCAATAGCAGGGAAGACCGCCGCCATATCATTTCACAATTGATGCATTCAAGTGTTTCATTCACATCGGTGGCTGTACCTCAAATTTTTGCCTTCAATATTAATTCAATTACCGCTGTGGCTTTCACCACAATCGTCGCATCCCATGTTGACTCAATCATCGCAGTGGCTTTCGCCAAAATTTTGCTTTAATACCATATTACCATCATAAGTTACCATAATTACCATAATCAGTTCAATATAAAACTTGAATCCCTTCACGACAGTATCTAACTTCACGTCATCATGGCAGCGGTCCTTCATGATATTATTGGCTGAATAACGGAAAATTCTCATGGTTACTATTTATATGTTTATTACCTGATTTTATTTATTTTTGCGGTATTGAAATTGTATTGTTTCACTCTACGAACCCCCAATTTTTGTGAGATGTGTAACATCAATACCCTGGATATGTGCAAATGTATGTGATGCTAAAATTATTGGGACACGATTTCTCTTGAACGGACGGTGCAATGTCAATTTTTTTTGCTTCAATTATCGCAACTCCATGTAACTTAGAATTGATTAGTTTTTGGGGACGATCGCCTTAGCAGTTCTGTAGTTATTTACAAAAAATATGCGAAAAATTTGACGAAAAATTTGATGGAAAACTGAATTTTCATCGAATTTCTAGTTGATTTGTTGACCATGAATTTTCAATGATGACGATTTGTATTTCATTCACTTGCAGAAACAGAGATTCTTCTTTGCAAATTTTTTTTAGCTTCTCTCCACTTACAATAATGAAGGAGAAACCGGGAAGTTATTGTTGCGACCCGCTAAACGGGTCACACTAATATCGCAACGCATTCACCCATGGGAGCGAGCTTGCGAGCGACCAACAACGCACCACTAGTTTTTTTAATTTTTGAAAAAATGAATTTCAAGTCTCGAGAGAAATTTAAGATGGACAGAAATTGGCGAGTTGGTCTCTAGATATTTTTTATAATTATTTCTGAGTCTCAGGAGAAAATTGGGACATTTTTTAAATTAAAAATAGATAAATTTTAAGTCTCTAGAGAAATTTTTGACACAAAAAAACTCCCGAGTTTGTTTCAAAAATTTCTGAATCATTTCCAAGTCTTGGCAGAAATTCTAGACAAAGTTCGGTCCATTTCAGAAAAATGAACGAAACTCTAAAATATCTCTAGAGGTACAGCGAGAAAAAATATAGAGAATAAATTAAACAAGTAGGCGGCAGCGACATGCGGCTATAGATTCGTAACTACAGATTTGCGGTTGTGGAGTTTGTTAATTTTACGTGTGCGTTTTTTATTCGCCATCAATCAATTGATGGAGCGCTTCCGAATGATCCTTTCAATCCTTTTCGCGTATTATTACAGTAAATATTTTGCATTTCATATATCAAAAGTTGAATATCTCCGGAACCACCTGTTCGATTGAGCTGATTTTAAATACCAAACATGACAATCATGAGAGTCACCTTCATGCCAAATTTCAAGTTGATATCTCCATTTTTTCAAAAGTTAGCGTGTTTACAAGGATTTTCAATGAAAAACGAAAAAATAGCCATATCTCGAAATTTTTGTATCAACGGGTATACATATTTTGATTGATCAAGATAGAAGACATTGAGACAAAGGTTTTGAAAAAAAAAAAAAATTAATCGATTCAGTCATTTTCGAGATATTCGATAAAATAGATCCACATACAAAGTTGAATATTTCCGGAACCACCTGTCCGATTGAGCTGATTTTAAATACCAAACATGACAATCATAAGAGTCGCCTTCATGCCAAATTTCAAGTTGATATCTCCATTTTTTCAAAAGTTAGCGTGTTTACAAGGATTTTCAGTGGAAAACAGAAAAATAGCCATATCTCGAAATTTTTGTATGAACGGGTATACATATTTTGATTGATTAAGATAAAAGACATCAAGACAAAGATTTTGAAAAAAAAAAAATTAATCGATTTAGTCGTTTTCGAGATATCCGATAAAATCGATTTACATGCAACGTTGAATATCTCCGGAACCGCTGGTCCGATTGAGCTCATTTTTATTATCAAACATGACAATCATGAGAGTCACCTTCATGCTAAATTTCAAGTTGATATCTCCATTATTTTAAAAGTTAGCGTGTTTATAAGAATTTTCTGCAAAAAACAGAAAATTGGCCATATCTCTAAAACTTTGCATCGACCGGTATATATATCCTGGTTGATTCTGATAGTACACAACGAGACGAAGATTTTGAAAAAAAAAAAGCCAATAGGTTTGGTCATTTCTGAGATATTCACAAAAAACGATTTACAAACAAATCACTATTCCTCAAAAACTACTCAATCGATCGAGCTGAAATTTGGCACAGAATTAGCACCAACTAATACCAACAATCTCACAAAATTTCAGATTTTTCGGAAATGATTTTCTCAATTAATTGGTTAATTTAAGGAAAAGTGACCCCCGAGTGGACACGCGAACAGATGGACATTGGCTCCAAACTTCGTATTTTTACGTTTCAGACCATTCTACATCGTTTCCAACCAAAATTAGAAAATGTAAAAATAGGTCGATGACAATGCTTCCATTCGGAAGCAAAAACGAAATATATATTCTCAATTAACTCGAATCATCTCCCATAAATATCCCTCTTTTCTTCTAAAAACATCTGAAATTGCTCCAGATGTCAAAAAATCGGAGGACATTGCCGTCGGAGACTTTGACGTACACTCCATTCGACACGTGAATTGACACTCCTGTTATGCTCCTCAAAAGTAGAGCATAATGTCTCAATACATTCGGGTATTATGATGACACGAAAGTGGCACCCTTCTGGTGCTTGAAATTTTCCTTTTCCATGCGATTTCTTCAGTTGGCTTTTCGACTTCATAGAGAATTAGTGCTCCATTGAGAATTAACGTAGTGATGGCTTTTTTGACGAAGAAGTGCTCTCTCTGTAGAGATCTATCTCTTTGTACTCGTAGGCGGAAGATGAAGATGTCCATAACAAGAGTTTCCACCTTGACCTCAGGCTCAAGAAATGAATCTCGCGGTACTCGACAGGCAGCAGCTAGGAGCAAGCCAATATTGAAGACTCCCCCCACAACTCGAGGTTGCATTAACTCCCACGGACAGATGTCGGTTGCTAGGGTCCCGAGTTTGGTACCAAAATTCTCCCCTGCTATTCCACTGGATCCTGTCGTGGTCATCCACACCTGTCGCCATTGCTTAAAGGACAATTGTCGTCCCTGGAATTGTACCCTCCAATCTCCGGTAAGGCCCTTACCTGTCCAAAATTTTAACTTATCTCCCCCTTCGTTGGAAGATTTTTGTTCACTTGGGCCCCTGGGTTTTCTGTCTAGGTAATGATACAGCTCAAACATACAGCTCAAACTCTTGCATTTGCTTCTGGTGAACTCCTTTCGTCGGCCCTGCCACATCCCATTGTCGCCTCTGGACCAAAGATGTAAGTTCTGCGGCCGGTTTGTCTGGGATGTTCCTGTCCACTTCATAGTTGATTTGTAACAGCTCCATTCGACCTTTATTTACGTCATATTGTATTTTCAAACATCGAAATAAATTGAGTAACAAACAGTCTTGTATAGCTGCACAATCTTTCTTCATGGTATCAAACAAACCTTCGTCCTCCATGTCAGGATTTTGTAATTGAAACTTGCTCTTGTGAAATCGAGCATGAACAAAAAGTTAAAAAAATTCAATGAAGCCTCGAATCAACTCCAAATTTTTAAATTCACCTCCCCACCTGTAGAGGAGTTCTAACATCAGCAGTTTTGACTTGCACGAATTTTTCTCCTTGAGTCTACAGTTTTTTATATGGAAGATCTCTCCAGCCTCTACATGGGCTGCTTGAAAATTTTCCTTCTGTTTCCTGGCATAGTCGTCACAACCATACTCCAGACGCGGTAATCGCTCGACGACCGTCTTCTGCGTACCATGATGCTCACGCAGTATTGGTCTTGCTACGTCATCAGCGGAATTAATGACCTTACTGCCGTTGACCAACTGCTTTACTGCTTTTGCCGTAGCTTTACTTCCTGGTGATGGCCCTGTGTCCGGATACAGGTCGAATTGTTGGCCATTGATAAACAACACCTCTCCATGTTTTGTCTCCACCCTCAAGCTTGGTGAAGTCAAGAAATCTTGTCCCGGAATTCCCCCAACACAAGGGAAATTCGCAGGGACCACCTGGAATTTATGTCCCAATTTTCTATTTCCAATTTCCAAATAGAGAATCGTCTCCCCCAATTTCGTAACATCAAGGTTGGAAATTCCCCTGAGAACTTGCTGAACTCGTTTTATTTTCGTATTCTTTGATAGTTTACTGATTTTTATCAGCGATGTCCTGGCGCCCGAATCAGAAAGGAATAGCGTAGGCCGCTTCAGCTCGACTGCGGATGATAACACCTGCGTCTTCATAGCGGATGGCCGTACAGGTAGGATCATGGTTTCTTCGTGAACGCTACTCTCTTTGATTCCCTTCGTGGGCTGTATCGCCATGATTTGGAAAGCGCCGACGAGTAAGGACGACGCTTCATCTCCGACCTCTGCGTCACTTTCTTCCTTAGCCCCTCTTTGGTGACTGTCCCTTGAAGGTGCCCCTACAGTGGTGGCTGATTTACCAGGGCTTGAATAGTTTTTCTTATTTGCTTCACAACTGATTTTGTAAGTTTCTGGGACTCCTAGTTTTTTCTTCAGCTTGTGGCAATCGGCAAATTCATGCCCCACATATCTGCAGTATTTGCAGACGGAACCGAAAGCGTTGATGCTACGTCAATCTGACGCAACTGGCAATGATTTTTGTTGTCCTCCTTGCAAATTTTCGCAGTCTTTCGCGTGATGACCTGGTTGTCCACACCCAAAACAATTCCCGGTGGACTGGCGACCTACTGAAACTCTGCCCCCTCCCACGGAATTTTCATTTTTGCCAAAATTTCCTCCACTTTTGCCCTTCCCATTGCCTGTGATCGTTTTTGCAAGATCCACGGCTCCAGTGCAAGCATCGTGGAGTGTTTTATAGTTATGTGCTTGAACGAGGATCTGCAATTGACCTCGCAATCCTTGCTCAAATACTAGTTTCGCCATAGTTTCTAAAACCGTTGTGGCTGCGACTTTATCCCTTTCTGAAAGTTCAGGATGCAGACCCAGCAGCCCGTTCAGGTAATCCATAGTAATTTCCTCCGTGCGCTGGACAAATTTTCCAACATCCTTATTCTCTCGTTGTTGTAGTTTACTGAATTTCGCTTGGAGGCCAACAACATTCCTCGTTTTCCCAAAAAGTGATTCCAACTCACTTTTTAGTTGATCAAATGTCTTAACCGTCCGATTTTTCAATTGTTTGTGCGCTGCACCCTTCAATTTACTGCCCATAATTCCATCGAGCAATTGAGAGTTTAACCCGGGATGGATTAATCTCCTAGCGCTGGCAATAGAATCTAGAAAACAATCCAATTTATCGGGACCATCCCCGGTATAAGGTTTTATCATGGCTAGCGCACCCTTCAAATCTAAAAGATCTGAATTTGCATTTTTAGCCCTCAGGAGTTGCTCCTCGTAAGCGTCTTCTACGAGAACTCGGTAATCATTCCTTTGTTTTTCTACTTCCTCGCGACGCAGCTTCTTCGCGTTTGCTTGTTGCCTTTGCAGACTTACTTCCCCCATAAGATTGTGTTTAACGCCCTCGAGATTACGATTCTCGTCCTCGAGCTGGCGAATTTTCTCCCTAAGCTTCCAGATTGCAAGATTATCATTATTGTTTCTGCCTCCACGAGACAGATTTACTTCGTTGGGTCGAGATGCACCCACATTTCTCCTCGAGGGTATTAAAAACCCCTCAATAACAGCACCTGGTGTGGAAAATTCTTCCACAGGGATAACCTCATCCCCTCCCGGCGAAGCTTCTACTATATCATCCAGGCCCTCCAGCGGAGGATACCGCCCATTGGCCGGATGATTGTTCCGTGGTAACCTCGGGTCAACGCGTTGCGTACTATTTGCTTGTCGACTCCCTGTTACCCCCTCTGGTACAGGAGAATCATCTGCACGATGCACTTCGGCCTGAACAATCAGGTGATTCCCTGCCAACATACTTGAATGCTGTGATTGAATCTACTCACGTTGCATATTAATATTCGCCCTGGCGTCGAATAATTCTATCCTTACACCAGGATTCAATAAGGAATAAGACTCAGCCTCAGAGTCATCCTGTTGATTCCCATCATGGATTCTTCCTAAATCCGTCATTATCAATTATTCCAATAGTTGTTTAGCTAAACTCACGGTTACTTCCTGTCAAGAGGAAATCTCTCGCTACCCCTCCGGTACTACCAAAGTACTATAGGATAGGCTCGAATCTTCTGCTGGTTTACCACAATGGTAATCTTCTCGCTCCCTCGATGAAAAGATCCACGAAAAATCTTCGGCTAGTTTTACCACAAGGGTAATCTTCTCGCTCCCCCGCTGAAGAAAGGTTTGAAAATTGTTGAAATGTGTAGGCCAGTCTACACTCCGGTAGTTCAATCTCCAGATATTGTTTTTCTCGATGTTACTGTGCGATAAGACAGTGGTTGATCAGGCCTCTCTGTCTTCCCAGAAGTATACGCTGCCACCAAAATTGTAATGGACCCGAGCGGAGTGGGTTCTGAGATGGGTAGTCACACAGTAGAATTACGAGAATAAATTATCTTTATTCGAAGATTGATTTTCAATAACTAATTGACAGTTAAAAGTTCGGTCTGTTACGAATGGTAAGAGGCGAACATAAGTTACAAAGAGTTACTTAATTACTGGCCCCGAGACACCGAACTCGTGAGTATTTATTCACTCGCGGTTTCGTATGTCCAGTGGTCGCGTGCCTCACACCTGCATGGTGTACGGTGACACCGATCCGGTGAGCAACCAAGGCCAGTCATGAAGAATCTGCTGATGCAGTGTCCTACTGACTGATTGCGAATATACGTGATACTTTTATTCACGTATATTCCCCTAAGATAAAGAATGAGTTTATTTACATTTCATAACTCTTGCATTCTGGATTATGTGCCACTTTCGTATCATCATAATACCCGAATGTATTGAGACATTATGCTCTACTTTTGAGGGGCATAACACTCCAACTTATTTTTGTAATTTTTTTTTCCAATGTTTGAAGAAATTTAACAACAATAGAAATGCTATTTGTTATGATAAACGGCTCCTCTGCATCCATAATTGTGAAATGAAATGAAGAAAGATTGAAATACAAGACCAATAGATTTCCCAATAGACATAATGATTATAATCCATAACTTCAATGTTTAAACATTTTATTTGTATGTTTGAATGGCGACGACGCTCGAAAAGATCGAGCGTCTTTGTCTCAAGGAGAGTCTACAACAAACTTGCGTATTTTGTTTATATACGTCGTGTTGTAATAAATATAATTCAACTGTTTTTCAATAGTTTTTGATAGCTGGAAGCGTTGCGTATGTCTTGCAATGCATCCATTGTAGCATCACCTTATTAATTACCTTAGCAACGTCGCGTAAACTGACAACGCGCGTCTGTTGTAGACTCTCCTTTACGCAGGGACTCTAATAGCGCTGTCTCTCTCGCTCCTACAGCGGACTGACCAAGAGTGAATGAATTCATTTTATACATTTATTGTCCTAATATAGTGAAAATTTTAGATTTTCCGAACGAATGTTAATAATTTAATAATTTTCGAACCAGTATATAAAAAAAAACTATGTTATTATAAAAATAATCTTGTTTGAAGGCTACTCTGAAAATTAATTATTTTTCATCAAAAACTTGATGAAAATGAACGGAAAAAATTAGAAAAAAATCTGGGGGTATGCGCTTTAAATCTTCTTCAAGGGGGAAAAAAAATTAAATTGAAATTAAAAATATTAATGAATTATAATAAAAATTGTGATTAAAAAATTGTGATTTTTTAATTGAAATTTAAAAAACTTTGATTTAAAAATCACAAAATTTTTAATTACAATTTAATGCGGAAATTAATTTCCAGTTTAATTTTTTAGTGAAAATTGATAAAAATTAGGAAAATTCAAGCAAATTGCGGAATTTTTGTCTTATTTCTGTCTGGAAATATTTGAATTCACTCAAATTTTCAGCAAAGCTTTAAATTTTAGAAGCATTTTTTCCCTACATCAAATTCAGTGTCACTCTTCTGGAAATTACTCCTAGATTGTCCATGAAATATCCATTTTTTTAAAACAGTGTATCGAGGGATTTCCACTATATTGACTTATGGTTCATTGAATAGCAATTAATAACAAAGCTGTTTAAGTTTCTGCCCGACAGCTAACACCTTTGTCAGCTCTTGACACATTTTCTGGAATGAATATAAAAGTGTTCTCACCAGTTTCATACCGAGAATTTTACAAATTGCATATTTTCAATGGAGGCCTTTGCTTTCATACTTTCGCTGAAGTAGAGATTAAGAATTCCACGCCCCTGATTGGCGTATTCGAAGAGGACGGGCAAAATCTCTAAATATAAAAGACATTCACATTTTGGAAATTTGGAAATTATTAACAAACGACATTTCCATTGGAATTTCGGGGGATCTCGTCCAAAAAAAAATTAAAAATATTATTCATTGTAATAAAAATTGCGATTAAAAAATCACAAAATTTTTAATCACAATTTAATGCAAAAAATAATTTCCAGTTTAATTATTCAGTGAAAATTGATAAAAATTAGGAAAATTCAAGCAAATTGTAGAATTTTTGTCTTATTTCTGCCTGGAAATATTTGAATTCAATTCGCCTTTGTTAGCTCTTGACACATTTTCTGGAATGGGTATAAAAGTGTTCTCATCAGTTTCATACTGAGAATTTTACAAATTGTATATTTTCAATGGAGGCCTCTGCTTTCATGCTTTTGCCGAAGTAAAGATTAAGGATTCCTCGCCTCTGATTGGCGTATTCGAAAGGAAAGGGCAAAATCTCTAAATATAAAAGACATGCTTTTGTCGCCGAAAGTCAGTCTGTTCTCTTGGAGCGTCAACTGTGATTAACCATTAAGTGCAAGTTCAGCTTTTACTTGATCATTATTTTCTTGAATACCGATTCATTGAAAATAATGAAAAAAAAAAAAGTAAAAACGTACCACTACAACGCTGAGTGGGAGCATGCCTATGTATGCGCTCAAATTGGTGGAGTAGTTTTGTGTTTGTTATGTGGTAAAGAGTTTAAGTGCATGAGGGCTTTCAACATCGAAAGACATTACAAGACGGTTCATGAAGGTTATGAGGTAAGATTTCCTTTATCTTCGGAGGCGCGATGTAATGAAATTCGTGTGATGAAAGCAAGATTACTTGCAACTACCGGTTCCCCAGTTTTATGCAATGATAGTTCAGCGGCCGGAACTCTCATTTCATATCAAGTAGCGTATCATCTCGGAAAACATAAAAAAACATTCACGGACGGGGAACATTTTAAAGAACTTTTTTCGAACGTTATGAAAACTGTTTTCGAGAACACGACACTCAAGAAACAAATGTTAGAGTTCACCGAAAATTTACCGTTATCGCGACGTACAATTACGCGACGAATTCAATCCATTGCCTCAGATCTTCGACTCCAATTACTAACCGATTTCTCTCATTGCGATTATTTTTCATTTCAATTAGATGAGTCCACTGATAGGTTGAGCCATGCACAGGTCGCGGTATTTGTTAGATTGATTTTCCCGGAACTTTCTGTGCGAGAGGAATTATTTAAAATTTTTGCTCTGGCAACGCGTACAACGGGCGAATTAATTTTCGATTATTTAAAGAAAGAATTCATTTCGGCGGACGTCCCTATTAAGAAATTGGCGTGCATTACCACGGATGGTGCCTCCAATATGACAGAAAATGCAAAGGGATTCATCGTGCGGTGTGCAAATGATCCCAATTTTCCTAACTTTAATCAGTTCCATTGCATCCTTCATCAATTAGCCTTAATTCAGAATCAACCGCTTCTTTATATCATAAAAACACTCCTCCAAGGGCCATTATGCGGTCACGAAAGCGAAAGAAAAAATACTACAAAAACTTCAATAATTCAATCCAATTTGCCAATATTTCGAGCACCAAAAGTGCTCCTCATCAGGGCTTTTTATTTCCATCTAAAACAATTAACATTATAACATTACCAAATAATTTACAAAAATTCTTTTCTATTGTCCTTATGAAAAAATATAATTAACACATACCTAATAATCTTCTAAAAATACCAAAAACAAGACCACAGCCGTCCTCTCCTCATCATAAATTTGAGAAACTATCAAGTGTTCAGTGTTTTTTGTAGGTTCGGTGTTCTGAACACTTGATAGTTTCTCAAATTTATGATGAGGAGAGGACGGCTGTGGTCTTGTTTTTGGTATTTTTAGAAGATTATTAGGTGCACTTTTGGTGCTCGAAATATTGGCAAATTGGATTGAATTATTGAAGTTTTTGTAGTATTTTTTCTTTCGCTTTTGTGACCGCATAATGGCCCTTGGAGGAGTGTTTTTATTTCATCAATTAGCGTTATGTGTCAAACAGATATCTGCTGATGATTTAATAGATTTAGTTGTCAAAATCATCAATTCAATTATTTCCAAGCCATTACAACATCGTTTATTCAATATTTTCAAGGAAAATCATAACTCCGAAACTCGCAACTTATCTTATTTTACCGAAGTAAGGTGGCTCAGCAAAGGCAATATGCTTGCTAGATTTTGGGAAAACTTAGAGGATATTATTAAATTTTTGAAAACTCGTGACCAATATTTTAGTGAATTAACTGATCCTCAATGGCTTTTAATGTTAGCTTACATCGCGGATTTAACTCAAAATGTTGTGAGAATAAATCACGGATATCGAGTGGACGTGTGGAAAAATGAGATCTGAGTAGAGTTAAGTACTATTTTCCCTCACCACACACGCGGACTAGCTATATGAATTTAGATAATAACCCGGTAATGACTCGCGTAATCGTAATCCAAGTTCCGGAGAGGACAGCGAGGACGTCAAATCCAGGTGCAGGAATATCCCGTGAGGATAAGCCAACAGCCACGTTACTTACGAATTGATATCCAATGATAATTAGATCTCTGAGGATAAACTAGACCCCCGTAAATACGGCCTTGGTCTGAAGAGAGTACACTCTAGAACAACCTCTCTGGAGTCCAAAAAGGAGAGACGAAGTGAAAGAAAGAGGAAAGGATTGAAAGCCCGCGTAAGCGGCGCAATGAGATGGAGGTGATACAGAGAACAGCAGGTCAGCTGACACGGGTTGACCGGGAGCTGGCGCCATCTCACCAGCCAAAGTGGCCGGAGTAACGACGTTTTTATAATGGCCGACACTCCGTTCTCATCTATTCAGGCATACACGTGCACAAATATTCATTGTCGTTGTTTTTTATAAGATTTTTGTGTTAATTGAATATTTTTGGTGACACGGGCTGTGCTATTGGTGAGAGGAAATTCTGAGCGATATTCGGAAAAGAGCAAAGTGAACCAATACCTGAAAAACATTGAAATATATCTAATAAACACCTCCGGACATTCCACAAGTGGTCACCGGCTACCGGCTCTGGTGAATTCAGCGACAACGTGAGTTGGCATTGATTTTTTATTCATTGTTGCTGATGTGATTGCGGTTACGGATGGTCGTTACCGGGAGTACAGATCTTGCTGAGGGATTAAACTCGTTTTTTGCCGAATAAACTCGCAGTTTTCATAGATAAACTCCGGGGTAATTCGTGTGCCCATAGCACGCGTTGGTCGCGTGGCCACGGGGCCGCCATCTTATTGCGCAGTTGGTTTAGAGAGATATTGAATAGAAATTATTGGATATTTTACAGTCGGTGTGAGTGGGAGTCGGGAAAGTAATCAATATATTTAGTTTTAAGGGGATAATTATCGTTATTAATTGGGGTAATTCAGGCTGAGATTAAATAGTTGCGCATTTCCAAAAACCCCGTTATTTCCGAGTTAAAGAGGGGAAAAAGAGAGTGGGAAAGAGGGACTCAGAGTCCTCCAGGAGAGAGAGAGAGAGAAATTCGATTAGTAGATCCGCGTAAAGAGGCAATTGTAGCCCACAGGTGTCCCACGTGGACACTTGCTCGTTGCACTTCCCCCTTCGGTGGGGGAAAATAGGCGTAGGGAACCTGCAGCCGCTTGAGGCACCTCTCTCTCGAGCGAAGACTCCTCGCACCGTCTTTCTCATTCGGACATCCGGACATACTCTTGAAGTGTATAGAGTCAGTCATCCCGGCCATCCCGGAGAGATCGATGTAAAATAATGATATTTATGAATGGGGAGGGTTGCTGAGGGGATGAGTCCCTGTCTGGATGTCCTCTGGGGTTATTAGTACCAGGGAAAAAGGGGAATATTAAATATTATTATCATTTAATCTGAATTACGACGCCATCGACTAGTGTAAGCTGATCAGCCGGGTCTTCAAATTAAGTTTATTTTGGTTTTATTTGATTTTCATTTATTATTATGGTTTTGCATTGAAACTACGGTAGAGAGCCCAAATACCTGAGGCAATTTAATTTTGTATTTTTCATTTCTTTCTTTTCAATTCTCAAATAATAAACCGAGCCACTATCTCTGAATTCTTGTACTTTTCTCTCTGCTGAGCTCAACCTATCCTTCTTTACTGAAATATTACATTAAAATTATTGGTTATCGCGGGCTCCAGCAACAACAAAGTGGTACGCTGGGGCATTGCACCCGCGTCCTCCGGACTGGACTGGTGGAGAGGACACAACCGGGCAGCAGTTCCACACGGGTCGGCCTTGGCTTCCCATAGCCGTTCAGTACATTAGTCCCATCCCTTTCTCCCGAGCTTCCCACATCCGCGCCCATCCATTACCGAGCCGTATCCTCTCTTTATCCATTCCCTAGTCCACTACCCCCATTCTCTGAGGCACGGGAGGGATAAATCCCGTACCTCCTCACAAAATACCCACAATCCCATTTGTGTCGCCTAGCGACAAGAGTCCCCTTGGGACTCCACCCCAAAGTCCTACAACCTACACCCAATATTAACTTCACAGGCACTGGTGACAGTGCAGTAAAAGTGCCTCGTGACAATGTTAATAGGTATAATACCCAAATGCAAGGGGGTAATAAATTTATCTGGGAAAATTTAAAAACAATTAAAGATGTAAAATTAACCCTTACTTATGCGATTGAGGATTTTGATAAACATTTAGTTCCCTTAACTTTTTCAAGAATGGGCAGTCTCGTTCTTAAAACGAATAATTCCTTTGACGGCAGCAAATTTTCGGAAAGCACAAAAAAGTTCCTCAGTCAACTAAATTCAAGATTTTTAGATACCGTCGAGACCAAAAAAATTAGCGACTTCTTACGTCATCCATTCACTACCACCGCGGATTCTAGAGAAATTTCAACGCTCATTCTCAAACATTTACATCCAGTAAACGAAAACGAATTAGGCCATGAAGTAATTGCATTTTCCACACACCTTCACGGAAAGTTCGTACTTTGCGGCGAGGTAGGAGGCCGGAAAGTAGCAACTTTTCTCCCTTGGGAGTTACTTTCCGGCCTAGGCACTTACTTTCCAGCCTAGGGAGGGAATTTTTTTTTTCAATTTTTATTTCAAAAAATTCAAATTTTTCCGCGCATCGATACTCGCGCCAATTCGTATATTCCTCGCACTACCAGCTCGTGGGGCTCAGTGAACCAGTGTCGCGTCAGTACGCTCGTGACGCTCAATAAATCCAGTCAAGTAGATACTAGAGAACGAGATTATTAAAAAAATTAAAAATAATGTCATCATCAGAGTATGAAACTGCTGAATGTGAATCAAGTGATGAAGATGAAACTGTTGAATCTGAATCAAGTGATGAAAATGAAACTGGTGAATCTGGATCAAGTGATGGAGATGAAACTAGTGAATCTGGATCAAATGATGAAAATGAAGTGAATCCCACAAATAAAACAGATGCAAAGTTCAGAGCACTAGCACAAGAAATTGAAGAAGAGTTATTACCTGACAAGTCAGCTAGTAAATACAACAAATGCTACAAAGACTTCATGGATTGGAAAACAACGAATGGGGCACAATCGTTCTCTGAAGATGTACTCCTGGTTTATTTTAAAGAATTATCAAAAAGATTGAAGCCCTCGACTCTCTGGTCACGCTGGTCAATGTTAAGAAGACAATTTGATTTAAAACAAAATTTCGATCTTGGTAAATACAGGAAACTCAAAGCTTTTGTGAAAAAAAAGAACGTGGGATTCAAGCCTAAACAATCAGAGGTTTTCACTCGAGCTGAGTGCGACAAATTTTTGTCCAAGGCTGACCATAAGAAATATCTTGATGTAAAGGTAAACAAACATTACCAGCGTACGAAAACTGAAATTAGTCTGTTCTATATGGCCATTCAACTAAATGTTTTGTTTTATTTACAGGTTGCTGTGATTTTTGGAATGTTTGGGGCTATGCGCACATGTGAATTTGTCAACCTGGAGATAAAACACGTTCACGACACTGGCTCTCGTTTATCTATTGACGTAATGGCAAGCAAAACAGAAATAGATCGAGATTTTGTGGTTGCAAATAAATATTATCATGTTGTCAAGGAGTACATGGCTCTGAGACCTCACAATGTTCCCACCAATCGTTTCTTTCTGAATTATCAGAAGGAAAAATGTACCAAGCAAGTGATGGGTAAAAATAAATTTTCCAAGATGCCAAGGATGATAGCCAATTATTTGGAGTTACCAAATCCTAACAAATACACTGATCACTGCTTCCGCAGAACATCGACTACTCTGCTATCAAATTCTGGAGCAACCATAACAACTATCAAGCAACATGGAGGATGGAAGAGCGATAAAGTTGCAGAGGGTTATGTTGGTCATTCCACAGAAAAGAGAATAAAAATATTCGAAGCCATTGCTGGTGAGGAAGTTGTTGTGAATCAGGAAGAGAGAAGGGATCAACGTCGAGGCAAAAGTGTCAAACGTAAACATGACACCATGTCGACTTCAAAATCAAACAAAAGGCCTCGCTGAAATCAAGGACAGCCAAGTACATCTCGTGAGGTTCCACTGACAGTCTCCGAGGATTCTGGTTTTATCGACGATCACAATAATGAAGAACATATGAACCCCTCTCGAAAGATCGATTTGGATAAGTATGAGGTTGAAACTATCAATGTTACGTACATTTCAAGGGGCGGAAAAAAAAATAAGAAAAAAAGAGCAATACTTTGAAAAAATGAAAAATCGTTTTCTCATTTTTTTTAATTATGCTATGAAAAATTCATCAATTCTTCCATTCTTTGTAATTGCCATGACAGATACTATTACTTATTATTACTTACTAAAAAACTCAATAATTATTCCATATTATTGTTTGTTCAATGTCTTTTGTTTGATATAATGAGAATTATTTTTTGTTCAATATATTTTTTTCCATCTAATATGAGTAATATGTAGCTGAAAATAAATGAATTCAATTTCAATTCCTTCTTTTTGTCCTTGAAAAAGTTCCATTATTCTCATTTTTCATTCTCATTATCCTCATTATTCTCATTCTCGTTTTTTCAATTTTTTGGGTTTTTCCTTCATTAATCTATTAAATTATTTCTTCAATATATTTTTTTTTTTAATAATTTTTTCAATATTTTTTTTTTTAATCATTTTTTCAATATTTTTTTTTTTTAATTATTTTTTCAATATTTTTTTTTTTTTTTGCAAATGAACAGTGGTATGCGACGGTTTGGGGGGGCTCCGCCCCCCCAATCCCCCCCCCCCCCGCCGGGGTTCCGCCCCTGGACCCCGCCGGGGCTCTGCCCCTGGACGCCGCCGGGGCTCCGCCCCTGGACCCCGTTTGTTTGTTGTCTGCACACTTTTCCCATTCATTATTTAGTTACAAGGTAAACAAACTTTCCGTGAGGTGTGTGGAAAAATCGTATGTGCACCTCGGGCGGAGTTGCACATTCCAGCTCGTTTGTTGGGTGATGCCCTCGGTGGGTAAAAAGGGCCGAAGGACCCTCGGGCCTCCGGCCCTTTTTACCCACCTCGGGCATCACCCAACAAACTCGCCTGGAATGTGCAACTTTCCGCCCTTGGTGCACAATATACTATTTCACAGAATGACAATCTGCAGGCGATGAAGATAGATGATATGTGGCCTCACATTATAAAAAATAATCTTTATCCCAATCTCCTGAGTGTATATAAACGAATTTGTAGTTTTTTCGGTACATCGTATTTATGTGAGTCGGGATTCTCACACATGAAACATATAAAATCTTCGGCGCGATAGAATATAGAATCATATATACATATAGAATCTTAGTGCTGGCCAAGAATAGGCAAAAATTTAAATAAATAGTTTAAATAATAAGAGTTTTTAGCTTAAATTTCCAAATCCCGTCGTAACTTTCCAGTTTGACGGGCACTCCATTCGACACGTGAATTGACACTCCAACTTATTTTTGTAATATTTTTTTTTCAATATTTGAAGAAATTTAACAACAATAGAAATGCTAGATCGAGCATCTTTGTCTTACGCAGGGACTCTAATAGCGCTGTCTCTCTCGCTCCTACGCGGACTGATCGAGAGTGAATGAATTCATTTTATACATTTATTGTCTTAATTATTATTAGGACCTAATATAGTGCAAATTTTAGATTTTCCGAATAAATGTCAATAATTTAATAATTTTCGAACCAGTGTATAAAAAAAAACTAGGTTATTATAAAAATAATCTCGTTTGAAGACTAGTCCGAAAATTAATTATTTTTCATCATAAACTTGATGAAAATCAACGGGAAAAATTAGAAAAAAATCTCGGGGTATGCGCTTTAAATCTTCTTTAAGAGGAAAAAAGAATTAAATTGAAATATCAATTTTTGGTTGGCTGACAGCCATTTGTTTATAGCGTGAAGCGCGCGGATCGTCGCGCGCTGACAAACAAATGACCATAACTTAAAAACTATTGTTCGTAAAGACAAAAATCAAACGCCATTTTATTCGTTATTGAATTACGCAACTTTTTTTCACTGTCTATCACGATAACTTCTCAACAGTTTTCGAGATATTTTAAGATGAAAATGACCGCTACAAGGGGTATTTTGTTTATGAAAAAAATGCACACCCTGGCTTTAAGGCATTTTTTTGCGGATGTCATTCTGAGTATTTAAAAAAAAAATCATCAAAATCCGACACTTATAAAGTAAATTAGCCAACAAACTCGATTTTAAATCCTCACCGACTGGACTATTACCGCTCGTGACATTTTTCACGAACCTATCTCCTCTCTATAGCCGATCGGACTTCGGATCCTCTCCACTATCACAGCACAATACCTGTCCTAATTGGACCGTAATAAACTTTATGGCAGTTACTCCGAGCTACCTGGCGGTTGCCCATGCCTGTCATAAAGCAGAAAAGATAAGCAAAAAAGTATACAAAGCAAATATTGTAGTAAGCATAACAGCGAGAAATTCACACATGAAAAATAGTGCTAATCATGAACACATAATAATAATAATAGTAATAATAATAATAATAATAATAATAATAATAATAATAATAATAATAATAATAATAATAATAATAATAATAATAATAATAATAATAATAATAATAATAATAATAATAATAATAATAATAATAATAATAATAATATCAAGATTAATATTATTTCCGGGGGCTCTTAATAGGGAAAAGAAAGAAGTTTATCAAAGGAAAGACGAGAAGAGATATGAAAAGAGTAAAGAAAAGAGAGTGAGAGAGAGGAGGAACAGGTGAGAGTGAGAAAAAAAGTAGGAACAGAGGAGTGAGGCGAAGAAAAGATGGGAAAATGAGAAAGAGAGACTCAGTGCAATGCAGGATTGTCACAAAAATAGATACGAATCGCTGACTTGAAGGACGAGAGGGAAGGGAGATCACGTATCGAGGAGGGGAGGGAGTTCCAAAGATAGGCCGCAAAGACATGAAAGGAGCGACGCATAGACTCAGTCCTGAAGGGTCTGATTAGCAAAGGATATACCTCACCCCGTACAGGGCGAACACAACGACTGGCCACAAAGAAGTCAGCCAGATAACTAGGCTGCTGAGAATTCATAATTCTATAGGCAAGACACGCAAGAAAGTAATTCCTGCGCATCTCACACGTCATCCAGCCCAAATGTAACCTGTAAGGGGTAATGTGCTCGTCCCTCCTTGCTGCAAACACGAACCTAATCCCCATATTGATCAAGCGTTGTACCCTTGTACCAAGCTCCGCAGGCAGACCACCATACACCAGACAGTAGTAATCAACCAGAGGGAACACCAGAGTCTCAACAAGGTGTTTGCGTAGCTCAAGGGTAGTACTAGCTTTAAAAAAACGGAGACGATACATGACAGAGTGAACCCTCTGAGCGATACCAGCAATATGTTCCCTCGATCCAAGTTTACTATCAAGGACCACACCAAGGCTACGCACAGAAGTCTCAAAGGGGAGAGTGGAATCACCAATGCAGATGGACCTACCAGGCAAGGAATAGATGTCATTTACAAAAGACTGAGAACCAAAGATGATTGCCTTAGTCTTGGCAACATTAAGTTGGAGGCGGTTAAGTAGTGCCCAGTCCATGATGCCTTTGGCTGCTTCACTCATCTTGACAGCGGACTCCTCAAAGTCATTTCGTGAGAACTGTAGGTAGATCTGGAGATCGTCAGCATAGATTACATGCTGGATATCCTGCATTAGGTTCTCAGCGATGTCGTTAACAAATAAGAGGAACAACAGAGGGCCAAGAACAGACCCCTGCGGTACTCCCTTGTTCAATGCACGAAAAGAGGACCGTCCGTTTGAGCCACCCAGCGTCGTCTGGGATCGACCACTGAGGTAAGATGCCACCCAGCTGACAGCAGCTGACGAGGATACATACCTGACAAGCTTCTGAAGAAGCATTCATCTTAATTCAGTATCAACCGCTTCTTTATATCATAAAAACACTCCTCCAAGGGCCATTATGCGATCACAAAAGCAAAAGAAAAAATACTACAAAAAATTCCAATAATTCAATCTAATTCGCCAATATTTCGAGCACCAAAAGTGCTCCTCATCAGGGCTTTTTATTTCCATCTAAAACAATTAACATTATGACATTACCAAATAATTTACAAAAATTCATTTCTATTGTCCTTATGAAAAAATTTTGGTATTTTTAGAAGATTATTAGGTATGTTTTAATTATTTTTTCATAAGGACAATAGAAATGAAATTTTGTAAATTATTTGGTAATGTCATAATGTTAATTGTTTTAGATGGAAATAAAAAGCCCTGATGAGGAGCACTTTTGGTGCTCGAAATATTGGCAAATTAGATTGAATTATTGGCATTTTTTGTAGTATTTTTTCTTTTGCTTTTGTGACCGCATAATGGCCCTTGGAGGAGTGTTTTTCTGAAGAAGCAGTACATGACACACTGAGTCAAATGCCTTGCTGAAGTCAAATAGAAGTAGCATAGTCAGTTGTCTTC
Organism: Coelinius sp. EB29; assembly: GCA_035578325.1. Classification (NCBI taxonomy): domain Eukaryota; kingdom Metazoa; phylum Arthropoda; class Insecta; order Hymenoptera; family Braconidae; genus Coelinius; species Coelinius sp. EB29. The sequence goes on from JAOZGT010000005.1 coordinate 6,553,802, forward strand.
TGTCAATACCTATCCGTATATCATCTGTCAGTTTAAGAAGGGCAGTCTGGGTACTGTTGAAAAGACGAAAACCTGTTTGAAGTGGATCTAGTATGGAGCGCTCAGCAAGATAGTCAAGAATCTGTAGAGAGGCAAGCCTCTCCAAGACCTTGGACAAGAAGCAGAGTAGAGCTATCGGCCTGTAATCACGGACCGATGCAGGATTTTTTATCTTACCCAGCGCCACCACAAGAGATTTCTTCCACTCCAGAGGGAAAGCAGAGGTAGAGAAAGATGTATTGAAGACTGTGAGAAGATAGGAAGTTAGAGACGGCAGAGCAGCACTAATGACAGACTTGGGAATACCATCAGATCCCTTAGCCTCAGTCGAGAAGTGCCTTACAGCACTCACAACTTCACTAGCAGTAACGGACCTGAAAGAAAAACCCTCGACAGCATCAGGCGCTAAGTACTCGGGCGATTGAAGAAAGTCAGCAGCAGAGGGTTCATTTAAGTCAAAAGAGACTTCAGCAATATGATCATTCAAAGCCTCAGGGTCAATATCAGTCGATTGATTGTCCACTGGAACCATTCCAAGACGCCTCAGCTTCTTCCACATCAAGCTCGGCTCTGTAATTGATTCCAACCGTCCATGATAGAAAAGCTGGCGTGCTCCTTCAACCACAGTATGCGCATGATCCTGTGCTAGTCGATACTCCAAGAGAAAACTTTTGAAGCGAGTACGTTTAAATGATCTGTAAAGCCGATCTCTTACTGCCAGGAGACCAACAATTTCATCCGTGAACCACGGCTTACGTTCAGAGTTCTTTCTCACCGTCTTCATGGGAACAGCCTTATCAATAGCACCACTAATATTTGAGCATAGGCACGAAACCAGCTCGTCAATAGATAATACTTCATCAGAGGCTGACCAATCACTAGATTCAATATGATTATTGAGTAAAGTCTCATCAAGTGCTCCAAAATCCCTATAACAGATGTCTTTGCTCAGTGAAGGGCGAGGAATAACAGCCTGTATCGTAGCAGCAATGAGATCATGCCCATCAACAAAGGGCACATCTGTTTTCTAGTAAGAGAGCAGAGTGTCCTCACAGTCAATCAAGCAGAGGTCCAACCAGGTGTCAGAGTTAGCAGTATGGTGAGTAGCCCCATGTGGCACAAGATGAAGAGCATTATCAGTCAACAGCGATTGCAAAAAATAGCATCAGCATTAGATGTAGAAAGCTGATCAGCATTGAAATCACACAGGATCACCTTAGAACTGTAATCCTGCAGGTGAAGCTGCAAGGTAGGTATGAAATCACTGCTTTCAAGGAAAGGAGCATGAGGCGGTCTATACACCACTGCCACAAAGATAGGAAAGACACCATGGTCAGCTATTTCACAGAAAAGTTATTCAGGTAACCCTGGTTTTTTTGTCCACACATGAGAAGAGGATGTAAGGACCTTGACCCTGAAACAATTATTGATGAACAAAGCAACACCACCACCTCGTGTATTACGATCACGTCTAAAGAGCCTGTAGCCATCAAGCGAGACCACATCATCGTCAATTAGGGGGCAAAGCTTCGTCTCGGACATAGCAATGACATGAAATGGAGGATGAGAGTCAAGAAAAAGCCTAACTCTCTCAATATGAGCTCTGAGGGAGTTTACATTGAGATGACAGACTCTCAAACCGCTCCCATCATGCATCGAGGCAGCAGGACCAGGGCCAGGAAGAGGGTGTGGTGCTGAGGGAGATAAGGGGCAAGGGTTAAAATTAGCAGACGAAGAAGCAGAGTTAAGAGATACATGAGAAGAAGAATTTAATAAGAGCCCCTTAAGAAGTTTTTTGAATTATCAAGAGATGAGACACGAGTAGCAACATTCTCCTTCCTTCGCTTAACAAAAACTACTCCATCACGGATGAAAGTAGAGAAGCCTTTACTTTTCGCAGCATCCTTAACAGCACGGCGTAAGTTATACAGGTCAGGAGGGAGGAATTCATTAATGTTGATGAGCGATGAACGTAACGGTACCGTGGCACCTGCGGCAGCCACAAGCTCAGCATTCAACTCATGAGAGTGCAGTTTTCCACGCCGAGCCTTGGCAAGAACCAATTCATGAGCAAGCGTACCTGACGAAACAGTCACCAGAAGAGAGCTTAGTTTGCTAGTATCCCCAACCACACCAGAGGCACTAGCTGCACCTCCCACAGCTCCAGTGACAGACTCACGCTTGGGCCGAAGCGAGCGCACATTCAGAACGTTACTCAGCTCAATAGAGGGAAGAACCCCTTGCAGTACAGCAAATACTAGTTGTTTCATATCTGCCTTCTCAGGTAATTGCAGTCCAGAAATCAGTACATCCGGTGCAAGTCTGGCCCTTTCAGCATTGATCCGAGCAATCGAGTCAGCTATCTTCTTCACAGACGACTCAACTGAGTCAACTCTGCTAGCCATTTCTTCAGGAACGCCACCAGCGACTCCATTTGAACCAACTTCATCGACAGCAGCACGAAGTTGTTGTTGTTCCTCCTTCAGACTACGAAAACGTCCAATGAGTTTTGCAACTTCGGACTCAACCGCATCAACCCTCTGAATCAGCGCAGGCAGATGGTCAAGAGCAGAAAGCTTAGTTGCTACTTCAGTCTGAAAAGCTGCTAGCCTAGCCTCGATTTTTGCTTCAAAGGACTTAGATCGTTCATCCATGGCTTCAAGTTTAGACAGGATCGCTGCCAGTGGGTCGAGAGATGTAGATGGATTTGGAAGTGACACCATACTATCATCATTCAGTGGAGGAAGAGATGGACCGATGGTAAGCGGAGTGAGTTGCGGTGTCACAGCAAGACCAGTGGGAGTTATAGACGGGCTATCAGGGCGAGAAGAAGATCCTGAGCTGGCCGAGCCACTACGTGTCCTACCAGATATTGGAGAATTTAAGCTAACAATGCATGGACGGCACACGCTTACCGACTCATACCCAGTGTGCGTCATATTGAACTTAGTGCAACTCAGATGGAAGAATTTGAAGCAATGTCCGCATTGTTGGATTTTTGCCGTTGAGTCCTTACGACATTTGCCACAGACTGGTTTCTTTTTAGTAGTGTCACTCATTTTCAGTGATTTCTGAGCAAAAAGGCCAAGCAGCAGTAAGTGGTATTTAAATTTCGGTAACAAACCGCCACTTAGCCACTATATCGATCAGTTACCAACAGTCGATAATGCAGACGTCTTGTTGTGTTATAATTCCATGAACTATGCAAATCACAGTAGTTACTCACTCCAGCCGAAGATACCGAGTTGAAAATCTCGGTCAGAGGCGTTACATGCCTGATCAGGTACCTGAGTAAGGTCCTGATCAGTGACTGAGCATAGCCTTACCACAATTTCCACTCGGGTGTGAGGTTGATTGAGAGAGGGAATTCACAAGTGTCCTGGTAGCTCAGATGGTAAGAGCACCCGGCGCGATACTGGGAGGTCCCGGGTTCGATACCCGGCAAGGAACGGTTGAATTTTTTCTCTCAAAATTTTAATTTATAATATTTGCCTATGGTGGGGGCGGTGAAACCCGAGTGGAAAATCTCGGTCAGAGGCGTTACATGCCTGATCAGGTATCTGAGTAAGGTCCTGATCAGTGACTGAGCATAGCCTTACCACAATTTCCAGTCGGGATGTCTCAGATGCCCAAAATCAACAGCAAGAATGACAGGCGGTTGAAGGGAGGCAGCCAAGAGATGACAGAGACAGCGAGATGCAAGCTTAGAGGTTATGTACACCAGTTAGCAAACTCCAAATAGCCATAAAAAAGCAGAAAAGCAACCAACAGTGGGGAATTATGTATCCAGCTGTCAATTGCAATAAGGCGCATGCAACGTATCTGCAAGAAAACCGCCCGAGGGCAAAACTATGCAGAAATATGTGTTCAAACTAGCAGGTAATAAAAACGTGTGTATGCTACTTACAGTTCAGAGAGAGAGCTACTTACAGTTCAAAGAGAAGTGGATGTGACGATAGGTTACGAGCCCCTCAGAAGAGGAACCTAGCAAACCTCGGAGAACCCTTCCAGCCAGACCAGTACAGAAAGTGGTAGATTCCCCTCCTGCTCGAGTAGCTTGAGTCAACGAGGCTCTTGAGCAGGGAGTTGAGACACCTGCAGAGGTTGAAGGAGGTGAGAATGATCCATTGTTCGGTCTTCAGCTTGGTGAACTGTATTGTTGGAATTGCCAGAAGACTGGGCATCGCCATCGTGCTTGCCCCGAACCTAGAACAGTATTCTGCTACAGATGTAGACATTCAGGCTCTACCACGAAGACGTGTACATTCTGTAATCCGAGAAACGCTCAATGAGACCTGCCACACCGGTCAGCGCCCCTCGGAACCAGAAAGAGCCGGTGTCATCACTAAAAACTGTGGAAAAATTCCACTGTACTCTATGTGAACTGGAGAGCAGGAACCCCAGCAGCGAGTACTTCCTCGTGAGTACAGTGCCAGTACTCCTTGAGATCTCCGATGAAAAGTTCGATCCAAGGGAGATGCCGGAAATCTCACAATTTGGTATCAATCCAGATCTAATCGCGCCCGAAACTGTTTCATCTTAAGACGAGGCGGATGTGCTTTTAAGCGCCGCTAAGGACATGAGCACCGTTTCTTTCTATGTGGACTTAGAGATCGGTGAACATGCAATTCGTGTGCTGATTGACTCAGGGGCCACCACTACATTGTAGTTTGTTTTACATAAAGTAGTACTATGATGAGTGAAATAATGCCAATGAGAAAGAATGAGTACATTCGATAAAAGGTGAAATCATTGGACGAACTAGATTATCGACATATTTGCATCGAGATTAACGAGCTGCTGGCTTCTTGTAGATGGCTGGAGTGATGATTTCAATTGGTTCATCTTCTGGTACTAACTCTGGTCGTTCAGCCATGATCTTGTCGAGTGATTTATCGACATATGGGGCAAGTAATGCTTGGACTGCACGCTGACGTTTCTCCTCCGACATGGCAGCAATAACGTTTCTGGTGTCAGGGTTTTCTGGAGCACTTTCCAGTAAAGCATTCTCACGTATGAGATATTGTCGTAGTTGGCTGGGGCCATCTTGATGTTTGTCGAATTTGGCTTCAATCCTTCGTGTAAGAAGGTCAGAAGGCTCGCCGACAAGTGTCCGGTGTTCAGGTGGAATCAGCCAGATGGGGATGGGGACTGGCCTGAGCCAGTCGACCAGTCCTGCCCATCTGATGTTGCAGTCAGGACATTTAGCGACATACAAACTCTTATGACAGGAACAACCTGGGCAGCGTCCGAGGGCTAGTTGGTGTTCTATCCCGTGTGGATGAGGACAGTCCCTCTCATCGTATCCAACCACCCCGCAAATACGGCAAAATCCTGGATGAAATTAGACAGTGGACAATCTTTGAAATGATGATTGAGGGATTTACAGTTGACACACCCAGTAACATGTTGCTTAGCTATAGCAACGACGTAAGTTTGAGTTCCCACATCCACTTTCTTACTCTCCATCGTTTTTACAAGATATTCAGCCCTTTTGATGATTATGTCTTTTAACAATTGTTGGCTGATGATTCTGCAGTCGACTGCATACAGTGGCTTAGTGTCGCCGTTAGCATTCAAGAGTTTTGGGACTCCCAACCCTTCCAGTACCTCGTCCCAGCAGGGCATCTTCTCCTTCATCAGTGGTTGGACTTTGACAGATGGTGCGATTACTGCTCGAGGAATATCCACTAGGGTTAGTTGTCGACCAGCTGGTGATGTTCCTGCGGGATGATGGGGTGCTGGGTCACGACGCCTTCGTCGATTTTCATCTTGTAATTGTTGTGGCATCAATTTTGTGACTTTGCCCAGCTCAAATTTAGAGAATGGGTACTCTTGGATCACTTTTCCTAGTGGAAAATCTCGGTCAGAGGCGTTACATGCCTGATCAGGTATCTGAGTAAGGTCCTGATCAGAGACTGAGCGTAGCCTTACCACAATTTCCACTCGGGTGTGAAGTTGATTGAGAGAGGGATTTCACAAGTGCCCTGGTAGCTCAGATGGTAAGAGCACCCGGGGAGTCGGCTCGTGGCAGCCTTATTGGACAGACGTTCATCCGCACAGCTAACATACAGTTAGACAAATTAAAGTGCCAGTACGTTATCATTTGCATTTATTTGCTTCAAAGTTACCGTACTCTTAGTCCACAAAGTGTAACCTTTGATTGATTATTATACTCACCCAAAAATGAGTTTTATAATAATTATTAATATAAATCAAGGAAAAGAGTCCGACTAGTCCAAAATTATTAAAAATTTCGATATGAAACGAGGCAGAGGACGTGGTCTACTCCCTCGTGGTATTAATAATGATCCTAAACGTAAAGCTATGGAATCATTGGATATACATACCCCAGAAAAAAAGGGTAAAGCCCATGACACTAACATCACAGTAGATAAACTAGACAAAGAGATAAAAAGAATGAGGATGAAATATGGAGATCAAAATAAATTTCTCCCTTCACTCACTCTCTCACAACCAAGCTTATCAACTACTCAACCAAGTAGTAGTTCTTATAATGCAATGTTTGATCCTCTTGAGATATTCTCATCAAACTCTGAGGATTCCCAAGATAACTCTCAAAGTAATCAGCACTTTGCTACACCACGCAATCAAGCTCCATATAAAACTAAAACGAGATTAAGGACTTCTGAAACTCCAGATGACAACAATAAACCAGAAAATATTATTCAACTTGATGAAGAGATAGATCAGGTAATTGATGAAACTGATGGAATTCAACACTCTGAATCCCAGCGAAGAAATCAACGATCTCAAGGTCCTCAGAATAAGTCGATTGCTAAGGGTCAACGTCCCCCACCTCTCCAAACTCGTGGAAAATCGCTGAACGAAGTTGCTGAGCTACTAGCTACTTACAGCAATGGAGATAAGTTTTATCTACGTCAACCTAAAGATTCTGAATTTGTTACAATTAATTGTCTTGATTGAGACACTTATAAAGTATTCAAAAAAAAATTTAATTGAAAAAGGAGAAAAATTCTACACCTATACTCCAAAAAATGAAAAAAACAAAAATCTTGTACTGAAAAACCTTTTTGGAAATTTCTCAGATGATAATATTCTTTCTGCAATTAATGAATTAAAATTAGAAAATATTCAAATCATTAAAATCAACAAAATGATACTAAACAAAAAAACAGGAAACTATGCCTGTCTGATTCAATTAACTAATGATTCTATTCTTGCTAATTTAACTAAGATCAAATTTCTTCTGTTCCAAAAAATTAAATGGGAGCCTTTACGCAAAAAAGAGGCATTCCAATGTAAAAAATGTCAAAGAGTGGGGCATTCAGCCGGTAACTGTGCCCTAGAATATATTGACACATTGATCCAATACAAGACGATAATATCGTCTCGTATCGAAAAAAATTTAATTTTTTTTTCTTGAAATTTATTTTATTATTTATCTCGTATGTTTTCAAATTTAAACGAGAATTCTACGCTAGTGTCATCTGTTGAGGTTATGGCGATACTTCTTCGTCCGTTACATAACCCTCTTTGATACCCGGTATTTTTGGCAACATTAAAAATATATATATAAAACATCATGAAACGAGCGGAATTTGTTCATATGTTATATGTTGCTTGTTATTTTTGCATGAGAGAGATATTATATTCCATATTATATAGAAGTCTTTTTGTCATAATTGAAGTGGCTAAATATTTTTTTTTTACGTTTAGAAACACGAGGTGTTCGACAGATTTAGGCGCCGCCATCTTACGGTCAGTGTTGCCAGATTGAGGATTTTTTCCCCAAATTTGAGGATTTTTCCATACAACTGAGGATCAACTGAGGAAATGAGGATTTTTCAATTTTTTTGAGGATTTTTTTTTTCGTCCTTTTTTCTTGTTTTATAGAGAAAGTTTATATTTCGTTGATTGGATTCATATTCGTTCAATTTTCAAATCCTCACGGTAACGAATTTATCCCCATTTCTTGACCAACGAAGCATGAATGTGGTATAGCAGTGGTACTCGAAAAAGTGTAAATAGAGTATATACACTATACTACAAGCAACCATTGGTTGCTAACCAAACGAGCCTCTCTAATAGCTGTCGTCCCAAATATCTACATTGGTGTCTACATTCACATTTCCAAGTTTCTTACTTCGTTTGATCATCCAATAATTTCATTGTAAGTATCAACTTCATTATTAACCTTCAAAATTAATAAAATTGAAAATATTATCACAGGATTCTGATTGTTGGCAGGTGGTTGTGCAAGTTCAACTATTTTTCTAGGTTAAATTATTCTCTGAGCCATCATCAACAATTTCAGAACTAATTCGAGTGTAAGTCATGAATTATTTGAATAATATAATTGAGGGATGAGCCAAAAGCTTACTGTTTTATGTAAACAATTAATATGTAATTCCAGATAATCTTACTAACATCTGTAATCCACATGAATTCGACGATACGGATTGTTCAGAAAGTAATGAAGGTCAGATGATATCAGGCAAGAAAAAGAAATTGAAAAACGGAAAATATCCCAATCAGACAAAACAATACCTAAGAAAGTATAAGCGAGGTTGGGAGAAAGATGAACATTATAAAGCATGGCTTTCGTCAAGTACTCAAGGTCCAGAATTTTTCTTCTGTAAATTTTGTTCAAATCACTACAAATGTAGTAAAACTGCTATTGAAAGACATATGAAATCCAAGACCCATGAGAAAGCAGCTGGTGAATTTGTGAATCAACGAACCTTTTCTTCTATGAAGTTGATTGAACAATCACAAAATTTTGAAACGATGAGCAAAGAAAATGAAATTAGGATCGCTAGTTTCATTGCTAAGCACAATTTATCATTCAATTTATCTCCGCATTTAGTCAAAATGATCCAGAGTTTGAATTTGGACCAAAAAGTTCTGGAGAATATGTCTTGTGCCAAAACCAAATGTCAGGCGATCATCTGTAATGTCACAGGTAGAAAAGGAAAAGAAAAAGTTATTCAATTGAAAAACGAGAAATTCTCGCTGCACATTGATGAATCAACAGATATAAGTTCAACGAAAATTTTTGCTGTTGTCACCAGAATTCTTGTTAATGGAGTAGTTCAGGATATGTTTGTTGGGCTATTTGAGATTACTGAAGCAAATGCTGATAATATTTACATTATTCTAGTTGAATTTTTCAATGAGCATGACATTCCATATAAACAAAACATGGTCGGGTTTGCTGCTGATGGAGCTTCTGTGATGATGGGACGTAAACATTCGGTCTCAGTACTCTTAAAGAAAGATATTCCATCTCTTTTGAAGTGAAACTTCTTACGGGAGGGTCTTGAAATCCCGATCGGCAACCTTTTCGGTGACGGAAATAGGTGGGGGTAATACGTAGCGTTGAGAGAGTGGGGGCCGTGTCTCACTTGCCTCCGTGTATCGGGGAAGAGGGAGGCGTATGGCCTTCTCTCTCTAGCAGGCCGTAGTTATATTTACTACGCTCAGGCGGCGTGGCGATCGCTGAACACAGCTGTTGGTTTTCAACAGAGCGTCAGCCGAGACATATGTATAACCAACGTAATTATCCTTTCAAATACATCACGGAAAAAAGTAAATACTTGATTCTAGTATATTAGATACTTGATTCAAGTATATAAAAATACTTAATTCAAGTATTTTTTATACTAAATTCAAGTATTTTTTATACTAAATTTAAGTATATTTATACTTGATTTAAGTATATTTTATACTCGAATCAAGTATATTTAAATACTAGAATCAAGGATTTCAATATACTAGAATCAAGTATTTATTTTTCTCCGTGTGCACCCATGAAGTTTCACTTCTGTCGCGTGTCTTCACGACACACCATATTTTTTTATCATGAGATGTACATGCCATTCTCTGGCCCTTTGTGCATGTGCTGCCTGTAGCAAATTACCTGAGCAAGTCGATTCGACATTGAAACAAGTCTATTCATATTTCAGTCACAGTTATAAACGTCAAAAAGAGTTTGAGAGGTTCCAAAAGCTGCTGGAGCTCAAACCCCACAAAATGCTTCACCCAAGTGTAACGAGGTGGTTGTCGGTTGAGATGGTCGTTCGACGGTTTCTGGAGCAATATGAGGCTTTGCTACAATTCTTCCAACCTGAAAGTAAGCGATGTACAGTGGCGAAAACATTGTTCACTAGTCTTTCTCATCCATGTACGAGATTGTACCTGGAGCATCTGAAGTTTACGTTACCATTATTCACAGAATTGAACAAAGAATTTCAATTAGAAAGTCCCAAAATTCATGTCCTTCATGAGAAAGTCACTCAAGTGTACAAAACCTTTCTACAATGCAATATCAAAGATTCAGTTATAAAAGAAGTGGACTTGACTAGAATCCAATATAGAAATCCAGTTAACTACGTGGATTTAGAAGATCTGTATCTGGGACCTGGTGTTCAGGCAATAATGAAGAGATCAAACATTTCACGAGAAGATTTGCATAAGTTTAAACTTGACTGTCTTTCGTTTTACGTGGAGGCGGCTCATCAACTCTACATACGATTCCCTCTCAATTCTGAAACACAAAAAATTCTGTCTCACATGAAACTGCTCGATCCTATATATCTGAAAAATGAACGTCCAGCAAGTATTATGCCACTCGTTTTAGAATTTCCCTATCTCCAATATAACTTTGAATTATTGGAATATCAATGGCGATTGCTCCGAAATGATAAGTACCTTGATACTGCAAAGTCCGATGATTTCATCAAATTTTGGATTACTTTGGAACAAATTTATACTGCAGACAGCAAGTTGAAATATGATGAGCTTCTGAAGTTTATCAAAATGATCATGATCCTTCCGCAAGGAACTGCTGCAGTGGAACGCCTATTTTCAGTGATTAACAGAAATAAAAATAAGATTCGTAATCGTTTAGGTAAAGAATCTTTATCTGGGATTGTACACACCAAAACACTGTTAGGAAACGATTGTTGTTTTGACTTTAAAGTACCAAAGGATGTTTTGACTTTGCATTGCAGTAATATGTACAAATCTCGAAAAAGAACACATTCCTGTATGGAAGAAGAATAGAGGGAAATGAATATACTATTCGATTCATCCACATTTACGTAGTCATAAGACTATGATTTTACCAAAGAATATTTTCAAAAAAACAACAAGTAAACTGAAACTAAATATTTGAATTGAATATTTGAAGACTTAAATATGTGTGTGTGAATACTTAAACGCGCCGAAGATTTTTTGTCACTTAAACATTATGCTGTATTTGTTGTTTAATTGAGAGATATATATGGGCATATTGCCAAGTTGAATAGCTTTCAAAGCCTTCCTATCATCAGTCGAGAACTCAAGCTCACAAAATCATATTTTCTGGCATTTAATATGGCGTTGATATTCTTTTTGTATTTTACCGATGAAATGGTATGAAAACATTCGATAATTATGTATAACATTTTTAATATTTGAATAAAACAAGCTTTAGAGATAAAGCAATATTTTGATTACACTATTATTTATTATTGGTTTATTGAGAAAAAAAAACTTATTCATCTCCTGAAATCTTGTATATGTGGGAAATTGGAAGAAATTGATCCAAGAAATAGAGATTTATGAGGAAATTTCGGCGCGGATTTTTTGAGGATTTTTGAGGAAATTTAGTGTCGCCATTTGAGGATGACCACCGTTTTCATCTGGCAACACTGCTTACGGTAAAGGGAGGGAATATCCTAGCAATATGGCTGCGTCTAGACTTGTCACCCAGCTCGTTTTTCTAAACAGAAAAAAAAATTATCTAGCCACTTCAAATCTCCTTCAACTCGTTTCATCACAATTTCATGATGGGAAAGTTTTTTTTACAATAATTTTTTGAACTTATCAATGAACAAGTTAGGAAAATTCATGGAGCAAAAATTTGCCCGCATTTCAGTGATTGTTTTCTACCCTCCTGCCCTCTTAAAATGTACAATATTGATTGAAGCGTTTAGAAAAAATGTCGAAATATAAAATATGTGGAATACGAATTTGTTAATGCGTTATATGCTGTCCGTTATGTTTGCATAAAAGAGATATTATGTTTTACATATGAATATTGAAGAAGTTCATATGTAGACGTCCGCATGAAAAGGGCCCACTTTGGCGGCATTGGACTTATGCATACTACTCTTTCCTCAAAAAAAAATCGTAGAAAATGACGTCTCTATCGAATATCAAAGAAATAATTTAACATGGGCTTAAATGGGAGATTTGAACATAAAAACGTGAATATCTTGGAAACTAAATGCGACAAAGTGGGCCCTTTTCATGCGGACGTCCACATATTATCTATTGATTCAAAATGCCTAATTCCCGATTAAAACAATCAATCTCATGAGTTAAGGAGAGGGCAGACGCAGGTGATGGTGGTTGTGAAGGGGGGGTTGGAGTCTATAGAAAACGAAAACGAATAAGGAAATTTCTGACGAGAATCTCGATTTTCGTGTTGTTATCGTCAACTTAATATCGTATCGTATCGTCTTGACGATACGATAAAGAATCATTTATCGTCTCGTTTCTTGCCGAGATTTTCTCGTCTCGTCTCGTTATTATCGGTATCGACGGCATCTCTACGCATGTGCCGGGTGAGTGCCCCCTCAAGGACGTAACCGAAAAACAACTCTTGAAATGCACAAATTGTGGTGACAACGGTCACCCTGCTAATTGGAGAGGATGTGTTTACTTCACCAGTGCCTCAAATAAAATAAATTCACGCGCACAAATGATAAATAAAAATAAATCCAAGAAATTGAAGGAAATTAAGACAAAAATTATTCTACTTTCTTCATATGTAGATAAAGTAAAATCAAACAAAACAAAACAGATTCACGTCTCGAGTAAAGTTCTCTCACAGCTTCTAATTAGGAAAAATAATTATCAAGTCAGTAATAAGATTACTAGTCAAAATGATTCAAACAACCCCCCACAATGGGCTAGTAAATTAACTGATAATTTCATTGAAGCTCTAGATTTGAAATTAAATACCAAATTAAATCCTATTGCAGCACAAGTTGATAAGAATAAAGAAAATATCCAAATGATAATGGATCACTTGAAATTAACAAAAGATGGCGACTCTTAATCCCATAAACATAAATAATAATGTTCAGGATATTACGCAATTGGCTAAACTGAATCTATCTGCAATTAATGTTAATTCCATTGTTAGACAGAAACGACGATATTTTTTACAAGAATTTCTAGAGAAAAATAAAATTGATATTGCTTTTATCTCGGAGACTAAATTGAATCCTAATCACATAATTAAATTTGATAAATATGAAATTGTACGAAATGATCGTAACAATTCGAAATTCTCGGGAGGTACAGCATTAATTATTTGCAAAAATATTAAATTCACTATTATTAACTACCCTAATTCCAAACATAAAAAAATTCTTGAATATTCAATTATTAAAATGAAAACTGTGAATTTCAGGTCAATTTACTTCATCAGTGTTTATGCCACTAATGTTGATAAGAGGAAAAATATTTTTTTTGATGAGCTCAATACTCTCTTCAACGAACTGAAATTATTCAACCCCTGATGGACTCCCCGGACGCGTGTAAGACGAAATGAGGACACATGCGCGGATGTCCTCAGGTCGTCCTGGTGGTGTGTTTTCAGACGTCTTGAAGACGGAACGCTGCGCGATGAAATGACCTGAGGACGCGCAGAGAACGTCCTGGAGACATTCATTTTCGGATGGAGGACACTCGTAGGATGTCCATAGGATGTAATATAATTATTTAGAGACGTTTGAAGGACGCACTGCGGATGTCCTGAAAACGTTCTGCACGGGGGCCTAGAACGTCCCCGGGACGTCTGCGCCAAGTCATCAGAACAAAATGTGATATTTTTGAGGTCGCTTGAGGATGCATTACGGACATATTCAGGACAATTATTACAGCATTATAGTCATCTACAGGACGTCGGTTCCAAATCCCGAGGATGAAGGGGAGACGTTTTTAAGACCTTCGTTGTAGGGTTAAAGACGTCCGTGAGACGTTTTCGTGACATTCGAAGTAGGTTTGAGGATGTCCGTGGGACGTTTTCGCGACATTCGTGATAGGTTTGAGGACGTCCATAAGATGTCATTTTTACATCCCTAGGACCAAAAATTGCGTAACCTGTGGATGTTCATAAGATGTCCATGTGACCTTCGTTCCAGAGCTAAGATATACTGAAAAATATTCATTTAATATTTCTAGGACAAAAATGTGATAATGAGAGGAGTCAAAGACTTATTGCAGAGTTCTTTCAACGGTTAAGACTGTCCATTGAGCTGATATCCATGAAACGTTCTATCGATACTTTTTTGACATGCGAGGCTGCAAGTAATTGCCAACGAAAAAAAAATGGGTAAAATTCGAGTGACTTGTAAAATTGGAATACGGAGGATATTTCAGAATTCTATCAAAGAAAAAGAATCTGTTCAACTCGATACAGTTCTCGAAATAAAAATGCAGAGGTATCTTATATTCTAATATTGTTCCATTAAATCGCATCATTTCAATGAGATAAGATAATTTTGTAAGAGAGATCATTTATTCCATCAAACAAAGCAAATCTCATTGAAGATTAAACATAAAAAATCAGTAAGTTATAAAGAAGAGGATGAATAGAGGTGATGGATAGAGCTCATTTATGAAAGAATTAAAAAATGATCGTAGTAAATTCGTTGGGAAAGCCTATTAAATTTCTATTGAAAGTTCTATCAGTTTTTCGCTCTTTCTATTGAAAATTTTTTTCAATATAGAAATTTAACGAAACATATTTCTATTGAAAAATCTCAGCAGCATGTATAGTACAATCAGAATCTATCGTTTTTTTCCTATAAAAATATGTTCCATTAAACATTTCCATTGGAAAAAAATTTCCAATAGATTGTAGTGAAAAACTAATGTGAATTTTTATTCATTTTTCATCAGTTTTTCATTCGCAGTTCGATAAGAATTCAGTTTTCTCATCGCTACTGCTAATTGCGCTGCCAATTCGTCATGTGGTGTCAACTATATAGAGAAATTCATTGTATGCAGTTTATAATTGATGGAATTTTAATAAAATTTGGAATGTTTGACATGGATATTCGATGTGGGGTTCCGTCTCGGCTATTGACGGCACTGGACGTGTTTCATTACAGCGCTTGTCTCTTTTACAGTTTTTGTCTAATTTTTCACAACTTTCGCCTAACTTTTTGGCACAATTAGTAAGTGATCGAGGTATTTTTGCCTGCGGCGTATAAATTTCTATCTTTTCGCTGTGATTTTATGGTGAATCTCTGAAATTCTCAACTACCCAAATTTTGGAGGTTAGCTCTGCGGTTCTTGGGGTATGGATGGGAAATCCTTACCAGAAAATTCTCCTCAAACTTTGATTGACAGCTCAGAAGATCAATCTTCCTTTTTCGAACACTCTACTGACACCGTGCTCTCTCCCAACTCCCCTTCAAGTAACTCTAAAATCTGGAGTGAATTCTTTCAACTGGCTCCAGCCTCCTCCACACCCAAGTCACAATCTCCAGCGGCAGGAGCCAGGAAAGGTAGACTTCCAACAGCTCAATCACTTGCTACGAAAGCACGAAGGGACTCGCTGGGCACCCTCCGTGAATTACTTGACAGGAAGAAAAGGAAAACAAAAGATCTGGAAGAGGAATTTAGCACACTTGACCCAAACTCTTCTCTCCTCCCCATCTCCAAAAAGCTCAATCGCTCCCTCAGTGCCCCTGACAACATTTCCTCCCTCGATCATAACCCTTTTTCCTCCCTCTCTCCTCCCCCTGGTACGGTTAAAACTTTAAACATGCCCCTCCAGCCACTTAATCCTAACCTCTCTCACCCAGAGCCTTTGCCCCAGGAGTCAGTAGACAATTCACTAAAAAATGGATCTGACAGAGAGGTAATGACAAACATCCTCCTCAAGGTCAATGAGCTCTGCACTGCAGGGAAGCTAAAAGCCGAAGCCCTAGAAAAATCAATACAGAGTAATAACAATTTTGTCAAGAAGCAACTGGATGACTTCAGGGAATTCATTGAAGCCAGAGACGCCCGCGCTAACGAACAGATCAAGATCCTGTCTGGTAAGATCTCTGACCTCGAGAAGAAGCTAACAGAACTACACAATCAACCTGTTCCCCAGCAGGTATTGGAGAGAATTGAGAAGCTGGAAGCAGGAGTCCCTCTTGATGCAGGGAACTCCTTAACGAAGGAAATGAATGAATTAAAGAGACAGCTGGAGAGTATGGAGAGATTCAACAGAGCAAAAAATCTTATAATAAAGGGTTTAAACAGAGGTTCTCTCCCCCCCTTGGAGGCTGCAAACAACTTTCTAAAATCGAACTTCCAGCTCGTGAATGCAGCCAGCGAAGCGAAAGAGGTTGGTACTAGGAACATGATTATAGTAAAGTTCAACACTCTAGAGGCTCGAGACAAGGTAATGAAGGAAAAATATAAGCTAGGCAACTCTCAAGGATAGGCAATATACATAGACCCTGATCTCACTCCCAGGGAACGTGAGGTTTACAACAAAATTAGACAGGTGGCTAAGCTGGAAAGATCTCTGGGCAAGACGGTGAAAATAGGCTATGGTAAACTCCAAATTAACGATACATGGTGGACTTGGGATTCTTCTCTTAACAAATTAGTCCCAAAACCTCCTGCTAAGAGTACATTTCAACCTCCAAAAAACTAATAAAAGCAGCAAAAACAGTAAAGACAGTAAAAACAGTGACCGCAGCATTAACAAGGGTACAATTTTGGAACGTCCAAGGTATGCTACAACCGGAGACCATTGAGATTTCACCCTGGTGGATCATCGTCCGAGTTAAACTGCATTCATGTAGTGCCATAATTGGCTCTCTATACTTCAACCCGTCGCTACAGGTGCCTCAAGCCTTGGAGCTGCTCTAACTGACCATCAACAATCTGAAGGACAACCGTGAGTACGAAAATGACTTCTTTATCCTGGGGGGTGACTTTAATGCCTGTATCGCAAACTTCAATGATGACCTCCCTCCCGAAGCCATAACTGGAACCAACCTTTACATATCTAGAGAATATTTACCCCACAAAACGGATGCCAGAGGCGAGCTACTTATGTCCTTTATGCTGGAAAATGACTTCATACTCCTGAATGGAAGGATGCCCTCAGACACTCCCGAAAAATTCACCAGCAACCGTACCAGCAACACCTTCGACCTCATCTGGGTTAGCAGCGATAGACTCGACTTGATACATGATCTGGAAGTTACATCAGATCTTCTCGGTTCAAATCATCTTCCTGTAACCCTGAAATTATTAGACCTGATCAAGAACGTGTCGTTGGTTGCCGCCGACGATCTCCCCTCTTCTCCCTCTTATCCGATGCCCTACTCCGGCTCCCCCGCCAACTCAAACCCGATACCAGTTTGGAAACAGGAGGTCGCTCAGGATTACTCCAACCTCTTGGCTTCTTCCCCCAGACTGACCTTTGTTATATCCTGCAACAGTATTGACTCAGCAAACAACAACCTTCTATCTAGTATGAGGGAAACTTCCTACGAATTATCGATGTTCAGAACCCCCAAAAGCGGTACTAAACCCCAGGATTCATCGCCTAGACCTCGATGGTTCAACGAAGAATGTCGTAAAGCAAAAAGAGACGTGAAGAGATCCTTCAAGAAATTATACTCTCCTGCTTTTCATTACGAAAAAGCCGCGGAGCTTTCAGAGAAGAGCAGTTCTTATAAGAAACTCATTTGTCAAAAAAAGTGCGCTCACAAGTCAGCAGTAACAGACAAATTTGCTAACGTCAGAAACTCTATAATTTATTGGAGGACGATCCGGAGTGCCAGAGGACGGACTCGTAGAATTGAGACAATTGATATTCACTACTGGAGTAAGTTTCTGCAACAAATGTACCCCCCAAGGACTATCTCATCCATCGACCTCGGCAATACTGTTAACATGCAAACTGATGCTGACTTCACACAAGCAGAAGTTGGCAAGTGTCTCAAACTGGCAAAAAAAGACAAAGCGCCAGGTGATGATGCTTTAACAAACAACTTCTACAAACACCTTCCAACTGATTGGAGATTCTACTTGCTCAATCTGTTTAATAAAATCTTTGAATCGGGGCAAATTCCTGAGAGTTGGACTCCAATAAACCTCTGCATGATCTGTAAGAAGGGGGACCGTGGAGACCCTCTAAATTACAGAGGAATTGCGCTAATAAACAATATTTCAAAACTATTTACTTCTATCCTGAACGAGAGAATCTACAAGTGGCCTGAAGCTGAAAACATTATACCTGAGGAACAAGCTGGTTTTCGACAGAGACGAGGTGTAATGGACAACATCTTCACTTTGCAATCTGCTCTCCAGAATAAACTTAAAAATTAAAAACTATCAATTTTATTATTTTTTCCTAATTTTGGTCTCACCCCGAATCTTTACACGGCTCTGAGGGGGTGAACAGTGGGAAATAGGGGTGGAGTCATAATGAACTTTTATGTAGAACATTTTACACTACAATTTTGTATCCCACCTTTTATCTTGTATCTGAAGTAGTTTCTGAGATAATTCTAAAAAACGCATTTTTTAGGTGGTTTTTAATTTTTTCTATTTTGAAAAAATTATTGAAATCTAATAAAAATTCAAAAAATTTTTTTTGAAAAAAATTACGCCAAGTACTCGTTTCATTGCGTTGGAATTGGCAGGAAAGTATTTGTTGAAAAATGAGATCCTGTGAGCCCTAAAATTACGCAAATGACCACAAATTGTTCTGAATAATTGGAAAAAAGAATGGAATGAGAAATGAGCGCCAAGCTTGCTGGAAACTATGAAGAATCAGTGAACAGAAAAAATTGGAAAAAAAAGTCAGGAACAACGTACTTGGCGCGGTTTTCCAAAAAACTCAGGGAGTCAAGAGTCGATGTTTCCTGTCGACCTAAGAACTATATTATGCATCTTCTGAATTCCAAGTTCGATACGAAACGCAAAAAATCTCAGATGAGGATTAACATTAGCATTGAAAGGCGCGCCAAGTACGTTGGTCCTGACTTTTTTTTCCAATTTTTTCTGTTCACTGATTCTTCATAGTTTTCAGCAAGCTTGGCGCTCATTTCTCATTCCATTCTTTTTTCCAATTATTCAGAACAATTTGTGGTCATTTGCGTAATTTTAGGGCTCACAGGATCTCATTTTTCAACAAATACTTTTCTGCCAATTCCAACGCAATGAAACGAGTACTTGGCGTAATTTTTTTCAAAAAAAATTTAAAACCCATCCGCTCAGGACATAACAATTTAGTGGCAGCGTAATTTTGGAAGACGAAGGTCTGAGTAACCATTGTCTTATCGCACGGAGGTAGAGAGAGAGGATAGTTTTTGGGAATTGATCTACCGAGGTAGGCTGGCCAACAATCTAATTGATTTTTTTCATTGATCACAATCGGAAAATGTCGGCTCCAGACAGACTCAACGGGAACGTGAGACAAAGCTTGGAGCAGCAGGAAGAAGGAAACAATTTGTCTTATTCCTTCATGAGACCAGGAGTGAGACGAGAACTCTTTGGTTCAAGGGAAGGTAATATTAATTTGCAACGAAATTATAACCAGTCTGAGCATTCTAGCATGATGGTTGGATTGCGCAACCTGGAAGTACGGGCAGACGTTCATCAACAGGGGACACCCGAGGGGCCTCCTGAGGCGAACAGTACCCGTGGAGGGCGTGCAGATGGAGGAGTGCCTCCGCAAGCTACGCCACGGAATATTAGGCCTGGCAATTCCTCCAGGGTTCGTAATATTCCTAGAAATCTGCAAGACGGACTAGACGACATCGTGGAAATCCAGGAGGATGGCGATGAGAGCGTCGAGGACGATGCAGAGTTTTCCACACCGTTTGGCGGTGAAGATTCAGGGGCGGGAGGGCCTCCTATTAACCATCAAGATGTGGTTAAGCAGAAGTTAAATAATTTGTACGAGAAAATTCGCCATCTCCAGGAGGAGCGGCTTATGATGGAGAACCGTGTCCTCTCCGAGAAAAAACGACGAGAGGAAGCGGAGACGGAGAAGAGGTTGATCATCGACGCATGGGCGGAGGGTGATGTACAACCGAGGCACGACACGTCGGTGCGACGGCACATGGATATAAAGGGTGCACTTGGGGTGGTGAAAGATTTTTATGGAGACAACCCTGATAAACTGGATTGTTTCTTAAAATCGGTTGCCACTGCACGGAAGCTCGTCCATCCGAGTCTACAAGATATCTTGTTGGAAGCTATTTTGGGCAGCAAAATCGAGGGCAATGCTGCAAAGCAGATGAAATTTCGAGTGATCGAGTCGTTCGAGCAACTTCAAACTGAACTGGAATCACTTTTCGGGAGAGCGAAAAATCTCGTTGGACTGGAGGTGGAATTCAGTAAGTTGCTACAGAGAGAAAATGAGGACGTCACTCGATTTGTCAATCGTACCGAAGAGGTGACAGTGGATTATATCAATGGAATATTGAGTATGAATCCTGAGTTCACGGACAGAGATAAATGGGCGGCAAAGCAGGCGCTATGCGGGATGGCCAAGTTAAAGTTCGAACAAGGTCTGAGGGGTCAACTGCAAGTTTTAGTGCGAGCCGCTAATTATCGAACACTTCACGAAGCCTGTATGGGAGCAATAGAAATTAGTAAGACTATTTCTGGCACTCACGGGAGAGAGAGGGGCACCGCAACAGCAGCGGCAGGCCAGAACAGGAATTCTACTGGGGGAAGCAGAGCTTCAACGGGACGGCAGTCCACGGCCAATTGTTTTGGATGTGGCCAACCGGGTCATCTTGCGAAAGATTGCAAAAATTCGCAAGGTGGACAAAGAAAATCGTTGCCAGTTCCGGCAGCACGCCAGAGTATTAACGCTTTCGGTTCTGTGTGTAAGTATTGCAAATATGCAGGTCACGAATTCACAGAATGTCATAAACTGAAAAGCAGACTGGGTGCCCCCGAGAACTCAAAAATCAACATAGATCTGAACAAACAAAATAATCCAGGACCTGGTAAACCAGCTACTGGGGGAGGAAAACCCGCTAAGCGTAATAATAATGGTGGAACCAAGAAAAAGAGCAGTGTGGAAGGGGCTAATCAAGAGCTACCCCTGCCTATGGGCTCTTATCAAATTTCAATGGTACAACCGGTCGAAAAAGTCGGAGAAGGCAGCAAGGCAAAGGGTCCAATTATAGCTCCTGCGCAGCCATCCGATGTGAAAACGCAGATTTTACTTTCTGCAAAGCAATTAAAACAGCCTACGTTGTTTCTTTGCGATTCAGGCGCAAGGGCGTCACTGGTAAAAATCAACAAACTGTCCAAAGGTACAACTGTAAGTAGAGGACAGAGAATTCTCAGAGGAATCGCCAATCAAGATGTTGCTACACTAGGGGAGGTAATTCTCTATTTGGAAATTGGGGATAAAATATTGGGACATAGATTCCAAGTAGTCCCTGCAGATTTTCCTTGTGTTGGAGGAATTCTGGGGGAAGATTTCTCAGCTTCACCGAGCTTGAAGGTGGTACTGATACGTGGAGTAGAATTGCGTATCAATGACCATCCTTTTGACTTGTTTCAAGATAAGGAGCCATACAAAATTAAGGCTAGAACAGAGGTTTTAGTTCGTGTTCCTACAAAAAGCAACAGGGAAGGCATTGTCGATAAAAAACAATTGAAAATAGGTGTTTTTATGGGAGGATGTCTAACCAGGGCAGCGGATGGCCATGCAATCGTTTGCATAATGAACACAAACGATGATGACGCATATATTGATTTGCCAATGGTTGAACTACATGAGTTAGCAACAAAAACTGACATCATGACTTTGCGGACTGCAGAGAAGGATGGAAGTAAAATTTGTAAAGATCGCATAAAACTGTTGCATGAGAATTTGCGGCTCGAGCATTTAAGCAAGGAGGAAAAGTATACTCTCCTCGAGGTTTTGGAGAAATTCAACTCAATTGTGCAGTTACCAGGGGATGCTCCGGGTGTTACAGACCATCTTGAGCACGAAATTCCTTTAAAACCAGGTACTGTTCCAGTGAATGTTCGTCCCCATCGGTTACCTCAGTCTCAGGAGGAGGAAGTAGATCGTCAGATCAAGGAGATGCTGCAAAACGGAGTCGTGCGCCCCAGCAAAAGTCAGTGGAACGCACCCTTACTCGTTGTTCCAAAAAAAATGGATGCTTCGGGAAAGGTTAAATTCCGAATTGTTGTGGATTTCCGGCGACTGAATGAAGTTACGTTGGGTGACTCATTTCCATTGCCTAATATTTCTGACATTTTGGATCGATTGGGTAATGCGAAATACTTTTCAACTTTGGACTTGGCTGCAGGTTTTCATCAAATACCTGTAAAAGAGGAGGATAAATGCAAAACTGCATTCTCAACCCCTTATGGGCATTACGAGTACAACCGACTACCTTTTGGAGTAAAGGGCGGCCCAGCGACGTTCCAGAGATTGATGAACTCTGTGTTGGCTGGAGTACAAGGACTGCGGTGTTTTGTCTATCTTGATGACATCGTAATCTTTGCTTCAAGTCTGAAAGAACATAATAAAAGGCTCGAAGAGGTTCTCGAACGGCTAAAGGGCGCTAACTTGAGACTACAACCTGATAAATGCAATTTTTTGAGGAAGGAAGTAGTTTACTTGGGTCACATCATCACCAAAGATGGTATCAAGGCGGATCCTAGCAAAATTGAGGCAGTCTCCAGTTTTCCAGTTCCACAAAATGAGAAGGAAATAATGTCTAATAATGTCTGGTTATTATCGGAAGTTTATAAAAGATTTTTCGAAAATCGCTAAACCACTCACGGAGTTGTTGAAGAAGGATGTCTCTTGGACCTGGGGGGAACAAGAGCAGAACGCATTCACTGACTTGAAAAAGACCCTGACTACTGCGCCAATTCTGCAGTATCCAAATTTTGAAAAACCATTTTTGCTGACGACGGATGCATCGAACAAAGCAGTGGGAGCTGTGCTGTCACAGGGGGAGATTGGCAAGGACTTGCCCATCGCCTACGCTAGTAGAACTCTCAACAAAGCTGAACAAAATTATAGCACAATAGAAAAGGAGCTATTGGGTGTTGTGTGGGGAGTGAAACATTTCAGACCATATCTGTACGGAAGAAAATTCACCGTAGTGACAGATCATAGACCACTGAAATGGATATTCAGCGTCAAGGATCCAGGATCACGGCTCATTCACTGGCGTATTCTATTAGAAGAGTATGATTACGAGGTGGTACACAAACCTGGGAAATTGTCTCGCGTAAATGTTGTAACGCGAGCTCAGGCAAAAGCAGAGACAGACAAAGACGGGCAGTGGGTCAATGGCAGCGAGGTCATTAACGCCGCTGACGATGAAATAATGTCAATACTGGAGGAATACCATAACACGCCATTTGCTGGTCATCCTGGGGTTAAACGTATGTACGCAAAATTACGACAAAAATACCACTGGAAGGGGATGAAGTCTGACGTCGAGAAATATGTGGCCACATGTGAGGAATGTCAACTTAATAAGTTGGGGAAGGCTACGAAAGTACCGATGGTAGTAGGAGAGAGCCCTGAGGAAGCATTTGAGCAATGCGCTATGGACATAGTCGGTCCATTGCCTATCACAGAGGCGGGGAATAAATATATTCTTACGTTCCAAGACTCTCTCACTAAGTTCAGCAGAGCAATTCCTATTCCGGACCAGGAAGCAAACACAATTGCTCGTGCTTTTGCAGAAAAAATCATTTGCGATTTTGGTACACCACGGAGATTACTCACGGATCAAGGACCGAATTTTGTGGGAGAAATCTTCAAAAATGTCTGCAAACTAATGAAAATTAAAAAGATCCAGACCACGGCGTATCACCCACAGACAAATGGTATAGTAGAGAGATCTCACCGAACTCTTGCTGAGTATCTAAGAGGCTACATTCAAGAAGATCAAACGGATTGGGATACATGGTTGCCTTATGCAATGTTTTCGTACAATACAACACCACACTCAGCTACGAAAATGACTCCGTTCGAATTGATGTTTGGCAGGCGAGCTGAATTACCGACGGCAATCAAACAGCCGCCACGTTTGACGTATTGTTATGACGACTATGCACAGGAATTGCGGGAAAGGTTGCGAGCAGCCCACCAGGAGGCGAAAGCGACACTTGACCAAGAGAAGGAGAAGTCAAAAATCCAATACGATAAAAATGCAAAGTCAGTACAATTCGATGTTGGAGACAAAGTCCTGTTAAAAAACGATGTTGTACGACGAGGACGATCTAGGAAGTTATCGCAACCATGGATTGGACCATACGTAATTGTCGAGAAAAATTCAGATGTCAATTATACGATCAGGAGTGGACACAAACAAAAAACCCAGAGAGTCCATGTCAATCGGCTTCGACCATTTATAGAAGCATGACTATATGGACCCCAGCCTCGGAAAATGAAATTCTTTTTATACCTGAAATTTTCTTATACGGAAATCTTGGTGATAATGCCATTATGGATTGTTTATTTGTTATTACAATTCTTGAGCTACATCGAACGTTTTATCAAGGAAGCGGAAATGCCAGTTCCATCCAAGGAAAAAATAAGTTGGAGAATCAAAAATGAAATTCTTGCAGATGACACATTTGGTCTCCTCGCGAACCAACCATTGAGGTACGTGACACGGCTGTGGAGTAGGGATTTCTCCAAACAGCAGCCGAAGGTTGAAAATGTCCTCGATGTCGTCATGGATAACAGGAAGATCCCACAAGGCGTTGAGATCTGCCTTTTCATTTTTTCTCAATGTGGCAACCAATTTTTTGAGACCAAGATTGACGTACCCAGGACGATATGGAAAAAGAGCAATCTGGAACAATTGAATAATAACAGGGAGTTAGATTCAATGAGGGCTACAGTTACGGAAGAAAATATAAGCTCGAATGTACTCACCAGAGACTTGAAAGTAGATGCATTAACAGCATGTTTTAAATATAGATGGGCACGAACTTTTGCTCTTCCACTGCAACGAGATTTTACTTCACGGGACTTATTACCCCTCGAGATGCAATCACGACGAGAGCGGAGCCTGTCACTGTATTGCTTGCGACCCCGCAGCTCTGGACAAAAGCGATCTGAATGCTCCACACTCCAGCAAACCTTGCAACATGGTCTGCGAGGGCAGTTAGCGGTAAAATGGTCTCCAATAACACCACATTGCAAACAGGCAACTACACAGTTACGGGCAATGTGGCCCCACTTATTGCACTTGAAACACCTCTTCACTGGCATGTTGGCAATCTTCTTTTTCCTGCTGAACTTCATGGTTGAAATATCGGAGAGAACTGTGAAGAGCTGGGGGTATCGAATGCTTATATATTCGAGGGTGCAACGTTGGCAAATATGGCCGTCGTCAAGTCGACGATGCGTGCCACGTCGCCGTGTGCGGACGTGTGCTGTGAGTTCGCAGACCCCAAATTTAGCCAACATTGCAAATTCAGCATTTTGGATTTTTAATTTCCTCATACTAGGAAGTATGGCATGTGTAGTACGAGGGGAGGGAATAGTGATTGAAAAGTTCATTCACACTCCGGGAATGTACTTTGAGGCCATTGGGAAAATGTATCTAAGTAATCACGTCTGGACTATAGCCGCTAGCACAGATGTGGGACCCTGGATGGCAAGGGCTGAGCAATTAGAATTGCATCTTGAAAGTACTCTGACACTTTGGCAGAAGACAGGGGGTGATAATTATAAGCATATTATAAACCAGTGGAAAGAAGATTTTCGAGAAACGAAAGAAGCAATCACTGGGTTGTTGGGTTTGGATCAAAAGACCAGGAGCCGTAGAGGTCTTGTGGATGGGTTAGGTACCATCGCTAAATCGCTATTCGGCACCATGGATGCTGAAGATGCTCGAGTCATTAGCGAGAGGCTGGCACGGCTGGAAGAAGGAGTCAAGGGAACATTCGTTGATTCTGGCAGACAAATTGAAATAATCAATTCGACACTTTATCAGTTGGGACACACTGAAGAAGTTATCCAGAAAAATGAGGAGATGCTTCTAAAATCATTCAAGCAAGGTCTGGAAAAAGTGTTGGAAGGAAACTCCGAATTGGCAAGTAAGATAAGTCTGAACGAGCATCTGATAGTACTCGAAGGCATCTACATGGGTGTTATCAGGGATGCTGTGAATATTAGAAAACTTTTGACAGGTTCTAAAGGAGGGTTACTGGACACGGGAGTGTTCACGGAGACTAGTTTAGCCGCCCTTCTACGTAGTGCAAAGTTACCGGAGGGTTTGAGCTTCCCTTTTGAAATCGGAGTAGGCGGCATGCATGTACTGCAGGAGGTATCAACCGTCACCGTACAGGCAGTCGGTATGAGGATTTTGACACAGGTAGAAATACCATTGGTGCACTTTCCATTATTCGACGTACTGCTGACACATGGGATTCCAGTGCGGTCGACGAACGGGTATTATTCATACTTGGAAGCCACAAGTGAACTTTTGGTGATACACGGGCCGTCTCAACAATACATACCAATGACAGAGAAACAGTTAGAAAATTGCAAAAGATTTCGAGATCGTTATCTATGCACGGAAATATTGCCTAGAGAAATAATACGTGATTACAGTCCCTGTGAGGTACAATTGTACGTGAATCAGAGGAGAATACCGGAAACGTGTAAAATGAAACATTTGGCATTGAACCGATTATTGCTCATTCAGTTGCGCAGAGATAACACTTGGATTTACGTGGCTCCAGAGCCGGTAGGAATAACGAACACCTGTAAGGGCAACAGGACACAGCACACTCTACGAGAGTCTGGCACATTACAAATCGCAGATTTCTGTGAGATAAGTGCAACTGACTTTACTATCAAGGGCCGGAGGTCAAGTGGTATACAGATAAATACCCATTTCCACCCACAACTGAACTTGACGCTGGATGAGGATACCAGTGCATGGCTATCCCAAGTAAATTTGAGCAATGTCCAGTTAGCCAATGTCGTAGGAAACATCAAGGAACTGAGAGGAATCGAGGTTCAGCTGGGAGCTCAAAATGACAGGATAAAGGAACAACAGGAGAGGTTCAATTACCGGGAATTCCTCCTTCACCCTTCAACAATTTCTAGCAGTCTAATGATAGTATTCCTTGTGATAATGGGATTGTCACTCTACTGCTGGTGGCGAAAACCGTGGTCAAAACCAAAGGAAGCAACCCCGGTCAGGCCACAACTATACCCCCGCCAATTCAACCAGGGATGAAAAGGAATAAAAATAAAAATAATTAATTATAATAATTATTATCATTATATGTATACGTATGTATGAATATTGTAAGAGGAGAAAATTTTCAAGTATAAAAATTTTCTTCCCTGGTGGGGAGGGATGTTATGCCCCTAAAATGAGGCATTAATTTCACAATTGATTCGGACTTTATGAGAACACGAAAGTGGCACATAAACTCCGAAACAAAACATTATGTTATGAATCGTAAGAATTATTGAATAAAGCGAGTTAGTGGGACACTGATCCAGCGCATTCCATAGCTCGCCTTCACAACTCACCCGCGCGATGTCACAAGACACCATGCAGGTGTGAGCCACACGACCAAGTGACATACGAAACCGCGACTACAATAAATACTCGCGAATTCGTTGTCTCTGGGCCAGTAATTCGACGACTCTTTTTCACTTATGTTCACCTGTTACTTTCTGTAACAGACTGAACTTTTAATTATTAATAACTTGTCAAATAATCGTTTTAAACCAATTCCAATAAACATAATCATCTTCTATCCATCTCCGAGAGATTTAATCCAACTAAAGAACCCATCCGCTCAGGACATAACATTTTTATTAGATTTTATATACCGACATGATTGAATAAAAAATTAATACAATTTTTTATATAAATAATAGGACCCAATGAATCAAATATTTTTCTATTATTACTGTCTTTACCGTAACAATCATTCATCTCTGAAATACCCCTAAGAAATTTTTTTTATATTAAAAATATTGAGATCTAAAATAAAACTCCCTTCATATTTTCCTTTGGATACATATTGATGATCGATATAATAATTTCACAATGAAATAATTGCATTATTGAGTGGTTGATTTTTAAAATTCTCAACTGAGATAATGGAACTTTATAAACCGACATGTGGATTCCCATTGATGAAATTATGTCAGTAGTTACTCAACTGACAAATGATGATCAGCCAAAATTGTTTGTAAGCAATTCCCTCATCTAAAAATAATATCCTTTATACTTTTATCGAGATTTGTTAATTACCAAGATAATTCTATATGCAACAACCAAGGCCTATCAACTCATCCAATTTCCTCACTTCCAATGTAATGTAATTTATTTAGATCATAGTAGTCCGAAAACTTGGCCTAGATATTTGGCATTGTAAATCGTGAATAAGGTTGATATTTCCGTAAAATTGAGGACAAAAATGTTGAGCATACAAAAAATCAAAGATCATAGCATTTGTTTTCTTATACTCTTATTGAATTTGGGGTTACATGATTCTCAAAATCCTCCAAACTCGACGTATCTGTGTCAGATTCCTTCAGTATGTCATTTTCCGGTACTTTCCTTCGTTTATCAGTTTGTGTTAGACCTCCAGGATCTGTTGCTGCTGATCGGGCCCTCTTCAGGGTTGTGTTGTGATTAGCGACACTGCCTTTTCGCTTGAGAGCTACCGGCGTTGCTGACTGAGATGCAAATCTGTTCAGAACCCCTCGATCACCTTCATGGTTTGAAAGAACTTTCCTGGCTTTGTTTTCTTTCTAATTATGAAATAATGATATGAACTCATTTCAATTAAATTTTATATAAATAGAGGAAAAATATGTAATGGTGGAGCTGGCAACCATTGGATAATGTTAGTAGTCTCACGCTACTGAGTGCTTTCCCGAAATTATGTTTTTTTTTTTCATTCAATTCTCTTAAAATGGAGATACACGGAGAAAAAAATTCAATAAAAATTTCGAGTCAGTTCTGTAATCATGGGGCGACCTTGAAGTGTGTGGGAAAAAATTACATGACTTTCAGTCATTTTTACTTCAAGTGAACTTAGTCTTTCCGTGATTTTAAGTAAAAAATTACGGGGCTTCACGTAATTTTTCCTATACTTCAAGGTCGCCTCACAATTACGGAACTGACTCGGCATTTTTAACTTCCCGGGCTAGGGAAGTTATTGTAATCACCCCGAAAATCAAAAATCGAATTTTCATGATATCTTCACGTTTCAAGGTCACCACAACACTCCCCGACTATTTTCATGATGATGTATGTATGTGTGTGTGTGTATGTGTGTGTGTGTAGGTTCGTACGTCCGTGACCAAAAATTATGGACAACGATATCTCGTGCACGGATGATGCGATCGACGTCATTAATGACGCAATCGAAGCGTCTTCATTCAACTTAGAGCTGAAAAGATTTTGGGAAACATTGGTCCAGTCGTTCTCTAGTTTTTCCAAAAAAACATGAGATGATTTTTTTTTTTTTTTTTTTTTTTTTTTTTTTTTTTTTCATCGATGTTTTCGGGTCTTTTCATCAATGTTTTCGTCGACCCCTTCGTGAAAGCAGGATCAATTGAAGAGGTAAAAGGCGGATAAATACTGAAAAACATTCGAAACATTTGAAAAATTAGAGATTTATGGTTTATAAAATTCCATGAACAATTGTTATCAAGAACTAATTTGATTTTAGAAAGAGTCGATGTAGTCTTTTCCTTCTCGCTCGGCCTGAGGAGCCATGGAGCGACTTTTAATATATGAGGATATCTCAAGAAATAAGAAAAACTCGGATTTGACCCGTTTTGCCCCGTATATCCACGCAAGACGTCGTTTTTTGAGAGTTCAGCCGAAAAATGCTCCTCGGTCCGCAATTTTCATCCGAGATTTGCCTTTTTTTTCCGAATGCTCGCTAGACTCCAAAAAACGTTACTATTGTTGAATGAATAATCATTCTCTTCAATACCCGGGCAACCAGTGGTAATGTGGGAAATTACATTGCCGGTATTGAGAACTGAGCAGTACGTGATCTGGCCGTCTGGCGTTCAAGTTATTCGTTAGAGGTTGGGGGCCTTCTCACGAAAGAGCATCGGCCATTATTCGAGAATCAGCTGTGATCGATATCAGAGCTATTTTCGGAATTTCCTTCCAAACTATCATTATAATTCTTGCTTTCAGCATAATTATAATAATACATTGAGTTAGAGAGGAAATAAGTGTCAGCCATAGGCGACCAATAACAGAAAGAACAGTCATTGTTTGCCAAAGGCGACACCAAAGTCAGAGCTCAGTGACAATTAGAAAATTGTCTGCGTCGAGCGACATCAGACTGAAAATAATAGGAAAAATAGTCTGCCGTTGGCGACGAAATTTCTACGAGACAAAAAAATGAGGGCTAAACGGCAATCTAGCAGAAAAATAAACAAAAACAAGAGGAAAATGCGCCGTAAAAATGCGAACGATGTCACAATTCATCCAACGAGTTTAAATGAGAAAGAACAACATGATAGGAAAAATGAAGTGATGAAGAATCAAAGACAAAAAAAAAAAGAGATGATGAGAATCAAACGTTCTGATCCATTCTACAAACAATTAGAAAGGGGACGAGATCGTAAGCGAAAACAGTAATCACGAATGAATAAGGTTTTCACAAAGAAAGAAAATGAACGGGACAAGAAAAGATTACAATGTTTACGACAGAATGATGAATTCAAGAAAAATGAAAATAAGAATAAAAGAAAATATATGAAACGTAAGAGACAGAATGAAGAATTTAGAAGAAAAAAGAATGATGAAGATAGAAAATATATTAAATGCAAGCGAGGAGAAAGTGGATTCAAACAGAATGAAATTATGAAAAATCGAAACAGAATGATGATCATCCGACAGCGTAAAGAATATATGGTTAATGAACGTAAGAGAAACATTGCAAGGAATACCATTCTACGTCAAAATATACAATATGCAGAGAACGAAATTTCAAATAATCTCAAAAGAAATCGCATTCTTCGACAAAATAAAGCCTACAAATCACGAGAGTTAGCACTCAATGTGGCGAGGAACAAATTGTTGAGAAAGCATTCGAAGTATTATAAGGATGAAATTGCACATAATATTGAGCGGAATAAGAAATTGCGATCCAATAGTATGTACAGAGAAAAAGCGAAAGAAGAGAACCAGAAACGAATGAAGAAAATTCGCAGCAAGAGAGCGTATAAAATGCGAGAGAGGATGTTAAATATCCGAAGAATTGAAAAAAATCGAACGAATGAGCGATGTCGAGCCCGAGAATTGAAGAGAAATGCAAAGTCGAAGAGAGAAAAAAGAGCAATTGATGTATTGAGATTTCGTGAAAATCTCAATAATGTTTTATTGAGAAATAAAAATGAAGATCCAAAGGCACAACTTCAACTGAAATTTATTCAATTTCGCGCAGAAACAGCCTCATTCGTGTGTTGTTGTTGCGAGGGTCTTTTTTTCAGATGTTCTGTTGTTAAATTGAATGAAAACAAAATTATTGGCAAAAGTGGTGCTTTATTCTTAGCACAAATCAATAATTTCCCCTCAGGTTTCATATGCAACACGTGCAAAACTGCTGCATATCGTGGTCAAGTATATAGGTTAGCAACAAGCAATGGTCTACAATTCATACAAGTCCCAAAATCTGTCCGAGAATTGTCTGATCTTGAGGAAAGAATGGTGGCACCAGTCTTGAATTTCATGCAAATTCGAGCACTGAAACCCTATGCTCTGAATCCGCAATTAGGCCTGAAAGGCAGTGTCGTGAATATTCAAATAGATATTAATGATATGCTACAGGTATTGCCACGTCAATTTGATGAAATGCAGACAGTTCAAATCAAATTGAAAAGACACGTTGATCACAAAAGCCATTATATGTTTGAAGCTATCAGAACAGGTGTGATTTTTAAAGCATTGAAACATTTGATCACGACGCCGTTATATGAAAAGTATGACATTAAAATAAATGAAGCCTATCTCCAGAACTATGAAAATGATGATCATCCGATAAATTTCATAGTTGACAAGGATGATATCATTGATAATGAAAAAGCGGATAATGAAACAAATCCGAATATAAACGGGACAGTTGAGGACAATGATATAGAATTCAATGAGAAGGAAAATCAGATGGATATTGATCAATTAATTGATTTCAATCAGATAAACAATGACGAGGTTTTGCTCGTTGACCATAATGCAGAAGTCGTAGAAAAATATGCACCAGTTGTGAATATAGTCGCTCCTGGTCAGGATAAACATCCAATGCCTTGGCATAAAATTGAAGACTTGGATGAATTGTGTTATCCCAGAATATTTGCAGGGCACTCATTCAATGTACAAAAACGGATATCTTATTCAGATCGTATGAAGTCAGAAGCAAGACGGTACGATCGAAGATCGTGTATTCCTTCGAGAATTTTGTTCATGGCCAAAAAAGGTTTAGAAATTACATGTTCATCGAGTATAAATATATGTTTGAGACGGACGAAGAAGAACGCTGATAAGCCAATTAATGCTGGAAATGCTTTGGATGTTGATTTTAGGAATAATTTGATTGAATTTGATGATGGATTCAGAATGTTAAAATTCGTCAGATCCTCGCCGGCATATTGGGACCATAAAAAGAAAGAACTATTGGCAATGATTCGTCAATCGGGCAAGCCTACTTTCTTCCTAACATTATCAGCTGCTGAAGGCCACTGGCCGGAGTTATTACAAACCTTAATGAAGTACAGCGAAAAGGATCACACTTTGTCCATCAAAGAAGCATATGATCTGGATAATAATATCAAGACTGATTTAATAAGAAATGATCCGGTTACGTGCGCCCGTTATTTTGATCATCAGGTCCAGAAATTTATGTGGCTGTTAAGACAGAAGCAAAGCATATTTGGTGAATATGTACTGGAGGATAGCTATGAACGTGTTGAGTTCCAACAACGTGGAAGCCCGCACGAACATATGCTCTTGTGGTTGAAAAATGCTCCAAAATACAATAATGACAGTGATACAAATGACCATGATCGATTGACTGATTTTATTGATTGTTTTCTCACTTGTGAGTATGATGAGAAGAATCCATACATCAAATTGCAAATGCATAAGCATGGTCATAGTTGCTATAAAGGACAAAAAAAAAGACAATGTCGTTTTCATATCCCTTATCCAGTTATGAGAAAAACAATGATATTGATACCATTAAATGAGAATGAAGCTGTACCAAAACCATATCAATCAATTGATGATCTAATGAATGAGTTTTATAAACAAGAGGTTTCCATGAGTTACGATGAAATTTTGAAGAAATTAGATATGACTGAAGAAGAGTATATCCTTGCAATTCGCAGCACACTGAAACAAAAGCGAGTATTCTTGAAGAGATCTAGTCTAGAAGTGAGAATTAATTCTTATAATAAAGATATATTACAATTGTTTGAATCAAATATAGATATGCAATTTATACTAGATGAATATGCCGTGATGGGTTACGTCACTAACTATATTAGTAAAATCGAAGGGGGATTGTCCAAATTATTGAGAGAAGCTGCGATAGACTGTGATAATAACAATAATAGTGTTAAAGAGAAATTTCGGAAGATTGTAAATGTATTTCTCAACGGTAACTTAATGTCTTCCCAAGAGGCAGCGTATCATGCCCTACAATTGTCGTTATCAAAAAAAAGTAGGAAGACAATATTCATCAACACAGGGCCAATAACAGAACGTGTTCGTATGTTGAAAACTGATGAAAACCTGAAGAAACTTGATAAAGACTCTACTGAAATATACATGGCTGATGTATTTGATAAATATAGTAAAAGAGAAAGAAAGCTTGATAATTTTTGTCTTGCTGATTATGCGGCGAATTATCAAGCATGCAAAAAAAAACCGTCAAAAGAGGATGATGAAAATGACGATGATGATGATGAGGATAGAGCGTACAAGCTTCGACTGCATACAGCTGTCATTAGATACCGACGATACAGCTTGAAACAAGATCCAGCAAACTATTATAGAGAAAAGATATTATTATTTATGCCTTGGCGAAATGAAAAACTTGAGGTAGAAAATGTGGATTATCAAAAAGTGTATAAGAATAATGAAGAAATCATCGAAAGAAATCAAGCAAAATACTCCATCATAAGTGATGAAGCTATGGATGAGGCATTAGAACAAGTCGAGAATGACATACGTGCAAGTATACATGAAGGAACTGATGGAAATTCTGCAGCTCATAGCATTGATATTTTCCAGCAAGATGGGGAAAATTGTAAAGCTAATGAGCATATAAAAAAAAGTGATACTCATAAGACTAGATATACTTGTCCAGCCAGGGTAAAAGAGAATGAACTCTATGATATGATGAGAAATTTAAATTGCAAACAAAAAGAGTTTGTTATGCATATATTAAATTGGGCCAAGTACCATTCAAAATATTTTTGAGTGGCTCTGCTGGCGTTGGAAAAAGTTATGTCATCAATACACTGTATCAATTGATAACGAATCATTTTGATAATTTACCTGGAGGAAATACGGATAAGATGATAGTTCTATTATGTGCCCCATCAGGGAAAGCGGCATTCTTAATCAATGGTGTGACATTGCATTCTGCTTTTGCATTACCATGTCAACAATATGGGGCACAAATGGGTCAATTATCAAGTGATCTAGCCAATAACATTCGTGAAAAATTATCAAAAATGCAACTCCTAATAATTGATGAAATTTCAATGGTAAGTTGTACAATACTAGGTTGGATCGATACACGATTACGACAAATAAAAGGTGTGAATCAACCCTTTGGTGGGATTTGTGTATTAGCGTGTGGTGATTTGAATCAATTACCACCTGTGAAAGACAAGCCTGTTTACCAAGTTTCAAGACGAAATGAACTGGCTCCATTCCTAGACATCAATCCATTATGGAATGAATTCGAATTTTATGAGTTGACTGAGATAATGCGTCAAAAAGATGATTTAGCATTTATAAATGCACTAAATAATCTAGCGCTTGGTAACATGACAGAAGACGATATAGAATTGATCAGATCACGAGAAATCTTGAAAGGGAATGAGGTTCCAGAGACGGCCATAAGATTATATGCGACCAATGCAAATGTAATTGCATACAATGCATTTAAAATTGCAAAATGCACCAGTGAGTTGGTAATTTCAACTGCTGAAGATACGTTTCCAAGAGATATGAATCCACAAACCAAAAAATTTCTATTACAATCAATTAAAAAACAAGGAAAAAAAAGCACGACTGAATTACTACCTAAACTTGAACTAAAAACCAATATAAAATATATGATAATAAAAAATATTAATGTTGAAGATGGATTGGTGAATGGAGCATGTGGGGTCTTGAAATTGATCACATTCATAGAAAACAGCACGATTCCTTCAATATTATGGTTTGATTTCCAATTGCCAAGAGTTGGAGTTAAAGCAAGAAGGCAGTATCATGATTATATGGAAAGGGAAAATATTAATGGAAGCTGGACACTAATCGTCAAAAATGCACTCCAATTGGACATTGATGATAATCAAAAACATCGAATCATGCGACACCAATTCCCTGTTATACCTGCAGAAGCAATAACAATCCATAAAAGTCAGGGACAAACTTATGAAAAGATATGCTTGGATTTTACCAAGTCAGAACGGCGAACTTTGCCAATGTTGTACGTAGCTCTGAGTAGAGTAACATCATTAAATGGTCTGTATATTTTGGGAGAGTTTCAATTATCAAAAATGCAAACCAAAAAAGCTGCTACAATGAATACAGCTTTAAGCAAATTAACGCGTTTGAGAAATACAAGACAATTGACATTATCATATGATAATTTAATGTGTGAAAATGGCCCAAAAATTGTGTATCAAAATGTTGGGACCTTGAAAAATAAGCTAATTCACATAACAAATGATCAGTGGTTCCTTCGAAGTGATGTATTGGTTTTGAGTGAAACTCTAACAAATAAAAATGACGATTTAGCAATCGA
Source organism: Coelinius sp. EB29 (assembly GCA_035578325.1). Classification (NCBI taxonomy): domain Eukaryota; kingdom Metazoa; phylum Arthropoda; class Insecta; order Hymenoptera; family Braconidae; genus Coelinius; species Coelinius sp. EB29. Next base: position 6,589,910 of record JAOZGT010000005.1, read on the forward strand.
AAATTACCGCATTGTATTCAGAACCAATTACAGCTCGAGTAGCCGAGGATTGATTTGCTATGTAAAAATCAGTTTACAAGCAGAATTGGTATTGGTAGAACGCGAATTCAATGCGAATGCAAACTTTGAATTATTCACCATAAAAATGAATGATTATTATATAATCAGCGGTTATAAATCGCCAAAAACCACGAAAGCAATGTTCGAAAAAGCTCTAAACAATGTTATGGAGAACATCCCACTCCGGAGCAAGGTGGTTTTGATTGGGGATTTTAATTATAATGTTGTGAATCATGGAAACGATGCAAATAATCCAAATTACCTCATCGATTATCTGAAACATCATCAGTTACAGACCAAATTACCGCCTTCAAGTGTAACGACAAATCTAAATACACAAATAGATGTCATTTTTGCTAATGTTGATGATATTGATTGTGGTGTATATGAAACATACTTCAGCTATCATAAACCAATCTATGCAATTTTCAATAGGAAACCTGTACAGCAAAATGAGAGAATATTTATCAATAAGGCTGATGCCAAGGAAACAATGAATTTGAATACCGAATGTATGGATGTTTCAGACGATTGTGACAACAACCACACGAATATGAATGAATGTAGAAATTCACTAACTAGAGAAAAAGCAGATTTGGAAACTGAATGTATTTATGTTTCGGAGAAACCAGATGACGCAGGCGAATGTATCATAATTTTCGACGAAAGCAGTTACAGAAACGACCATCAACATGGTTCACGTATTAGAGTCCATCAGAATGATGATTACGACTATGCTATACCTGTGGAAGTTTGTAGAAGAGCACTAAGCCCCAGGTGTCATTTAACATGCGGTCATATTAATTTCTTTCATGAAATATTGAACAGATCATTGAGTGATCGGGGAATATTCAATCTCGCTCAAGATACAGGTTTTGTCCAGTATTTCCTACGCAATCTGCAACCAATTCCTGATGATGCAAATAATATTCGGATTGTTTACAGCGGTGAAGTGGGCCGAAAGAAAATAGATGAAGAAGAGTCAATAGGACATTGGATTAGCACGAAATATGATGGAAATCGAAATGTTCATATCTACGACAGTATAAACGCGAGACGATTACAACAAGATCAAATTGATTTTCTGCAGGCCTTGTATCCATTCAGAAAAAATTATATCTTTCATAGAGTTCAGCATCAGCCAGATGCCATTTCATGTGGAGTATTTGCGATATATTTCGCAACTCTACTGTATCTAGGAGAAGACCCAAGCGAGCAGACACATTATGATACACGCTTGATGCGGAATCATGTCGTGACAATTTTGTTGAACCGACAACTGGTACCATTCCCAGCAGAAGGGTATCAAACGCGTTGATCAACATATCCATCCATGTGCATTCATTCTATGTGCACAGAATAGACTAAAAATTTTTTTTCACAACGATAATAGAATTGAATCTGTAAAAGAATTACTTATGATAATCTGATAGGTCACGGCCATGAAAATAATTCCGTCAAAACGTAATGCTTATGAAAACGATAATTGATCACCGGAACAATGCAGTAGAATATTCTCAAGATAGGTGGTTCGAAAAATATGAATGATAATTTAGAAATTTTGTTGAAATGATAATTGTGGGCCATCGGAAGCTCTGGTACACGTATGGTAACATTCAATAAGAAATCCTGTCGACTTCGTTAGGAAACTCTACGGAAATTCTATTGGATTTCTATTAAAAATTCTCTTAATTTTCCGCTAATTTCCATCGCGGATGTCTTCTAATGGAATCGAATACAACATATTTCTATTGAGAAAAAAAAACCATAGAATTCGATTATTCTAAACAATTCAGTCTATTGAGATTTTTCTATAAAAAATTCTCAGCATACATTTTTCCATATTTTTTACATTGCATTTTCTTTTTCTTTCATTAAAAAATCCATGCAAAATCGATATGACAAGCTAGGATGTTTTCCATGAATATATAAATGAGATTTCCCCATAACAACTCCCATAAGAATATATAGAGAGCGACACAAAACAAAAATAACGTAGCCGCTCATTGGTGAATAGGTCAATTACAGAAATCTACATTTAATCGATTACCAATATGATGAAATATCATGTAGATGTCGCAAATGTGTATAGGTGATGAAGTGTATTACGATGATCCTCAGAATATAGATTAGTATTATACTGAGCTTTCGATGTACACGTGCTGCTGGTAAGTACATAAGTTTGAAATTTTTTTGTGAATAGTATTCCGAAATGAAATCAAAATTACAATTTCTATATTATCTATGGGGTTTTTCTTGATAGAAGGCAATACATTATTTTTTCAGATTTATTCAGAAGTTATAAAAACAACAAAAATAAGCAACAATAAAGTGCAGAAGCAGCTGACAATGGCCAAAGACTTCAACGGTAAGTAATATCGTGGTAGGATAATAATATTCAGGCAGTGAAATCATATGCATGAATTTTTTTCTCGATTAAAAAAGATGTTTTGTGCACACAAGGGAAATTCACGTAATTTTGAGAAATGTGACGAATCATGGAAATATTTTACTAGTGAATATAAGGGAGAATGAGGCAAAGTAATATGGTTCACGGCGAAGGTCACTCCGTGCTATTAAGCCCAGTGTCTACATTCAGTCATTCTCGTTGATTTTATTTCTGAATCCGTTTAGTTTGACATGCGTCCTTATTTCATAGTGAAAAAATTCAAAACAAATAACACCCATACATTTGAAGATGTTTAATTATTCATTCTCTCCAATTCCATAGCGTGAGGAGAATTTGCAACATCAAAATAATAATCGTCGGTTTTTTCCATCTACCAGGCGCCCCACAACGGATTACTTTTTTTTTTAATCGGAAATATTTCTCAAAATCGTTTGTTTGTTGTCAAATGCATCGATCAACTGACTGGTAACTCCGAGACAAAGAAGATGCTTTCATTTGGGTAAAGACATGACAAAAAAATACAATTCTGGAAACAGCAGAAATTTTGAAAAAAGGGTGGGGGGGTGGAAAGGAAAAATTACCCTTCATCAATCTTTACGCATTTATCCTCTACAGACTTGCTCGATCAGATGGCGAGGTTGCTGGGTGAGCCAGAGTAGCAGGAGAATTTGGAAAATCCTGTGCCAGATCCTCAGAACCCTGATCCCCTAAACTTGGGGGCCAATGGACAGGAGGATGGTGAGCAGCCTCCTGCAGGAATAGGACAAATAGTATAAAATCTAGTCCTGCTCCTGCAGCAGCAACAGCAGCAACAACAACAGCAGATGCAGCGAGAGCTGCTTCAAGCCATTCTCGGTAGACGCCCTAGAAGTCTCGAAGATTTTATGGCAATCCTTCGTGAATTTGTACAGGCTCAGCAACAGAAGAAAAAAGAACGTAAGTAGAAAAGTCATCATCCATGATAACACGTACGAAAAAATCCAATAGAAAATGCTAGGAGATTCGTTAGAAATTCTGTTAAAATTCAATTTCATTTCTATTCAAAATTCTATGAGTTTTTCGTCGAATTCTACTGCAGATTTTTTCCAATGGAAATGTTCAATAAAACAAATTTTTCTAGGAAAAAAATGAATGGCATACAATTTATGCTATTCAGATTTTTCTATAGAAATTTGTTGGCATAAATTTGCGAAGCTTTTTCATTGTATTGTTTTCGATTCTCCATTAAAAAATCCGAGCAGGAAAAATCTATAGAAAACTGTCAATATACATTCATAATTATTAAAAAATTTGTTTTATATCACTCAGGTCGAGGAACTAATGCCGGCGTTAGCCGCAAATTCTGGCGTGGAGGACGTGGGGGTCGTGGCGGTAGAGGAGGACGTGGAGGATATGGACGCGGTCGCACCATCACAGTCCGTATTAATTGATGATGAATTCTCAGAAATTTATCTGTAAATATTCGGTCCCTTTTTATATCGTCTGTGATATTTTTTTTAATGTGATATTTTTTTTGTGATATTTTTTTTTGGCTACATTTTTTGTATATTTTTCATAGATTACTGACCATATAATAAAAGGAATACTGAATAAATCGAATTTTGTTATTGTAATCACCCCGAAAATCGGATTTTCATTATATCTCCACGTTACAAGGTCTCCACAACACTCCTGATGATTTTCAAGATGATGTATGTGTGTGTGTGTGCGTAGGTTTGTACGTATGTGACCAAAAATTTACGTGAACGATATCTTGCAAACGGATGATGCGATCAAGGTCATCAGTGACGCAATCGAAGCGTCTTCATCCAACTTAGAGCCGAAAGGATTTTGGAAAAAATCGTTCCAGTCGTTCTCCAGTTTTTTCAGGAAAACATAAAATGAAAAAAAAAATCTTTTTTTTTTTTGTTTGTTTTTCTTCTACACAATAATGAGGAAGAAACCGGGAAGTTATTGTTGCGACCCGCTAAACGGGTCACATCAATATTGCAACGCACTCACCCATGGGAGCGAGCTTGCGAGCGACCAACAACGCACCACTAGTTTCCATTTTATGTTTTCCTGGAAAAACTGGAGAACGACTGGAACAATTTTTTCCAAAATCCTTTCGGCTCTAAGTTGGATGAAGACGCTTCGATTGCGTCATTGATGACCTTGATCGCATCATCCGTTTAAGAGATATCGTTGACGAAAATTTTTGGTCACACCCGTACAAACCCACACACACACACACACACACACACACACACACACACACACACACACACACACACACACACACACACACACACACACACACATACATCATCTTGAAAATTATCAGGGAGTGTTGTGGAGACCTTGAAACGTGGAGATATGTTGAAAATTCGATTTTCGATTTTCGGGGTGATTACAATAACTTCCCTAACCCGGGAAGTTAATAATATTTAATTCTGGAATATTCTGTTTGATTTTTGAAAATGATTCAGTGATCGGAGATGTGACGAGGGGGAATTTTCATGTTGATGGGTCAGTGGATGGATATCAGGCCTACTGAACCAGGTGAAAAAACCAAAAAAAAAACAAAAAAAAATAATATTCAATTTTGGAATTATCTTTTTGGTTTTTAAAAATGATTCAGGGACCGGAGATGTGACGAGGGGGAGTTTTCATGTTGATGGGTCGATAGGTAGGTGAAAAAAACTAAAAAAAAAAACAAACCAAAAAATCAAATATTTTGTAATTACCGTATGGATTTTTAGAAATAATTCGCGGCGTGAGGGGGTGAGAAGGCGTACTTTCATTGGTGGATACGAACTTGATAGATAGCACCAGTGAAAAAAAAAATTATTCAGTTTTGAATTTATGTTTTTGAAAAATCATTCCCAGCATTAGAGGGCGAAAAAAGGGGTGGGGGGGCTATGGTTGGTATGTGCCGATAATCAGTCCTAAAAAACCCAAAAAATTGAAGAAAAAAAAAAATCATAAAAAGTAGTACGAATGAAAAAAAACATGACAAGTCAGACATATTTTTTTAAAAAATCAAAAAAAAAAGTTGTCCGATCCCAAAACCGAAGAGGAATTTTATACTTCAAATATCATCCCCTTTCATCACCCCAAAGGAAGCAGAGTAGTTGTGGGACACCCTGTATATACGGAATATTCATTAACTATTAAGTTTTATTACACAATACAATTTGACTCTGGCAATTATTATAATCTTGGCCGCAGTACATCTATATCTCACAATACAAAATCCCAGAGTATTCTTTTCGTGTCTCTACCTGTTGCTCCTGCCCAGTGTCCCCACTCCATACCCCAGATCAATATTTCGACGCCTGCGCATACTCTATCTCGACCGACTCGCGCAGTTAGAAATTTCTGATTTGAATTTGTCTTTTTAATTCAATTTTCTGAAGTCTAGGGTTCGAAGTGATGACGACTAGGTAACTCAATTTTCTGTTACAATCATGTGACTCCCGTACTTCGAGATGCGATGTGGAAGGAAGTAGACACCATGCTGGAGATGGGAACCATAGAACCCTCGAAGAGCGGTTGGTCTAGCCCCGTGATCATGGTGAGGAAACCGAATGGGAAGTACGGATCCTGCATCGACTTCCGGAGGGTGAATGCAGTCACGAAGCGTGATGCGTATCCCTTCCCAAACATGACTGGTATGCTTGATGAACTACGACAGGCTCACTACATCACTACATTGGACCTGAGCCAAGCATACTTCCAGATCCCGTTGGATGAGAGTTCTTGTGAAATCACAGCCTTTATAGTATCGGGTCGTGGATTGTTCCAGTTTAAGCGCATGCCATATGGCCTTACGAATGCGCCTGCAACATTCCAACGACTCCTGGACATGATAATTGGCATTTCCCTGCACCCGAGCGTGTACGTATACTTGGATGACATTATCATCATCTCAAGAACCTTCGATGAACATTTGAAGATGCTCAAGGAGGTAATCCAGAGGCTAAATGAAGCCAAGCTGATAATCAACCGGGAAAAAAGCGAATTTTGTCGTTCACAAGTGAAGTACCTCGGATTCCTAGTCAACAGTGCGGGTTTGCAGATTGATCCCGATAAGGTAGAGCCAGTCTTGCAATATCCAGCACCCGGGAACCTGAAGCAACTCCGTCGCTTCCTGGGGATGGCCTCATGGTACCGCAGATTCATCCCGAGTTTTGCGACCATCGCAGCGCCTCTAACTAAGCTTATGAATAAGGATCAAGAGTTCGGGTGGAATAAAGAACAGGCGGACGCGTTTGAGCTTCTGAAGAAACTCCTCACTTCAGCACCAACGCTCGCCTGTTCCGACTTCAGTAAACCCTTCACTCTCCAGACCGACGCCAGTAGCGTAGGAGTCGGAGCAGTGCTCACTCAAGAGATTGATGGAAAAGAACGAGTGATCGCTTACGCCAGCCATGCTCTAACCGAGGCTGAGAGGAATTACTCGGTTACTGAGCAGGAAGGCTTAGCAGTGGTCTGGGCAATTGGAAAATTTCGTTGTTACCTGGAGGGCTATTCCTTCACGATTATAACAGACCATAGCAGTTTGAGAGGGCTGCATAACCTGAAGAATCCCACTGGTCGACTGGCCATATGGGCCCTAGGACTGTTAAAATAGGATTACACCATTGTCCATCGCAAAGGGGCACTCCACCATGTTCCTGACGCCTTATCGAGAGCCCCTGAAGGTACGACAGCCCCAGACGAGGAGACGATCCGACAGATGTTGGAATCGGCCGATAAATGGTATAATCGCCGGGGTATCGAGATGTGCAACATGCTCCCGATCAATTCCCGGATTGGAAAATTGAAGCAGAGCAGTTGTACGTGTGTCGGCCGCATGAAGGGAGCTCCGTATGCAAGTCATATGGGAAGCCCACGAGTTACCCCAAGCGGGTCAGCTTGGAGTTGACAAGACGTGCAGACGAGTCACTCTCAAGTACTATTGGCCGTCCATGCTGAAAGATATCGTGAGATTCGTAACTCGTTGTGATACCTGTCAGAGATGAAATGTGGAATAGACCGCACCTGCAGGGTTGATGGGATGACGAGTTATCACTCAACCTTGACACCGAGTAGATCTGGTTCACGGTACGTCCTCGTCCAATTGTGACGTGTCCTTCCCCTGTAGACCTTAAATTTAACTCCAAAACCTGTGCTGCAACGAAAAACCCAACAAAACCATTGGGATTGTGTCACCTTCGTCCTCGTCCATCTCAATTTCCCCAAAATTCCAATAAACCTTAAAACGTAGTGCCAGCTACTCTTTTGAGAAACTGAAGTTGGGCGCCAGATAATTTTTAGCAACGCGGAATCATCAAACTGCAACCGTAACGGAAAACTGTAGAAACGATAAAAACGTAGGACTAGGGGGAAAATCGAGAGGAGAGGTTGCGGGATTTACCAGACTAGCTCGTTTAGGAAAATTTGGAGAGCGGGCGTGGATTAATCGCTCGATCTCAGGAAAAGAAGTCGCGCATCCCAAAGCCAAAATCGACCAGATCAACTCGTAAGGAACTCACCTAGACCTCCAGATAGAGTCGGGGAGAGCGAAAATTAATATAACTTCGAATTTTAATGAAATAAGAAAACTCGTATTTATTTCTCACTCGATTCCCGTTAATCATTTGTTCATTTGACGACAACTTTCATATTAAAAGGGTAGAGTGAGTGACGAGAGAGAGAGAGAATTCCATTGAATGTTAAGATTTTAATAGAAGGAAATGCGCGTGGATGATCACCCAGCGTCATTCGAAACTCAAAGAGCCTGGGGATCGATCCTCTCAAACAAAATGAATTTTATAGACGACATGAGAGAAAATTCAAATCAGGTGTGCGCGACTAGGGCGGATTAGCACTCTGAGGTGCGTAACTGCTCTCAATCATCGCTATTTTATGGTTAATCACCTCGAATGTCATCTTCATCAAGGGTTCGAGGGTGCGAGGGAAGAACAAGCACTCGATTGGTGCTATATTCCGTCGCAAAAATTTTCTAGACCCGGTGCTGGGTCTTTCAGCGAAGGCGCGAGCTCACCCCACAGCGTCACTCCCATAGGTGGGATGCATGCGGGCAATTCACACCTTATTTCGCGTTTATTCACTTCACGGAGCACTTTTCATGGGTTGAGAAATTATTTTGGAGCTTTAGGAGGCTTGAGGGCACTCAATGCTGTACCACTTCCATCCACAAAGCGAGAATTTTACACTGGAGAAGCACTATGGCTCAACTCTGGCGAGGGCATATGTACTACGATTTTTCTACATAATAATTCCCCTAATTCACCTCTGGTGGACCTGCACTCATCTCTCCCTCAGGGGGCCTATTCTCGAAGAGATCCGCCATCGATTTTCACGTGAACGTGGTTCCGTGGCGGATTTTAGGAGCGAATGAGTGTTCACGTAAATGATTTTGAGTTACGCGCGAATCGAATTTGTGTGTCGGTCATTTCGTGATAGAAATACCTCCGAAAATTATCAATTTTTTTAGTAATGTGGATATTATTGGAGGTTAAGTGTGTAAGGGATTTTTCTCCAGTTTTTCACCGAGGAAATAATCCCAAACTACTCTTTACCCATTCTTCCTTCGCTACGATTTGGGCGCCAGCTAGATTTTATCCGGAAAACCTAACTAAACCGGCCTCCAGGGAAAACTCGTCACCTGGAGGACTTCTCGTGGACGGGACCCACGGATGCCACGCTAGCATCAGGATTTCACGGCAGAGGGGCGAGGTCCACCATGTCAGGAGTGCTTCCGCTCGCTCATCGAGGCTGTTTTCACGTCCCCGACGGCGAATACGGAGAGAATTCTTCTCTCAACCGACTAATAGTCTCGTGTACTTCGCCTTCGAGTTATTTCTACCCGATCAGCGCACCTTCGCACTCGGCGTTATCCCTAACGGCGAGTGGCCTTGACCGATTCGCGAATCCTTCTAACCCCTCGGGGCCCGGAATGTGGAGGCACGTGTAGCGAAGACCCTGCCAGAGACCCTGTTACCTCCCGATCTACACGCTCACGCGGTTTCCCTCCACATCCGGTAACAGCAATATCATCGCGAGTCAGATTCCCCCAGCTACTTTGACCGGGAGGCGAATGCGACGAAGGCCCAGCCAGAGACACTGTTAACTCCCGACCTACATGTCCACTCCAACACCCAATCGTTTCACCGGAAGATCCGAAGCCCGGCCACGTAGCATTCCACGCGACCGGAAACCAGCGCTATTCACTACTCGGGAGATGCATGAGCATCTCCCTCTGCTCGCCTCCCCGCTCGATGCAAGGTGACGCCTTCCGATAACTCGCCAGTCATCTCTATGTTCCGCTCTGTACGAGCGCCCGTTCTGAACTAACCAGAAATCTCCCAGGGCTTAACTTCCCAGTCTAGGCTTCTCATTCCAGTACCCTTCGAGCTACGTTCTCTCGACGTGGACCAGCCTGATTGGCCCGACATCAATCTCCTCGGAGAAGGGGAAGCGGCAGTTCTTACACCTGCCCGTCCGTCCCTAGGCTAAGTCTGCGGAGCCTTTAACACCGCACAGTTGGGAAGCCAGTACGTCGGCCCTATTCTACCCAACCACAACTGCACGAATGCTAAATTAGCGATAGCATACCAAAACGGTCACTTTGGAGAGTGGGAAGCTCAATCCACCCGAACTGGCGTATCCCCTCTCCTCCATGATCTATTCACCGTCAGTCGAGCCTTGTTCGGCTGACGTCAGATGCCTCCTCCTGTCTCTCTCTCTCCCAACTCTACTCACTCACTGTGTGTATTTTACCGTGACGAGAAAATCTCGTTACAAGTGTTCACGTGCGGATATTTTTCACAAGTGAATGTGAAATGACCAAGAATACAAATTCAATTCGCGCGTAACTCGCAATCGTTCACGTGAACACTCATTCGCTCCCAAGATCCGCCACGAAGCGACGTTCGCGTGAAAATCGATGGCGGATCTCATCGAGAATAGGCCCCCAGAGGGGTGCAGTAAACTCAACGAACTTACCATTTTTCCGTCCTCACGGAAACTGTCCTCTGCTGGGTTTTCAGGGTTATGTAGAAAGGTTGTGAGTAGTATGGGGTGCACTTGGCGGAAGTGTTAAATTCCGCCGCTAGAGGCGCTAGTGTCGCGCGGTGTGAGTGAGAGGGATAATAGTCGGTAAGGAAGAACTGCTATGAGGCGCCATGGGTAATTCATCCTCGGTCGGTAAGGTAGAGTGCTGTAATACCGAGGGAGCTTTTTGGAGAGAAGGAAATGCCCAATCCTAGCTGGGCCCATGAAAAAGAGGGGAGTGATGACGTCATGTAGGGCGTGGTTCAGGAAATGAGATTCACAAACGCACAAATTTCAAATTTTATCTACTGTTTTATTGAACATATTCGTTACATTAAGTATTTTAGCGTCAAGGTCTGCAAATATACGCATTGCAATCATATTGAAAATGCAAAGAATTAAAGCAAGTAGGCAGGCAATCACAAAGACAAAATACACAAGACCGCCAATCACAGGATCGTCAGTACAGCAGGCCTCAACATCCTCTTCTTTATCGTCCTCGGAATATGTGCTAGCTTCCATTTTGTTCATTCTTTTCTCAATGGCTGAATCCTGTTGTCTTCCCTCTCCACTCAAACAATTTTTAATCACCTATTGACATGCTCACTATTCCGATAGTTTATGTGAATTTCTTCAAAATATATTAAAAATACCTTTTGGGACCGTAGTTTTAAAGCTCGATGAAGGAACAATAGCGTCCTCAAACTCGTCCTCACTGCTGGCTGGTGAACACTGAGGTGCTTCATTGTCATCATTAGTTTTTTGAGCTAAATGGTTACGTATTTTTAATGCTGTTTGTAATACGCAGCTATAAGCACGGCCAGACATTTTGTTTTTCATAGCATGGAGGTAACACACGGTCCTTTCTTCACTTTGTTTAATCATCATATTATTGAAATATGACTCTGACCCCAAATTTATAATTTCTCGGGCAGTTAACATTTGAAGATATACAGTCTCTTCAGAACCAAGAGTAAATATTCGACTGGCGCTTCGACATAATTCTCTTATATTATGCAAAGCATCTTGCATCTCAGCGTCCCCGTCGTGCCATTCAACCCCATGATGAGTAGTTGTGAGTCTATTGTTTGCCTCACGCCAGCAGGTAGGAAGGTCGAGATAGGAGTAAGGTGGCACTAGGACCCAGTGCGAGAGAAAAACTCCTTTAACGTCAATGGCAGCAATTTCTTTTGGTAAATATTTACCATGTTTGCCACGGAAAGCTTGGAGCACTACAATGATATCCATAACGAGCCGTTCACTACAACTGTTCTCTCAATAATGAAGAATTTATTTGTGATAGTCAGTCAATGATGGCGGGAGGAGACAATGGTGGGGGAAAAAGGGATCATAAAAAAGAAAAAAACAATATAGAGCCCAATAAAGAAATAGTATTTTTCATTTATTTTCTATTTAAAATGAAAAGCTACAGGTTTTCTTATCATCGATTCGTGGTTTCTTTGAGGTTCTAAGTGTATCGATTGCAGCGCGTATATCTTTAATCATTTCCACATTAAAAAATGTCATAATTTGACCAAAGAAATCGAAAAAATAGTCAGTATTAATGTCACGATACATAAGTTTGTCACGAATATCATATATAAACTTTGGCAGTTTTCCTGAATGCGTTCCGTCATTGTACTATATGATAGATGGACATTTGAGTCACAATTCATAATCTCCGTCCACAGAAATGTCGATACCGCACTCACAATCGTTTTTTTAAATATCATCCCAGCTACGTCTGTGAGATGAGCTAATCGTCGGGTTACCCATGGTTCTCGATATGACAGACAACGAACTGTACTCTCCAACACATAGATCTTGTCGTTTGTTTCACGATGCGAAATAAGAATTGCTTTGTGCCCAAAATTCGAGTGAGTGAAGCTGATTTTTATTTTTGCTCCACACGAAACAGGCACAAATTTCTGATCGTTTTCTGTTGTCTCGTCGTCGTCGTTGTTGACATTCAGATATTCAAGCATGAGTGGTATATACAGAGCCATCTCTTGCCACTCAAAAACAGATAAATTTATTACTGTTCGGGGATATGTTGCGATGATACGAATTACAGGTACAAAATCCCCACCTTTCTCCCATACCAATCCTGTAGATACTTGCTTAGTATGCACTTTGTTGATTGATATCGTATTCGAAAGTAGCAGAGGACGATCCGTAAATGTTCCAGGAAATTTATTTATATCTGTATCACCCCTTTTTGCTCCAGCGGCTGTTACTTGTTTGCTGTAAGATCTCTGGTAATGAGAGGTTTCGGTAGATTTGCGTTTCTCACCACTCTGCCCGCTCTGCGTGGATACACTTGGTAATTTTTTGGTAAGCGCTGCCAACTCTTCCAGAGGTCTATAATACCCTGGAGAAGCTTTTTCTCCAGGGTTAAGATATTCCATCCCGTTAAACTCCAGTGAACCGTCAGTGTCAGACATTGTAGAGGTTATGTTACTGAGTATATTACCCAATAATGACTATCTCTTATACGCAGTTGTGTGCAGTACACAGCTACAGCGCGCAGCGGGTGGGGGGCGTGAGGCCCCGTCCATAGGTGTGTGTGTGTGTGGAAACAAGTGTTTTCAGAAATCGCCGCTGTTCTGTTTAAACAGGTCCCAGTAAGTATTTTTCTGATATCAATAACTCTCTTCATGTTTTATTCAGTTTAAATATGACCACTGTTGCCAGATGTAGAAACAGGAAATAATACAGAACAATACAGAACCCACTGTGTAGAGAAACTGTCCAAACAGCGCAGTGTAACCAAAATTTATGCAGCCGCCTTTCAAAATTATGATCTCTCTCTTTTTAAAAATACGGGAAAAATATCTCGATGAATACGACATTTTCAATTTTGAAGTGCAGAAAAGACCACGAATTCAATATGTTTAAATTTTACGCTTCGTAAAATATTGAAACCCTGAATTTGAAATGGTTTTGAAACTGCGCCCGTCGATCTCCCATCGTGTAGTAGAAGTCATCAAGTTCTATTGTTCATCTTTGAAAAAGACGAAATAAAAGATGATATCAACGACAAGAGTGGTGGTGGTGGTATAAAAAGCAAGTGAATGTTTCAAACGTTCAAAATTTTCTCTTTTGGTGTATTCTCTTTCTGAGTCACACAGTGGTTCCTCATGGCGCGTTGTGAGCGCGCGTATAGTCCTTACCCCTTTTATAAGAAGTTTCAAGGTGCCGGGCGGAAATTCCATGATTTTTTATTCGCACGTAGTAATAATCACAACAAGTGGAAAAATGTGGTAGTGAGGCATAAGCGTAAATTACGTATTTTGAACGGTCTTGACGAAGAAGATTATATAAACATTGTTATAGGAGTTGCTGAATTGTTTGGGTTGAACCCTGAGGATGGGCATGTTCCAAGACCCCAGCCTACAATAAATTTAACGTATCATTCGGAAACATACGACTACGGTGAGGTGCCACCGAGAGAATATGTCTTCAAGGAAAAATGTGCATTATACGTTGATAGATTTGAGCGTGTGAATGCAGAACAACGTGTAAGCGTTGTCTATTCTCCACCGAATCTTGTCAGTCTTGCATGGGCCAGCGTCTTGAATTTTGGCCACTTTGTACCAACTGATAGAGTACTACATATACTTGCTGAATGTGCACAAAGATCGACAAGACTGATCTCGACTTGCGCGCCCAAGAATAGAAGATTCACACCATTATATTATTCTGTTGAAGAAATAATCAAGAGGCGGGATATTCTTTTAAGAAAGGACACGATATTCATGGCACCTGTGCATTATACAATCTATTGGGATGGAAATACGGCGAATGTTGAAGATAATAGGGAACTAAATTTACGTACCTGCCCGGGTAGGCATTAATTTCTATGGACTCTACGGACCTTTTCCTAGGCACCCCCTCTCTTCTCTAACCTCTTCTGCATAAGTCACCAGAGTTTCCCTAAAGAAGAAAAAAAAAAAACAAGAGGACCAGTTCATTTTTGAAAGACATTTCGAGTTAACCACAGCACCAAAACTTAGCTAGCAGTCATGGCATCTTCTTCTGGAGAGAATATTTTTGGTACGTTGACTCGTTGCTTTTGTTTATTTGGATGTTTTTACTTTCATTACGCTCTGTTCAATTTATCATTGTTTCTTTTTTATAGATGGTTTCCAAGAGGTGGAACAGTTGGATTTATCGCTAGTGCTGGAAATCAGCTCCTGTAAGGATTATCTATTTTGTGTTGTGTTGTGTTGTGCTGTGTTGTGTTGTGTTTCGTGTTAAATTAATCATCATCTTAATTGTTTTTAGTGGCGATTCAGCAGGCTGCGTGTACTGATGAACGCAGGGAGATGCTAGTGAAGGAGTGCCTCCGCCGGGCGCACGAGTTGCGCGACCTGGCTACGAAAATTCAGGGTGATATCCGTAAAAAGACGGAATTGCCAGCCTCCACGTCTCCCAAAGAACAGGGTGAATGCCCAATGATGTCGCCGCTTTCCCAACCACCCGAGGAAACATGTCCAGTGACGTCATCAGTGGAGATGCAGGTCATGCCTAGCTCCCATCCAGACCATACGCAGTCCTCGCCATCTTCACCATTAGGGTTATGTAAGTTTCATTGTTTTTTCATATCTCTATTGCATTTACTCGAATGGCTTAAATAATGTTTTAATCGCGGTTCTATTAACTCTTTCAGGGGAACCCTTTCTTCCAGCCCACAGGCAACTACCCTCATCATCATCACCAGCTCTGACAACGGCCAGGGTTGGCACCCCCATGGCGTCCGATATCTACAGCCAGAATCTCAACATAGTGGAGATCCCTGAGTCGGAAGATGAAGAGCAGTATGAAGAGCCGTCTGAGGAAGAATCTTCGGAGGAGGAGGAGGAGGAGGAGGAGGAGGAGGAGGAGGAGGAGGAGGAGGAGGAGGAGGAGGAGGAGGAGGAGGAGGAGGAGGAGGAGGAGGAGGAGGAGGAGGAGGAGGAGGAGGAGGAGGAGGAGGAGGAGGAGGAGGAGGAGGAGGAGGAGGAGGAGGAGGAGGAGGAGGAGGAGGAGGAGGAGGAGGAGGAGGAGGAGGAGGAGGAGGAGGAGGAGGAGGAGGAGGAGGAGGAGGAGGAGGAGGAGGAGGAGGAGGAGGAGGAGGAGGAGGAGGAGGAGGAGGAGGAGGAGGAGGAGGAGGAGGAGGAGGAGGAGGAGGAGGAGGAGGAGGGAGGAGGAGGAGGAGGAGGAGGAGGAGGAGGAGGAGGAGGAGGAGGAGGAGGAGGAGGAGGAGGAGGAGGAGGAGGAGGAGGAGGAGGAGGAGGAGGAGGAGGAGGAGGAGGAGGAGGAGGAGGAGGAGGAGGAGGAGGAGGAGGAGGAGGAGGAGGAGGAGGAGGAGGAGGAGGAGGAGGAGGAGGAGGAGGAGGAGGAGGAGGAGGAGGAGGAGGAGGAGGAGGAGGAGGAGGAGGAGGAGGAGGAGGAGGAGGAGGAGGAGGAGGAGGAGGAGGAGGAGGAGGAGGAGGAGGAGGAGGAGGAGGAGGAGGAAGAGGAGGAGGACGAAGAGGAGGAGGAGAAAAGGAAGAGGAGGAGGAGAATGAGGAGGAAAAGGAGGAGGAGAATGAGGAGGAAAAGGAGGAGAATGAGGAGGAGGAAAAGGAGGAAGAGGAGGAGAAAAAGAAGGAGGAGGAGGAGAAGGAGAAAAAGAACGAAGAAGAGGAGCTGGCCAAGGATATTTTGTTAGCTGAGGAGCATGAGGAGGAACAGGCTCTTATACAGGAGCATTACCGCATCATGTACGAAGAAGGTTATATTCTACCGTTCCGCGAACAAATCAGAAGGTATGAGGAGGAACAGGCTCTTATAGAGGAGCAGCTCAGGGATATCTCGCTAGCTGACGAGTATGAGGAAATGATACGCCAGGAAACTAGGAAGCTGGAGAACAGGTGGGATCTGAGATCATGGCTTGCAGCGAGACCGGGTGTTCCTAAAGCACCATTGTCGCTAGTCGTGGCGAAACCTGGCGTTTCCAAACAGCCATCGTCGGTAGTCGTGGCGATAACGGCTGTGGCAAGAACGGCTGTAGCTGATGCACCATCGTCGGCAGTCGTGGTGAAAACAGGTGTTTCGAAAGCACCATCGTCGGCAGTCGTGACAAAAATGAGGGTTTCTAGAGCATCAGCGTCGCTAAACATGGCGCTACAGGGTGTTTCGAAAGCACCATCGTCGGCAGTCGTGGCAAGCACAACTGTACCTGATGCACCACGCGCAGTTCGCCGCTTCCAGCCCTACGTTCGGCTTAGCCCCATAAGGCGTGAGTTATTCCCTGCGCAGACAGCGAGGAAAGCAGTTAAAAGGCGATTGGAGGACGACCAACCATCTACCTCAAAGACGGCCAGGGCGGGAGAATCATCCTCCTCTGATAGCTCTACGGAGGAAGGGGAGGAGAATCCACTTCGGCAAAATCTGATGGATATCATCAACACAGATCCGGATGTCCTCGCTGCCATGAGGGAAGAAGAAGCCAAGAGAATGTTGCTCCAGGACTCCTCTGACGAAGACACAGTACCACCTACGCCAGTTGTGGTTCGACGACGCCGCTTACGGCCCACACGTCCCTCCACACGGCAGATTGAGGAGTCCCAGCTTCTGATGCCCACACCACTGACAACGAGATCACCTCTATCTCGTGTGAACAGAAAGTTGGCGGTGAAGGGGGCAGTACCAATCACAAAAAAGGCACGTGTGGACCCATCATCTGTGGTGATCCCAGAGACTGAGGATTCGGAGAAGGAGAACACCCCTCCAACAACGAAGAAGAATCCTCCTCAACGACCTGTTGCTGTTGTGGCTCCCTGGAGGGTGGTTCCACCAAAAAATAACCAGGCTGGTGGTCCAGGTACCTCTCGTCAGGGAGGGCTTGGAACCTCAAGGAACACTGCTCCAATGCTACGTCAGCTTCCTCTTTACACCTCCAGTGACACTGACAGCGACGATAGCCTGTTCCTCACCACACGTCCTCGCCATCGTCCACAGGCCGTGAACACTGTGCGGTTGTACCCGACCAACGACACACCACCTCAGCAGGATGCCCCCGAGCCTCCCACGAGAAGACATGGTTCTCCTGCTGTCATCACTCTTTCAGATAGCTCGCCTGAGTTTAGCGGTGCCTAGTAGCGTAAAACTGTCACTTCATTATTTTACCAATTTTTGGTGTGCGCGCGCATGTATGTCTGTGTGTGTGTATAATGGAGAATTTTGTATACTTTGTGTAAACATTACTTGTGTTAAAATATATAAGAATTAACCATATAATACTCTTGTTCGTTTCCTCCCTCCATAGTCTTTAGTATATTGTGACGACATACTTTGTTAATACACAGTACACAGAATGGAGCCACACAGCATTGATCCGGTATTTTTTATTTTGTTCTCCATATTTTTCTCCTCTCGTTTTTTCCATTGTTTGATTCCTTTGTCTTCTTGAATTTTTATCTTCTCGTTTACTCAATTCAGTCTCGTCTTCCCATACCATTGTCCATAATTCACGGAATTTACGCCATTCAATTCCAGTTCACCCGCAAGATAGGCGCAGGGCCCGAACCACAACGAAGATTCACGAGAGAAGCCGAGATCAGTAGAAGAGATAACAGAGCTTCGATAGTAGAGGATAGCGAGTTGACCGAAATATACATCACCTCAGAAAATTTTTTATTCTTATATGAACGCATATTTAACTTTCTCTTCAAAATGTTAATCTTGTTGATTCTGTACGCATTGTACCTTCATTCCTGTAAATATTCGTAGGAATAAATTCTTAACCAATGAAAAACATTTGTCTCCCCCCTCTTCTTATTATTCGTTGGCGATACGCCCTTCCTTTGTAAGAGAATTTAAAAAAGGTGAATAACTGAAGCAAGTGTTAGTGTGTACTATGACGACAACACGGTCTCCTGTTAGAGTACCGTGTATGGATTTGGGGACCGCGTTTGTAGGGGAAATTGTGCAAGTGCGTTCTCCAACCCACATCTGTGTACGTCCATTGCAGTGGGAAAAAACATTTGCAGATATGGAAAAAATTTTAGCGCCAAAATATTTCATCGAAAGAAAACGACGAAATATTAGTGATGTTGATCAAAAAACTCTGTGTGTTATAAATTACCCTGGATGGGGAGCTGTGCGGGGTGTTATCACTGGATGCGACTTGAACATTCTTCAAATTCATCTGTTTGACTTGTGTCAGGTGGTATATATACATAAACAACACGCTTTTCATCTTGAAGAAGAAGATCTTGAACAGCTTCCGTCGCTATTATTTCGGTGTAAGCTCATTGGTTGTTCCCCGCCCTCCGAACGTGGATGGAACTTCGACGATATTTCCGATATGAACGAGTTGGTGGGTGGGGAGCTTTGTCAAATAAGCGTCATCGAAAAAATAACCAGCAGGGACGGTTATGTGACTATGAGGTTTAAGGAAACAGGTGGGGATTTGAAAGAATATATATGTGCCATAGGTATAGGTGTAGGCACCCTGCGGTCTGGAACTATGATAATGCGGAGAGAGGGCTGAAAAGATAGAAGAAAAGTTTACCTTCAAAGAGTTTCTTGGAAAAGTCTCACAGTCTCTAGTGACCATGTCCAGCAATAACAGCGGGTTTTTCAACACCTTCGATACAATGCCGACCACCCCTGAGACAATGGATCAGGAGGAAGATCAAGTTGTGGCGCAAAGTGTAGCAAATTTATGCTCCCAAAATGGAAATTCGGGTGAGGGAAACGGAGCTGACCATCCGTGTTCTGTCGATCTCAACACTAGAGATGTTATGGGTGAGTATCATAATTTCTCTACTCAATTGTAATGAAGATTCTCAAATGAGGTTATATTTATATGAAATTGTCATCTTCACAGTTGGAGCCGGTTCAGGTTTGCTGTCTGATACAACCAATTCCGTTGTTTTGCACAACCCACGTAAGATCTTCGTGTGTTTATTAGTTTCTCTCTCATTATTCTCCAATTGAAAAATATTAATATGCCAGGAACGATCTTACAGGTGTATCTACTTTAGCGGAAAATACAGGAGCCATCAACAGCCACCAGCGTGAGTGAAGCTCAAATTTATGATAAATTGAATATGACGATATAATTATTGAATATGACATTTATATTCCGTCTTTATGAATATATTATAGGTCAAGAAAAACCACTGAACCATGACGAACCCCAACCAGGGCCCAGCTCGACTATTACACCTGACCACTCACAGCGGATGTTCGCTACAGAGATGTTGACGGCGCCACTCTCAACTCAGCCTCTGAATGAGCAATCTACACCATCGAGATTAGAAAGGATAAGTGATAACGTTAGGACATTTAGACATTTCAAATCGTTACAACGCGAAATTATATTCAATATCTCAAACCCACCAGAAGATATATCTGATATGGTATGGATAAACTCGCTGGCTGATGAAATTTTAGAGTTGATTAGGCAACGCTTGTATAAAAACGAAGCGTGCGGTGTATTGTTTGGCTACACAAACCGAGACGCGGAACCAATGCGTAAGCCTAGTTATCTTTCACCACGTCCGATTTCAATAATAAAGGTTGAAGATATTGTTGACTTACTCAAAAGACTCTCGCAAAGTGGTACCGAAATCCCCAGAAATAGTAGATTTTTCCTTGATTTACATTTCACTGCAGACATGACTGGGGCAACGCGAAATCGTACGTCACCTAGTGGGAGATTTAGAGGGATTATAAAAATAGCCAACGAAGATAATATGTGTCTCCCAATATCAATTGTCGTTGCAAAAGCATATTCTCTCAAGAATGTTGACAAGGCGGGCTGGGAAAGGGTACGCAGAGCGAATTCTCAGTTTCAAACCTGTGAAGCAGCGAGCTTAGTCAGACGTTCGGGTGTTAAACCATCTAAGAATGGGTGTGGCATTGAAGAAATCAAGGGTTATCAACGATTTCTCATAACAGAAAACATTGCGATCGTGGTATGGCGTGTGGAAGTTTCAGAAAACCCTGTATTGATGTATGACGGTCGCACGGCATTTGATGATCTTTCGAATGCTTGTGTCTTAGATATTGGGTATTTCCCTCGCGAGAAACATTATCAGCCCATCACATCCATTAGAAGTCTATTTCACGGAGCTGAAAATTTTTGTCGTGAGTGTAATGTTCCATATAAAAGATGCAATGAACACATTTGTCCGTATACATGTAGGAAATGTCATCGAACCCCTGCCTGCGACCGTAGAGCGAAATTCCGCCCCTGTCATCTCTGTAATCGTAATTTCTACGGGGACGATTGCTTCGCCAGTCATATTGCAGTAGGGTCTCGAGGTGGTAATTCGTTATGTGAGCGCGAACGATTTTGTGCTAATTGTAGTCGGCGAATTTCTTTGGGAAAACCGCACGATTGCAACGAAATGTTTTGCTCAGTCTGTAAAAAGAACAAACCGTTGGGTCATTATTGTTACATGTCCAGAGTGATAACAAGAACATCTCAGAAATCGAAAAAGTGTAATTTCTTTTTATACTACGATTTTGAGTCTCGACAAGATGAATTCTTGATTAGAGATAATCGTCTGACTGGCCAGAAAAAACACATACCAAACCTTTGCATTCTACAAATTACGTGTGAGCGTTGTTGCGATTCCCAAACTATAGTTTGCACTATTTGTAATAAGAATGAGAAAATGTTCACGGAAGAAAACGGTAACGTTATAGAACAGTTCCTGCACTACGTTGAACAGCTCTCGCTATCCAAAAATGTTCTCCATCTGACGTGTTTAGCTCATAATTCACAAGGGTACGATGCACAATTCATTTTTCAATACGCGTTACAGTATAGCTTCACACCACGGGTTCATCCAATAATTAACGGGACTAAAATTATCATGTTGAAAGTCGGTGAGAAAATCAAATTCATTGATAGCCTGAACTTTTTCCACATGCCACTTTCCGCGCTGCCAAAAACGTTTGGAATACCCAACCTCTTGAAAGGTAAATTTCCACATCTTTTCAATACCTCCAAGAATTGGGGCTACATTGGTGCTCTACCTGGAAAGGAGAATTGGTCACCACAAACAATGAAACAGAAAGAGCGTGACGAGTTCGAAAAGTGGTATGAGGAAGAACTGAGGTCCAAGAGAATGTATAATTTTAGAGAGGAAATTATCAAATACTGTAGGGACGACGTAGCCATTTTGCGAGAGGCATGCACGGCGTTCCGAACTTTAAACAAAAATATTTCCGGTATTTGTCCGTTTTCTGAGTGCACGACATTGGCTTCGCTCTCAATGCTCACCTATAAGAAAATGTTCTTACAAAACGATACAGTTGGTATAATACCTCGTGGAGGGTATCGTTTTTGTAGAAACCAATCGCAGATAGCAATCGAGTGGCTCATGTGGGTAGAGCATACGCGGAATATTGTCATTGCTCATGCCGGTAGAGCCCGTGAATACAGGCTACCGGGGACCAAGGTTGAAGTTGATGGGTATTACAAGGACCCCGCTGGTACTGAGCACGTATTTCAGTTTCAAGGGTGTTATTGGCATGGGTGTACCGTATGCTACACTACAAAACGGGAAGAGAAAATCAACAAAAATGATTCTTTTAATGACCGCTATGAGAGAACACAGGCAACAAATACAATAATTCGCCGTGGTGGCTATCTACTCGAAGAAATGTGGGAGTGTCAGTTTAATGATATGAAGCGAGACAATTCAGAAATACGAGACTTTGTGATGCGTGATGAAGTCCGTGTATGTGTTCCATTAAACCCTCGTGATGCTTTTTTCGGCGGAAGAACAGGGAATATAGTTTCTCATTATGACTGTAAATCGAATGAGAAAATTAATTATTATGATGTTTGTTCGTTGTACCCATTTATTTGTAAATCTGGAGTGTTTCCTGTAGGACATCCTGAGATTATCGTTGGAGCTGTAGAGATTGAAAAGCTATGCGGCTCTAACAACGATATTTCCAAAATCGAAGGACTGATCAAATTGCATAGTTTTACCACCGACTCAGTTATTTCATCCTGTTCTTCCCATGAAAGCAAACAATAAACTTATGTTTTCGTTGTGTAAAAAATGTTGTCAAGAATTAAATAAGGGTGAATGCACACACAACGATTCCGAACGAGCTCTGACAGGTTCGTGGGTATCATGCGAGTTAAAGAAAGCGGTATCATTGGGGTATAAAATACAATGTATAACCGAGATTTGGATGTATAAAACAACACAATATGATCCGGATACAGATCAGGGTGGGCTTTTTGCAGGATTCATAAACAAATTTATAGAAATCAAGACTTATGCGAGTGGCTGGCCTGTTTCATGTGATACCCCCGAATCTAAAGTCGCGTATATTCGGGAAATTCGAGACAAGACAGGTATTCAGCTGGATCCTCAAAAAATAGAATTTAACGCAGGAAAACGGGCAGTCGCAAAGCTTATGCTTAATTCGCTTTGGGGAAAGTTCGCCCAGAGACCGAACTTAGAGAAAACGGAAGTGGTGAGAACATACGAAGAACTGCATTCAATCCTATTCGATCCCCGAAAAGAGGTTACAGGGTGTTTATTCTTGGATGAGCAAGATAATCAGAAACCGAAGGCATACATTAACTGGCAGTTTGTCGAAGAAGATCACGAAGTATCCACTAATGCAAACGTTGTGATTGCAGCTTATGTAACTGCTCAGGCGCGTCTAGAATTATATAGATATTTAGAGAAGCTAGGAGAACGAGTTTTGTATTATGACACCGACTCAGTTCTTTTTGTGACAAGAGAGGGTGACTCTAACCCTCCTTCGGGTAATGCGCTCGGCGAAATGACTGATGAATTGGGCTGTTACGGGGCAGGTGCGTCTATTACCTCTTTTGTATGTGGAGGACCGAAATTCTACAGTTATATCGGTGTCACACAGGAAGGGGGCGAATTCGAGTGCTGTAAAATAAAGGGTATAAGAATTGATTCTCAAATATCTGAGAAAGTCAATTATCATGCAATGCGTAGACTTGTTGTGGACGGTGAAGACTCCTTTACTGTCAACACAACAGGTATACGAAGAACGGCACTACATCAAGTTGTCACCCGTCCAGAAGAAAAGATAGTTAGAGTCACAGCGGGGAAGCGTAAACGAGTCGGTAGTTCGTCAGTACCTTACGGATATCAGTCATCGAAACGTATACACCCTCGATATTAGACAAGTTTTCATATATCTTAGTCAAAATTAATTACTATGTGTCGTTATTGTTAATTGTTGTAGATTATTATTGTAAATATGTATATATTGTATATAAACAAATATTTTTCTGTGAATAAAATCTGTAAATAGTACTTGAAAAAATATTTATTTGAATACTCCATCTCAATTTTTTCAGTCTATATCATGGATCCACGTTGGAAACATCCATTCACTGCCATCGTGTGCGGCCCGACTGGTTGTGGAAAGACAGTATTCGTCAAACGATTTTTGCGGGAAATTAATGAAATGTGTGATACACCATTTTCTAAGATTATTTTCTATTATACAGAGTGGCAACCAAGCTATAACGATTATGATAAAAAATTTGTTGAGTTTCGTGAAGGCCTTCCCAACTCGGCTGATTTTGGTGTCGACAATAGCGCGAAGCTCGTAATTCTCGATGATCTCATGCGCGAGTCGTCAAATAGTGGCGGTACTGTCGTTGATCTTTTCACAAAATGGAGTCATCATAAAAATTTAAGTGTTATTTTTATATCCCAAAATTTATTCCATCAGGGTAAGGGGCAAAGAGATATTTCACTCAATAGTAATTATATTGTATTATTCAAAAATCCCCGTGACCGTGCACAAATCGCCCATCTGGCTAGACAAGTCTACCCTGAAAACCCCAAGTTTTTACAAGAAGCATATTTTGATGCGACATCGAAACCCTATGGATATTTGTTATTAGATTTGAAGCAATCAACACCTGATAACTGTAGATTTCGTACAAATGTATTCCCATCCGAAGCTCCACAATACGTATATGTACCACGCGTACTACGCGATATAAAAACAGGCGGGGTAGGACTGAATGTGCCAGTTGTGCGTATGTAATGGCGAAGTCCACACACAAATCTGTTCGCCGTTTGATCGGTAAGCGAAACGCAATTCTGCTGCAAGCAATCTGTGAAGCGACACCGAAACAACGACTTGCGCTCATAAATTCAGCAGATCTTAAACTCGTAAAGTGTATATGTGAATGTGCATTGAATATTTTAAATGGTAACGTTCCAATAAAAACTAAAGAGAAGAAAAAGTTAACCAAACATAAATCTTTTCTTCGGAAGTTAGGCAAACTAGGTAAAAGTTTGAAAGAGAAAAAGAAAATTATTGTTAATCAAAGAGGAGCTGGTTTATTACCACTGATACTTGCTCCAGTGATTAGTGCTTTGATATCGAAAATATTTTAATATGGAACATGCACGAAAAATGGTACTTGTACCTCAGGAGAATTTCGAAAGAATAAATCAACAAGGCGGGGCCGTATCGAACACGCATCCACCAACTCCAATAACTCAATCAACGGTACAAAAGACTGTACAAACACCCGGAGATGC
Source organism: Coelinius sp. EB29 (assembly GCA_035578325.1). Lineage (NCBI taxonomy): Eukaryota > Metazoa > Arthropoda > Insecta > Hymenoptera > Braconidae > Coelinius > Coelinius sp. EB29. The sequence goes on from JAOZGT010000005.1 coordinate 6,614,978, forward strand.
TGCGTCACGTTTGGATGCAGAGATGTGGAGTATATTGAAATCTTCAACAGGTAAAAACGCATCTGAGAAGTGGAAATTATATCAGGAAGTATTAAGACGTTACTTATTCTTCACGGGCAAAACAGAAGAAGCGACGAAAGAGGAGAATATCCAGGCACCTACACAACCAAACCCTTATAATGTCGATGCGGTTGTCTCAGCTGTACCAAATAAGTATCGAAAACAAGCCAATTCATTGCTTAAACATATTCAAGAGTCTACAGGTGGACACCGTTTACAATGGGACGCAGCGGGTAGTGTGAAGCTGGATGGTGTCAGTATACCTGGGTCGAATATTGTCGACCTAGTAAACGACTCTTTGAGACACCGACAGACAATAAAAGCCACAGGGCGAGAATTATTTGCAGGTTTCTTGCGTGAAATTAATACGCCCCGAGAATTTGTTGGCAACAAGAGTTTTTGGACAATACACTCTTCACCAGCCACGTCCACACCTATACAGGGAGAACAATCCATCTCACCAAATAACTATTTCACACCTATCTCAACGAGAAAGAAGCCAAAAAGGATTTCAAGAAATAATAAGAGTTATAGTGATGGTGAGTCTATGCATAATTCAACAATAAAAGCATGGACACAACTCAGTTAGAAAAGACTTATTACAGCCCTGAAGAGCCAGCGGGATATTCGGGGGCTACAAGAATTGTGGAAAAGTACAAGAGGCATATACCACGTGAGGATATTGTTCATTGGCTGAATGCACAAAATACTTATACCCTCCATAAACCTATCAGACGACGTTTTCCTCGATTACATTATAATGTGGATACTATAGACGATGTGTGGGAGGCTGATTTAATTGATCTACAAAAATTCAAGTCATATAATGACAACATTTCGTATTTATTATCCGTGATTGATGTTGTGAGCAAATTTGCATGGGTGGAACCTTTGATTGATAAGTCAGGTGGAGTTGTACGCGAAGCTTTCAGGCGTATTTTTACTCAAGGACGCAAGCCCCGATTATTACAGACTGATCGGGGAAAAGAGTTTTTGGCTAGCACTGTACAAAAAATTCTTAAAGAAAACGATATTACGTATCGTGTTGTACGTAATCCAGACGTTAAAGCTGCTATAGTAGAACGTTTCAATAGGACATTGAAAGAACGAATGTGGCGATATTTTACATATAGCAAATCCTATCGTTACATTGATATTTTACAACAATTCGTCAGTGCGTATAATAACACACGTCATAATACGATCAAAATGACACCAGCATCCGTGACGCTTGCTAATGCTTATGAAGCAATAGATAATATTAATAAATCTCATCAGCGTCAAGATAAGAAGATCCAAACGAGAAGACTTAAATACAGAGTGGGTGACTATGTCCGTATCAGTAAGACCAAAGGTGTCTTTGAGAAAGGATATGAATCAAACTGGAGTGATGAAATTTTCAAAATTGTGCGCGCAAGACAACGGCAGTTATTACCAACATACGAACTTGAGGATTTAGCAGGAGAAGACATTGATGGCTTTTTCTACGAGGAAGAATTGACATTAGTAAATAAAGATCTTAACAGTGAAGAATACGAAATTGAGAAAGTGTTGAAAACGAGAGGAAGAGGGAAGAATAAACAAGTGTTTGTCAAGTGGGTTGGATATCCTGACAAATTCAATTCCTGGATTGCTGCATCGAATGTAAAAGATATTCAGAAAAATCAAAATGAATAATAGTAATTTTTACATGATTTTAGTCAGTGATAGTAGCATGGACTATTTTCCCGACAACACAGCAACAAGATTTAGAACATACTTGCCTCACGATGTGCGTTTAACGGGTACGTGGGTTGTAGGGCTTACAGAAATACAATATCCTTGTAGTATCTTACATATTCAAGAAAATGATGATAAACATGTTGCTTTTATTAGAGGTGATGAGACTATAGATGAACAGAAAAACGCTGTCCCCTATGCTCTACCTCATGGTAATTATGAAAACCTGGATCATTTAATAAAAGGTTTGAATCATTTACCGGAAGTTGGCAATCATATACTCTTTGAGGCAAAGAAGCACGATCATGGCTATGTGAAAATGTATCGTGTATGCGAGAAAAATGAACGATGTAGAGATCACGTACATTTATTGAGGCTATCTTGGAAGTTGATGAATATTCTGGGTTTTAACCCCAATCTCATTGGGCACAATGGTTTTGGCTTTGAGGAAAACGCAAAAATTATTTCCGAACGTCCTGCCAGTTTAGCCCGAGCACTACCCGATCGCATGTATATTTACTGTGATTTATGTGGACCATACGTAACGGGTGATGTTCAAACTTCTCTTTTGCGTATAGCTCCTTTCGACGGCACTGATTACAAATACGGAAGTACACAAACAGTCACTTTTCCATCGCCAAATTATATTCCTCTGTTACAAAATGGATTTCGAACGATTGAAATAGATATAAGGGATGGCTATGGACGCCCAATACCATTCGAGTATGGACCTTTGAACCTTACAGTTCATTTTAAAAGGATTGACACGTAAAATGGCACATTACATTGCTTATTACGATAGTCAGGCAGGTGGGGGTGCTAGTGAAAGATACAACCGATTTGGTCGCGTTTACGTGGGAGCTCCCTATCAGCGAGGTCACGGAATCGGTGCTTTCCTCGGGGGACTCTTCCGTCGTATACTTCCGTTGTTAGGAGGAGCTGCCCGTGCTGTTGGTAAAGAAGCACTTAATGCAGGCATGAATGTACTAGGTGATGTCGCTACACGGCGTGTACCCCTGAAAGAATCATTGGAAAAACGCCTCACCGAATCGGGAATGAATTTAAAAAGAAAAGCGAGTGATAAGCTGGATCGGCTCATGACTGGCTCCGGATATAAAAGGCAGCAAAAACGTCGTCGCACTCATAAACGTACTAAACGTCGGGGAGGAAAGACACAGCGAACCAACCGCAAGAAGAAAAAACGGATAGTGCGTAAGAAAAAAAGTAAGACAGCCAGCAGGAAAGGTGAAAAGAAGAAGAAGAAGAAGAAGACGGCAAAACGTACTGTTCACGATATTTTTGGTAACGCATAAAAATGTCTTTCCTTCATTTGCACTCGTGTGAGTGCGCAAAATCGGAGCTTGATCTGTTTACGATCCCTCCAACACAAACAAGTATCGAACAATCTCATTGGACCCAATACAATCCTATTGCATCAATCACCGATGGTTCACCAATTGAATTCATTGTACCCGGACACGGAGAGGAGTACATTGATTTACCTCATACAATGCTCAATGTGAGAATAAAAATCACGGCAGCTGAGACGGATCCGAACGATTTAGTAGCACCTGTGAATAACTTATTACACTCAATGTTCAGTCAAATCGATGTTTCTTTCAATCAAAAATTGGTATCACCACCAAATAATGCGTACCCTTATCGAGCATACTTTGAAACATTATTGAATTACGGCACGGACGCAAAAAATACGCATTTACAAAATACCTTATGGGCAAAGGATACAGCAGGTCGTATGGATTACCCACCTGGTGGGCTGGAAAATGCAGCAAAAGAGAAAATTTATAATGAGGGGCTGGAGGCAAGATGGAAAATGACAGCTGGTGGCAAATTGGTTGAAATGATCGGACATATTCATTGTGATGTATTTAATCAAGATAAATTTTTATTGAATGGAGTCGATATGCGCCTACGTTTAGTGCGTGCGAAGGATGCCTTTTGTCTGATTGATAAAACAACAAAGAATTATAAAATCGTCATCACTGAAGCGTCATTATTAGTGAGGAGAGCAAAGCTCAGCCCCTCCGTTCTACTCGCACATGCCAAGACCTTGGCAAAAACTACAGCGAAATACCCATTGACTCGTGTTGAAGTGAAATCTTTCGTTCTTCATCGAGGGACTACTGGAGAGACCATCGATAATGCAATTCTTGGTCAACTACCAAAACGTGTTATTCTTGGCTTCGTCGATAATGCTTCATTCAATGGCGATAAGGGTAAGAACCCCTTCAACTTTAATAATTGGGGTATTAATTTTCTGAGTCTCTACGTGGATGGAGTGCAAGTACCGGGTCGACCTCTACAACCTGATTTTAGCGAGAACAATCATTTGGAAGCTGAAAGCTACGGTACCATATTTACTGGTACCGGCATTCACTTTAGCGATCATGGAATGGATATTTCACGGTCAGATTACTCAAAGGGGTATTGTCACTTTGCATTTGACTTGACACCAGATTTCTCAGCGAATTGTGCTACACACTGGAATCTCGTGAAAACGGGGAGCTTGAGAGTCGAGGTACATTTCGATAGAGCAACTACAACAAATTTAAATTGTCTTCTTTATGCCGAATACGATAATATACTGGAAATTGATTCCACTAGACAAATTATTGTCGACTACAATAGTTAAGATGTAGAGTAGGGTATTACCGGAAGCGATCCTAGCGCCATCTGTATACTTGGAATAAAACAGATACTTTGTGGGGTCAGGTTATCAGTTTGTGTGAGACAGTGTGTAAGTATAGAGGTGCAATGGCTCCGAGCAAGTTAAAAGAAGTAGTCATAGATATTCAAGGGCTTGTGGGTCCTAAAGAGACTTTTATTCCGAAGGAAATTGCAATATTATCCGTTGAGGGAAATCACGTGGGTCATTGGCTAATCGCACCACCCTGCCTTTCTAATGAGTTGGATTTTGATGCACGTCGTCAAAATTTGTGGCTGACAGCGAATTTCCATCGTTTAGAGTGGGATTACGGTTATACGCCGTATAAATCAGTGCATCAAATTCTTAAAGAGGCAACAAGAAATGTAGCCAGAATCTATGTACGTGGTCGTGAAAAGTTGATATTCTTACAGAGAATTTTAGCCAGAACTATAGTGAATTTAGATAGTTATACACCAGCACTCAAACATTTACCAGAGAATAAATGCTATTGTATTTATCACGCTGAAACAAATTTACACGGGGATTATGTATGCGCTTGCCATAATGCAGCAAAGTTAAAGTGTTGGATTAGGCAAAATATTTATACTGGTGAAATTAAACTTAAGGAGTCTGATGTTAATAAGTTGTGGAGTGTCGATTCATATCGTATTGGTCAAGTGACGGCACATGAGTTGAGCTCCGATGACGGAGACGGCAACATTTCCGATACCGATAGCGACAGTGAGACAACAATTGCAGAGGAGACCCTAGCGCCACCAGCACCATCAACGGGACTTCCAAAGCACGGTAAAGACGTGTGTGGAACTGGCGCAGGGGACATCGTTGCAGAGTGTCTCGTATGAATACTCAACAGTTGTTGACTGCCCTACCTGCGACTAATGTTACCATCGGAGGCGTATTTCCCGCGGATAGGGTTCCCTGGAAATGGACCCGACCTTGTGCAATCATCGCAAATACCGATGATTCCACACAGCCTGGATCACATTGGGTCGCAATGTACTCTGACGAGGAGGGAAAGGGAACGTACTTTGACAGCTATGGAATTCCACCGAGGGATCGCCGATTTACACGCTGCCTTGGACGAAACTGCCGCAGTTATCAATACAACCATAAGCAACTCCAGAGCTTTACAACTAGTGTATGTGGTCATTATTGCGTTGTTTTCCTTCATTGGCTTAGTAACGGCCTATCATTGTTATCATTTTTGCGAAAATTCTCGTCTGACAAGGAACGTAACGATAAGTTAATTGTCAAAATGTTTAAGCAAATAATTAAGAACAAATCGAAAAACCAATTCAAGAGAAAATTTGTAAACCTGTCTGGTGGGGGGTCAATTACTCAGAGATGTACCAATAAAAACACTAATGTACTGTGAAATTCATTCGTTTATTTCATTTGAAAACTCTCCAAAACCTCGCCTCCTTCCTATTCTACTTTTCAGGGACAAAGTCAGTCTTTGCCACATGCCACGCTTTGGCTCCTCAATAACTCTTGAGGGTTCCGTCACCATTGTCTGAATTATATCGTAGTGGCCCAACAGAGCTAAACACAAAACCAAACCACTGAATGCATGAGGTCCACACGCCTTAATTGTTGAGAATACATCTTTGGCCGTTTCTTCACTCTTTAAGTCGTTCTAATAGAGGGTGAAAAATTTGCATCAAAATATTGGAAAATTTAGGTAAATATAACGAGAAACATACCATCCACTCTTCCATGTTACAATTGTACTGATTGAATACACGATGTCTGAATAGTAAGGGTAATAATGAGGGTATATACACAGTATCTACGAGCAAATCACAACATTCATCGATACGCCTCTGTTCATAGGGCTCCATTTCAGCCTATTCGATGGGCCTTACTACTACACCACTTTATGAATTCGAGTATTCCAACACACCAGAGGGAGTTCCTGAATATCACGACACCATGCAAATCGACAATTACGCAATGGGATTTTTCATCATTTACTTGTCCTTATTTGCTCTATGTACTGTAACATTAATGATTTTTGGAATCATCCATATAGATCAGAACTCTGACGATGCTTCCTCTATCAAAAATGTAACCAATTTTTTCAATGAAACGGCACATAACCTGTAAATTGATACAAGTGTTTCTTTTCCTGTTTGTTATAAAGAACCTATGCCCCCATATTGATGAGTCTTTTAGTTCATTGTCCTCTCAGACATTCTGTGACCCTACACTACATGACGCCATCTTGCACCACAGGAGGCCATCTCGCATCAGTTTTGAAAGCGACCTCTTCTTTCCCTATGTTTTCCTAATCCTTTTCCCGATAAACTATGTTGACATAGCGATGACGTCATCCACCAATACAGGTTTCCCTTTCTCTCAAATTTTCCCGTAAAAATACCCTCTTTTAATATTGTATTCTCCTGATACTTTTTGTGATTCAAATTTGGGCAGTTTGGAAACTCACACATAGCAACAATTATTTCCCGCTTATCTTCGATTTGTCATATGTTTTACCACCCTCGGGCCCCAGCTAGGATTGGGCATTTCCCTCTCTCCGAAAAGCTCCCTCATTAAGCTCCTTATTTTTGTTAATTGCAATGTTTGTTTTAAATCTTTCACTTGGTGGTTTTATAAAAGAATGAATATTGTAAAATGATTTTTGTAATAGCATACTCAATAATTAATTGTTTTTTATATTAATTTTTTTCAACAGAAATAAATATTGGCCTGATGAGGAGCACACACAGTGCTCGAAACGTTGGCAAAATAAAAGTAATTAATTTTTTCTGCTAATTTATGACCGTGAATGGCCCTGATGAAGGAGTTAATCATTATGTTAAATTAAAAACGGTTGAAAATCATCTTTATTAAGAAAAGCTCCCTCGGTATTACAGCACTCTACCTTACCGACCGAGGATGAATTACCCATGGCGCCTCATAGCAGTTCTTCCTTACCGACTATTATACCTCTCACTCACACCGCGCGACACTAGCGCCTCTAGCGGCGGAATTTAACACTTCCGCCAAGTGCACCCCATACTACTGTTGTGTTGTTGGCTGGATGGCACGAATAACTCTGACGCTTCACTCAGCCAGTCGGTTCTCGCTGCTGAGGCGCGAGCGCAGCACTACCTGAGGTGTCGTTGGAGAATCACAACCGTGGATCAATGTGAATCGATGCTGGGCGCATCAATTCAAACGGGAGGAGAACGTTGTTCGTATCCACTCGGGGTTAAATTGATTGTTAATTATTTAATTCATCATTTGAATTGACTCAAAAGGAGAGATGGGTGAATTACCCATAAACGTAACTGTAATTAATTATTTGGGCCGTGGGAAAGGCAGATGTTAGCCTGTTTTGAGCAGATACTTTCCACCTGAGTGGGTGTAATTAGCGCGGATGGCACTCTCCCGGGAGACATTGAAGGATTACCGAAACTTAACGAAAGAAAACCTAAAAGTCCAGGGCGACCCATACAAACGAGTGGACTAAGCTCGTCTCCATGGCCTTCCAACTGGCAATCTCCAACATTTCCACTATTCGCAAAAGCCAGGGAGCGTGAGCATCTCAGCCCAACCTCTGTGCTCATCCACTTACACCCAACGGGAAACCTAGATCACTGGGAGGCACAGTATATCGGCCACGAACCTCAGTTGATCAATTCGGTTCCACTCAAGGATCTACTGAATTTTTATTAATGAGGAACTCAAAATAGTTCAAAACGAAACCGGAATGAAAGAAAGATCATTTTTCCCGGGCCCAAAAAAACTGAAAATGCAAATTTTTACTGAAATTTAGACTCTAACCGTAATGGGATTTAACGTCTCGCGACTCTGGCAATTGACTTTTATATTTGAATTTTATTAAATAAACTCCGTTCTCCGGATTGATCTTGATCCTGATGTTCTCGACGATCCTGTCGTTGCCGATGTCTAGATTTTGGCTGGACTGCCTCACCCTACCATGGGGAGCTAGTCCAGGGGAAGGGAAAACGCGACTCTCTCTAAAAATACTCACTCTACTTACAATATTGTTTTTTATTTTCTTTATAAATAATCCGTTGAATCTCCGCTTCAAATACAGGTGACGGAATTCCAGAAAATTTCGTCACAGACCTCCCTCCATGTCGTTGCGCATCCGTTCTTTTCATCGAATCTAGTGGCGTCGACGGTGGTGATGATGGAGACGCTGTAACAGATTAACGGGAAAATCTCGAACTCATGCCCTGAAGCAAGAGTAATAATTCAGGCTACATGTGAATAAATTTTAACGGTGCTCTTTTATCTTTTTTTTCTCTACTCTAAGCTTAACTATATGTACCGTTTTAAAAGGCTAATGAGTAGGTATCATGTAATCAGGGGAGGAGTTTATGTACTCCACGCGGCTCTATTGCTCAGGTCGAGGCTACGGGTGCAAAACTCCATCACAGTGGGGTGTTTTGGGCCTTCAGGCTCACTCTCATGGAGGGGCGCTGGTCGCCTGTTGGCGCTGGTTTTCAACTTGATCAAATGCTCAGAGGAGCGGCTAGTTTCCGCTTCACCTCTAGCTGACGTCGTCATTGGCACTCTCGTTGGCAAGGTGCTCTAATGAGGGTGTTGATATTAGTCTTACGGGAAGAGGACATTTCTCTTCTCCGGCAACTGAGTTGCTCCTTCAATATCGCCTACCGGATCCCTTATCTTGTCTGGGTGAACTCCGACGTGAATTAGGGTTCCTCTAGTAGGGGAGTGTAGGGCTTCAGATCTTGTATCGAAGCTATTCCTCGCAATCGACTAGCTAGATTCATTAGCTCGTATCGCGTTGCCGACAGTCTCTTATGTATGGCATAAGGACCGTCAAAAGACTTTGCGAGAGCTGCTGAAAATTGTTTAGAGGCATTGGAGAGCTGATGCGTTTTCTGCAGTACCAATTCTCCAATCTGAAATTCTCGCTGCTTGTGTCGCAGGTTGTAATAATGGGCCTGCTTATCCTGAGCTTCCCGTAGGGCATGCGCGAAGATTCTTCGTAGAGCTTCCAGTCTCCTCATACGTTCCACCCATTCCTGGGGATCGCGAGGGACAACTTCTACGTCTCCTTCTAATTCGCATCGTAAAGACACAGCTGCGTCGGGTTCCCGCCCAAGGTTGGCAAACGCCGGCGAAGTCGTGAGAGAACTATGAATGGCTGTGTTATATGCAAAACGAAACTACGGAAGCCCCTAGGGGACACAGACAGACACACACAGTCTGCTGGCTGTTCGACAGACCGACATACACTGTCTGTTCGCTTCATGGGTGAAAATCGCGCCATCTTTAGGATGCAAAAGTTCTGTGTGGTTATGGGTGTTTTTCAAAAGCGTGACAAAGCAGAAAATGATTTCATTCTCTTAAAGAAGTGCTTGGAAGTCAACATAATGAGTTCTAATAATTTTGAGGTAATTAACAAAGTTTTGCTCTCGAATCAACTGAAATAAAACTAACAAAAAACTTCTATTTATGTCATAAGGCTCGATGAACCGCGATTCTAACCTCATTTCGTTTGGTTAGATCGCGGTTTTCGAGCCTCGTAACATAAAATTGTATATGTTTGTATTATATATATTTTATTTCTCCAGAATATTGAAGCACCCACGGTGGCAGTTCGACATCTCGAGAGAGTTTTCAAATTTTGTCTGCAACCAAATAGGATTTTGCCTCACAGACAGCTTTCTAAGTTCTTTGGAAGTGATGTTGTATTGTTCTCACGAGAAGGAGAAGATTTATACACAGTGGAAGTGAATGAAAATGATGATTTTATTATTCGTGAAAGTATTATGGAAGTTGAAGTGCACTCTCTGGGTAAGTTTTCACAGTAGTGATATGAATACATCCCTCACAACGGAATGAAACGTTGCAAAACGGTTCTAATATCTTTACTTTTACTATCACTTACAGATAAACCAGAAGTTTCTAAATCAGGAGCCAAAGGTAGAAGGATAAAAGAAATTATGGACACGATCTTGAGTAAACGAACCACCATTCCCTCCGAGGCTGACGTCCACTCCTCAGATTCAAAAAAACCTCAGAAGTCTCTGCCCAAGGCTAAAAAAGTATCCTCATTTTCTTCTTTGAAAACTCCCTCAATATAATGAACTTCAACTGATTAAATCATTTTGGAAAAATTTTAGGTAGAAAAGACATCATCGAAAGAAAAGACGTCATTGGTCAAATTCAACGTTGGTTGGTTACACAAGCCTGCGACAGCCACAAAATTCACTCAAATGAAGGCTCCAGTCGGAGAACGAAGAGAATTGTGGCTAAATCCAGAGACAGAATACTCTGTGGAAGAGATAACGGAGCTGATTGCAGAGATATTTTCAGGGGATTCAGCACAGGCCATAATAAAAAACTCTCAATTGCAACTAGGCAACTTTCAAGCAGAAATGATAACGTCGTTCAACACCGAGGAGGCCAACCCTGGTCACTTCTGGACCTATCGAAAGACTCAGAAGACCATTCCCAGCCGTTCAACAATGTATCTTTTCACCACAGGAAAGACCAATTCCTCTCCCAAAAAGATTCCCAAGAAGCGATCTCGTGAAGCAGTGGAACAAATTATTAATGAAGATGTTACGAAAAAAAAACAAAAATTGACTGATACATCACTACAAAAGTGTGCAGTAACAACACTTCCTTCTGAAAATAAACCTGAGACTCTCGTGAGCCATTCTGAGACACGTTCCATTCAGTCTCTACTAGAAGTCTTGGAGAGTGATGATGATAATCTTGAGAATGTGGTTGAGAAGATCAGGGAAGAGCTTCCCACTGATATTCATGATGAACATCATGGTTTGATCCGTACCAAGTGTTCAAGTAGTCCATACAACAGACTCAATCAACCTGACGCCAGTGACATGCCAACAGTGGAAATATTATATCGTCTGAACATTTTTTCTAAATATTCAAACATGTTGAATACCTCAGAACTGAGCAGAAAGAGTATCTTTGAACATTTTTATCCACGGGTACACACCCGAAATTTCGATGATTATGACCCTCTTTGTGATGGTCATGAAATTAGCTGCATTAAAATTGAGGATAATCAATTTGAGAAAAGGACCCTTTTGCAAGTAAATGTTCATTAAAGTGATCCTCCTGAGAGTCATATTTATCAAAAAACTTTCGAATTCCCCAGTTGCGATCTATCATCAAAATCATTACACACAATCCTTCATGATACTCAGGAATTGCACGGATTTTGTGATGGGAATTTGGCGTTGGGGTAATCTCCTCGTGTACTGACAAGTGCAAGCCATTCTTCAGGTGGTACTGTAATAATCAGCAGGTAGCATCAGGTAAATTTCTCTACTGGATGCCCATTGATGACAATGAATGTGACACTTGGCGGTGTGAGATTACCTGCAGCGGGGAGGATCCATCTCCACACCAAGAGCAAGACGTTATTAGATCTGATGGACATCAGATGGTCCATCAAGATCAAGACGGTGTGAATGAGTTTGAGGAAGAGACTGGTGTTTGTATGCTAGGAGATACCAAAGAGCCAGGGAGTGAGGGAGCTGCGAGCCATGAGCCTGTCAACATGTCAGAAGAGAATTCTGCGGGTATTTTTCCCTTAATTCTCACAATTCCAATGATCGAGAGGTCTGATTTGAAAGTCGGTGAATTGATCGGTTGTGGGACTCAAAGTAAAGTTTTCAAAGGAGAGTACAGTGGCACTCCAGTTGCCATCAAAGAAATAAAGATGCAGTCTAGAGACGTCAAGTTCACAACCAGAGAGCTTCAAATTGTTGAGGCTGTACGTCATCCAAACATCACCCAAATTATGGGATTCTGTATCTCTTCTCACAAAATGTATATCATTATGGAGATGATAGAGGGGAATGCACTCTCAGATGTATTAATGGATGAAGAGATCAGGATAAAATACTCATTAACTATTGAATTTAAACATCAGATTGCTCTGCAATTATGCCGTGCTGTCAACTACTTGCATAAATTGCCAAGTCCAATCATCCACCGAGATATAAAACCAGAAAATATATTAGTGACTAAAGATGGACGTGTAAAATTATGCGATCTTGGCCTCAGTTTTTTTGATACAACGGTGACAGCATTGACTACCACCGTTGGACATAATTCTTTAAAAGGTTCTAAAATGTATCTGGCTCCAGAAGTTTGGTTGCATGGTCAACGTGCAAGTCTGTGTTCTGACGTATGGGCAACAGCATGTTTCATAATTGAAATATACAGTGAGAAACAGGTATGGGACCTGGAGAGTTCGAATGGAGAGGAACACTTGAAACTCATTCTAGAACAACATTCTAGCCCTTCACTTACTGAAGTTCCAGCAGCTTTACAGGGTATAATTGGGAGATGTTTTGCATATGATCCCTCCAAGAGACCTTCTATCGCTGATATCCTCTCAGTCTTGTGCTCAATGCTCTATCCTGGAATGTAGTAGCCTCATTCTAACAGTCAACCTTGTCGTTGTGTTTGGAGTGAGGTTTAGATAATAGAGAGGAGATGAATATGGTGTTCTATTTAGAATTATAAAGTGCATTATTATGTATGGGGACTGATTTTTATTGAGAGGAGATCATCAATGACTGCATTGCGTAGACGTTGAACTATTATTATCCATGCAAATTGATGAATATGAAGAAAAAATGATCACATTGAACACAGAGGACCTGTATTCACTAGAAAATGATTTCTAAACTGACCAAAAATAGCTGATAATGTGAAGAGAAGTGGAAAAAATGTCTTTCCTTCTCGTTTTTTTTGTCATTCTTTTTCGTGAACAATTTAGAGATTTGTAGATGAAAAAAGGGAGAGAATGAGACAGCTTTGGTATCAAAATATAGGTAACTGTTTATATATGTCGATAGGATCATAGATATCTCTGGATTGAAGGGAAAGACTGAGTATGATCACTAGGGTGGATGATAACTATAGAGTGTAACTCTTTGAGATATGTTTTTTTTATTTATTTATTTATTTTTTTTTCTTTGAGATATTATTCAGAGGAAAAATGAAAAAAGGTTGAGGATGCTGACGGGATTGAAAACACACTAGTACAAGTACACCCTGCGACTGTTTTATGTGCTCAGTGTATTAATAGCATCGATCGTCGAGTTTATTTAGTATTTATCCACTAATTTTTTGCAAGAATTTAGGAGGAAAATTCATACTTATCGTTAGTTAGAGCTCGATTGGGAAGATACTCGTTACGTTCAATTTTTTTTCGCATTTTATGTTTGTTGAAAAATATAAAAAAATTTTCTTTAAGATTTCAGTTCGGGTAGAGACAAACAGGGGAGATAATTTTCCAATCTTGAGTACAAATATGAATGCGTTTTATTATCTGAATGACAATTGTAATGGATTATATTGAGGGACATTTTTGCATGAAGAGTTGAGTATTGATGTAACTCAAAAAAATCACATTTTCGATTTAAACCTTTTTTTTCGTTCAATTTACATTATGATTGTCCCATGTAACTGTTCTATGCAATAAAGTTTAACTGAGAAAAGAATAAAACCAGGAAAATATACAAATATCTCAATCCGTCAAGATAAACCTATTCAAATGTTAATTCTGAAAGATAATTTGTTTAATCAGTTGAAACATTCATTCGAAAACTTCTTTAGCCATTCTTCTCTTCTCTTTTTCTTCTTCTTTAATCTATAAAGAGAAATTCGTGGTTGTAAATCCATGAGTTCTGAAAAAAGTCTGGATTTTTGGTTCATCATCAGCTGAGATTCCTCAGACTTCTTATTCAAGTTCAACGAAACTCACTGCTGCCTAATGTTGGATGATCTCATATTTACTCAACCATGATCAGATAATTCATCAATGCGCTCAATTAATTTCCCGAATAAAATGATCCAATCCTCAAGAATGGAAGGGTAGTTCAAGTTTGGAAATATGAGTTCAACTAGTTCCACAAAATTTGGTTCACATAAATAAGGCTCTATTGTATGTTGCGATAAACATGCATCAACTACTTGGTGATCAATTACCTTCCTGTAATCTTTCGCCCCGTTTTCTCTGGCACAATAGTATAAATAATTGGGTTTACCACATGGCAATTCTGTTCTTTTTTGCTTTCGTATGGTATGGCGATTCCAATCTCGACGGATGGATTCCAAATCATATTTTATCAATAATCCAAAGCAGAATCTCAAAGCTTCAACATGGAGTGGGTTAGAATCATCAAAGATACCGCTATCTCTAAAATCCTTGAACAGAGAAATCCAGAAATCTACCCCCTGCTTCCTCATCTGGCACCAATAACTTTCAATTCTTTGATTTGAAGTACTTCTGCCTTGAATGAAACTATTGAATCCAGCAAACTTATCATCGTGATCCATTCGTAAACATTGCTGCAGCGATTCAATTCCACAGTTTTCTGTACCTTTGTCTGAACGAACAATCGTAGGGAGGAGTCCTAGTCTCTGTACTGTTTTTAAATAGTAGTGTGAGATAATTAGCGGATTGTTATTTGATGCTGCGACTTCTAGTCATAGGATTTTCCTGGAAAATCCGTCTACACAGCCATGAATTGCAAAACCAAAAGGCTTCAGTTTATCGTATCCATCTACGTGCCATAAAAAATTCGGTCCTGGCACAACATATTTCCTTCGTTTCAAACGACGACGACATCGAGCTTCTATACCCGATGGATCAGCAATTCGCAACAGTTCTAGGACGAAATCTCGTTTCATTGTGAGACCATAAGCGGTTCGAAGCCGATACCACATAGATTTATATCCAAGACAAGATCCACTTCCACCTAATTCTTCTAAAAGAGCCAAAACAATGTCCTCCAGAGATGATCGGGTTTGATTACGTCGCCGTAACCCCAGGTTTTTAAGAATCCGTCAAAGTTGTCGTGTGGATAATTTTATTGAGTGGCGTTCCATCAATAAACCTACAATTTCCGTGTATGAATATCCCTCATGAAAATATTGACGAATGAAATCATCCCTGGAATGATTTACCCTATGCAAAAGAAAAATAATACTTTAAATGATAAGAATTTATATTGGCCTGATAATAATGAATGAATGAAGATCAATTCATAAACTCATTTGTGATGAATGAAATAATTAAATACAATTGTCAACATTGTTTACCTGTTTTTTTCCATGATTATTCAGATTATCCAGAATTTTTGCGGATGAATGACATGCGAATCTTCCAATCAATTGCATAGGAACTGAGAAAATTCATTAAGTGCCGAACACTCGTGTGTGATAACAAAATAATATCGAACGAATTCACCCTCACATTGTTCAAGGCAATATCGATGTGAGGTTAGATCACTCTGCTCATAATTAAAATTCGACTAGTCTCTATAACATGATATTGTTCCTCATTTTATTAATCATTGATAAATCACGCAGTAAAATTTTTTCCTTAATTGTTAGTATATTCTGGAGTTTTTAATTTTTTCAATGCAGAAATAATTACTCCGAAAATTGCGATTGTTATTTTGTAGTCCTCAAAAATATTTCTGTCACCAGATAGCGCTGCGTTATATAACAAAAGTAAATTCAAACTGAATTGAAATGATATTCATTTCCTGAAAATCAATCGTAAACAATATTTACTAGCACTTTCTTGAGACGAGCACAAAATACTATTGAAGCTGAAAGTAAATCAAGGTGTATTGACAAAAATAATCAACCACTCCATAGGACCACATATACATTTGGAAAATTACATTTTTACTGCAGTTTTTTTATTCATTTATTATCGTATACAACAACTCACATATTTTATTGGGTTAAATATGGATGTGCCTTGATAAAATTGAAAAGGATTATTGGTGTTTACTGTGAAAATAAACGGAACTGGATGTGGCTCATTAGGAACGATTCAAATACGAAATGAACTGTCATGCAGATAAAGTAGGAATAGAAAATAGTTGATAGAATTCAATTTTACAGGGAGAAAGGATACCATATGAATTTTTTATATTTTATGGTATAAAGACAAACTTAAGTGAGGGGTAAAGTCGTTGATTTTCGACCCATGTTTCAAGATCTTCATGGATTTCAAATGTTAGAGATTTACCAGGCTGCTCCCTTAAGATTCTACTAAGAGCCCTAACGAAGTCACGATTTTTGTACTGCTCGTGAACACCAAGATATTTCAATTTTGTTGCATTTGTCACCAATGCAACAATAATATCTGTTGTGATGGCATAACATTCACAGGTGATGAACTCCTCCAAATTTACCAAAGTACTCAGGAGATGAGCTCCATAAACTTGAGTTTGCTTCAAAGTTAATCTTCTCAAATTTTTCATTTGACAAAGTTCTCTCAAGCAATTCTCCTTCAATCCCAATCGAATTGCTGAAAGCAAATGAAAGATTTTTCTTGATTTTCCACGAGAATGGAAATCACACGAAAATAAGGAAAACGAACAAGAAGATTTTCAATTTTTCCAGTCTCAAAACAATAATCTCGACGTTCTAGGATCAATAATTTTGAGAAATTCAAGAATTCTCTACATGATATTGAAGCTAAAAGATGATGATTTTGAACATCGTGATAAGAAATAACTTACATCTCGGTTTCAAGCTCTCGATCCGGCTATTTTTTCCCAATTCCACAAAGTTCTCGATATCGACATCCCAAGCTGAATCCAGCGTCAGATTTTTTATTGTAGGTAAACGAATTATACGAGTAACAAAATCCACGGTCACAGTGCAAGAAACAATCTTCAAAGTGTCTATTGTCAAACTTTCCAAACCTGATAAATCATTTTGACTAAGGTCAAAACATTTCAGTTCCAACTCCTTCAACTTAATGAAACCTTCGAATTGCTATAGAAAACGAAAAATTAATTATTAAATGTTGTAAGGATGATAGAAATCATGGGAGGTACACGAGAAATTATAAGGTTAAAAGAAAATCATACAAAATAAATTTTTCCCCTATTCATTCCGCACCCATGAAGATGCATCTTCTCCACGTATTTAGGGATTGTTCTGCAAAACTCCCAAGAATTGTGTGGAAGATTTTCCAGTCGTAATATCTTCAGGTTTGGTAATCGGTTCCCTTCCCAGACTTGAGATATCAGTAACATAAGCTCAGTGGTATAGTCTCTCAACATAAACCATAGGTCCAGCTCTTGCAGTGTATCACAACCTTCTGTCAGAGCTCTCAGTCTTCTCTCATCTGCTGATACAGAAAGTTCTAGGGTCTCAAGCTGATGGGCATTCCTGCGTATAATAACTGCCATTTCCCAGTCGGTGAGATGCAAATCATGTTGCTTCCCGTAAACATTGAGTTTTGTAAGGTCTTCCAATCCAATCACCCAATTTTTCAAATTTCTCATATATTGGCACGCTAAAACAAACAATATGTTGTAATTGCTCATTTATCTGACAAACAAGTGATTTTTAGAGAATATTTCAAGTCGGCTTCTTCATAGTTTATGAAATTCAGTATTGAAATCATTGCATTTACAAGCAACTACAAGTGCGAAATCTACTTCACTACATTAGCTGATAAAAGTGCCAAATAAATATGCATCTCGTTGCCCCCCCCCCCTCCCCCTGAATTGACTCAGTGAACTAATAATTCAATATTCAATAAGAAAAATATCCCACTCATTCGAGCAATCATCACATAGAAGAATCTTGCATAATGACTTACTTGAATCAATCGTCAGTTTATCTCGATAGCTGAGATAACTGAAAATCTCCCGAAGACAATCATAGTTCAAATAGAAAATTGGGGCTTCTCGAATGGACTCCATGTCACTTACACGATACGAAGGAACGATGCTAATACAAATTAATTGCTGGAAGTACTACGCGATGCATTCGCAGTTCCGGGTTCTAGGGAAGAAAAACAGACAGACAGTGTATGTCGGCCTGCCGAAGAGCCAGCAGACTGTGTGTGTCTGTCTGTGTCCCCTAGGGGCTTCCGTACGAAACTCGTGTAGATGAATCGTGTAGACGATCTCATTCACGTTGATTGTCGTCGGTGAATGCTCTCAACATCATTTTCAACACTCTGTTCACTCGCTCGACAAGGTTTGCCTGCGGGTGATAGGGTGGAGTCTGCTGGAGAGTCATTTCAGTTTCCTTGGCGAGGGCCTTGAGATCTTCTTCCGAGTTGCACTTCGGAAGAGGAATACTTCAATCCACTTTGTGAACAGGTCCTGAACTACGAGGACGTACCGTGAACTAGATCTACTCGGTGTCATTGGGCCCATCATATCGGCGGCGATGGTCACCCAAGGTTGAGTGATAACTCGTCGTCCCATCAAACCTGCAGGTGCGGTCTGTTCCACCTTGCATCTCTGACAGGTATCACAACGAGCTACGAATCTCACGATATCTTTCAGCATGGACGGCCAATAGTACTTGAGAGTGACTCGTCTGTGGGGCGTTCCATGCTATTTCAATAGAAAAAATCAGTATTTTTTTAGATTTCGATAAAAATTGGATATGATGTAGAAGGAGTCCATGAATATCTCTGACAATGGAAAAAATTTTTTTTTTTTTTTTTTTTCAAAAGTTATGGAAGATTCATTTTTTCATGTTTTACCAGGGGAGTGATTGTTTAATGAATTATAACTCGATAAATATAAGCAGTATCGAAAAAGTACAAGAGTACTTTTTTATTCAAAAAGGATGAAAGATATAGAAAAATGATTGTTGACATGAAAAAGTTTAATCTATGATATACTTTGTTGATCAACAAACCAAAAAGTTGATAAAAAAATGTGAGGGCATCGTGCGAAAAATCCGAAAAAAATATATGTTATAGAGTACATATCTGAGAATTCACAGTTCAATCGGCATTTGGTGCACTATGATAGTTCTCAAGATAATGATTTTTTTATGAGGCCTCGCCGTGTGGAGCTGAGTTGTTAGGAGACTGCGCTGAGTGAATTGCTCGGTACGATCCTTGACGTTTGCTTGGCCTTGTCAGAATCTGGTGAATAATATGCAATTGAGTCCTTACAATTAAATGCAATTGTGTATAATTTCAATCCCTTTGAAGTTATAAACAATTATGAAAAATATAACACTTCATATTAAAGTATTAAAAAATTTATGGTAATATTTTATAGATTTATTAATACACATTTATCGCACATAGTTATTGTACCCAATACACTTGAAAATTTGTCGTTTATAGAGTAAATATGGAAAAAAATAAGTGATAAATTACGCTGCTGGATATAATAGCATTGTTCTGAATTCATACTCACCGATGATGTGCGTGTTTTTTTGGCGGCTGAAGCTCTTATTCCATCTTGTTGGTGAATCCAGTAAGCTCGGCGGGCTGTATAGTAGGGAACCTTGAAAGTTTCCTGAATTTTGGAGATCGACCATAAATTAGGAAGCATTGTCAATAATTTGATTCTGTCTGCTGGTGTTTGAGCGTCCTTTAATTTTTCCTAATTTTTTAATGGATTCTTCTTCCTCTGTATCCATTTTTCAAGTAACGCCTTCATCAGATTGAGAAACATTAAATGCATGATTTCTTGAGGGAAATCCATAACTGGATCGAAGTTGGAAATGTCTAGAAAGGGTGATCTTTGTTTCTCCTTAGTTGTCTTAATGTTCAAGTGGTGTTCAGGCTGTGCTTGACTGATGAACGACTCTTTTGTTCTTTTTGCACAATGAATTTTCGGATAAACTCTTCTATTGCTCACAGTAGTTCCCTTAACTGTACATCTCTCGCACCCATAAAAACCTGTCGGACCTTTGATACACTTTACAAATGCTCTGGCAGGGCCATCAGCAATAACAGCAACTATTTTGAACGAATAAAATTTACTTGCAATGGTTAACCCCTCAGTAACCAATTTTTTTGTTTCTTTAATAAAGTTGTATAGATAATCCTGGGCTTTTCTTGGCTTGGAATTTCCATAGTACAGGGCTGCAATAAACGGCTCACATTCGTACTCTTCGTGATATAATTTTACCGTAATTGGCCACAGTTGTCCTCTAGAATTCTTGTACATGGTAGCCTCATCAATGTGAATGAGAACTCTTATGACATCCTCAGTGTAAACCACTGGGTTGATACGTTTAGTTAATCCATTCTCGATCCCCAAGTAAACGTATTCTCCCACTTTCTTCTTCAAGCTGATCATTGGTCTCGAGTTGACTCGATGTTTGAAACCTAGTAAAGAACTTGCAGTTTTAGGTAAATTTCTGTATCCTTCTGAACGTGCAATCTCGAGTATATCATCTATAACACATAAATAGATGTGACCAATATGCTTAATGGCCCATTGCCTAATTTTTTCCTCCGTATTCTTCAGTACGTTTTCTTCAAAGAGTTTATTCTCATTCTCAACAAGATTGTTATCAAGTATATCTCCAGGATCTCCATCACTAATACTGGCTGTCATGATCTCATTGAAAAATTCATCTCCAATACTCGCATCATGATAAAGAAATAATTTTTCATCATTTTCTAGTTTTTCTAGACCTCCAATGTCACTGACCCTTGCCTGATCTCCAATCCAACCTGGGGAATCTTCAAATTCATTCTCACTATTATCATCTGATGCACTGACTCTCAGATCACCTTCACTTGACTCCAGTAAATCCACATATTCACTTTCATCTTCGTTATTCGACGTACTGACACTTGGCTTGTCTCCATGTGTACCCAGTAAAATTTCATCTTCACTCACCTCAACTTTGTCGTCCAATTTTGTCAATTTTTGCAAATATCTAAACCTTTGAAGTCTTTTATACCCGCTTGAATATTTAAAACTTGTTGGTTTCATGATTTTCAACTCTCAAAATATGGGAGAGTTTCAATAAAAAAATTATAAAAAAATTTGAAACTCAGATTTATCGCAGACTAACGTCTTAGTGTATATTTCTGAATTTCAAACTTATATATAAAAGGAAGTTGATTACAATTATTGAAGTTGTAGATTATTCACAATTCGGAAATGAGTACTTCAAAATTAAGGATATTATTATGGCAAATCACTTGAACTCAGCGATTTGAACAATTAAGTTGAGGTGCTTTCGACTCAAAACTTTGAGTGGAACTAATTTTAATTTCTGCCAGCGCCTCTTTGCTGAGTGTGTTTAAACATTCATGAGGTGTTAACAATTTCAGGGGCAGGGGGGAAAAAACCAATCATCGTCAAGGAAAATTTGAGTTCACTCGGAGGGCAGTCAAGAGGATAGTAGAGAGGGGGTCAGTACTCGCCCAGATGGAGAATATGAGTTCCTGTGATTCTAAAAAAAGAGGACCAAGTGTCTAGACTTGACCCCTCAGTGAGCATCTGGCTAGGAGGGGTCAAATTATGAGGTATTTTTGAAATAAGGAAACGTAGGAATAGGAAATGTGACAAAGATAGAGAGAGACAAATTCTAAATGAATTTACTCAAATACTTTTGGAGGAACGGACAATGACTGTCCAGGTACGAAATAAAAGGGGAGGTAAAATTCTGGAAAACAGCAGTCTACTGTCTCGATGGAATCAATAGAGTTTATTACGGTCAAGAAATGGGCCTCAAGATGGATTAAAATTTGAAGGAGACAAGAGAAATATACGTATTTTCTATTGTCAGTCATCCGGTTGGAATTCGTGACGTCACATCTTAGAAATCAATATTGGAATGACATTGAAGCGTTAACAATCGAGTTTAAATAGTTTTTCACCAATAGTGGTTATCGACCGGCGATTAAACTGGGGCCAATGCTGAACGAGGTTCGGTGAAACTTAGCCTTGGAAGACAGCCTTTAACCAACGTAGGACCGATTTTGGAAAATTAGCTTGGCGTCTGAACGTCTGCACCTCTGGTTATAGATTGGTATTCAGTATCGGGCCAAATCCGGTTGGACCTCAGTACACCAATCATTGGTGGACAGTGTTGATCCAACACTGGTCCGAACTTGGTTTCCGAGGCTCGGAATCCATGCGACCCCGAGCATTGGCTCTAGATTGGTCTAAATACTGGTTGAAACTTGGTCCAGATTCGTCTACCCAGCCTAGGCAAGTCAAGGCCGAGCCAACCACCAGCCAATTGTCGAAGCTCGGCAATTCCTGCCTGGGTATTTGCTATCTCTCGCGCTACGCTCCAGTCCATTCCGTACTCGTATTTTGCATTATTATTCTGCGAATAAACAAATCCTCCTCTTTATCAGTACGAACTAAACCCATTTCAACAATTGATTAAAAACCCATTAATTCTTAAATAACACTTACTTTATGCTCTTCAATTTAAAAATAAATTTTTAAATACGATACTAGATAAAGAGAATCATTAATTCAGTACGATAATTACACGAGACTAACTAAATGCGGAAACTGATGGAAAACGGACTTTTCAATTACGCTATTTCACTACCTGTATAGAGTTTTACCGATTCAAAAGAAAAAATGATGAAAATCTTGAGGAAGAGGCAAATCGAACCTCAGTGAAGAGAGAAACAATCCGTGCTAATGATATGGATATAAAAAAAATTGAAAATTAAAAACCACCGACGGTGACGCTGTGAACTGAATGATGAAAAATTGAAAAAGGAGAAAATGAAAAGATAAAAAATATTAAGAAAAAAAAACTTGGACAGCAGAGAAGGGGGGACACTGATGTTTCCATGATTTTATGTGCCACGATTTTATTTTCTGCTTTTCGAATGATTCCATTTACAATTTTTTTGACAAGGTTGTTCAATTTCTAATCCCCAATTCATGTTTAGTTGTTTTCATTTTGCGCTTCAAAAAAAAAAATGTTTCAATTCATAATTTTTTTGGTTGGGTAAATTTTTGGTGTTCGCCAACCTTTTTATCCACAATTCAAACTTTACCCCGCTAATTTTCATTGAATGGTAGTGAAGGACCAGTAGCGCCAACGTATTTTTTTATTTCTCTTTTAGTGGGGATTTTACGTTTTATTCACTAGATCTCGTGAAATCATTTTCTTTAATCAGTATTCTGAATAATAAGTATGATTTATTGCTACGCGAGTGTGTCCGTTCGTATCCTCGGAGTTTTATCTTTTCTCTGAGTACAGAAACATTATTTTTGGTTAATTTACAACAAAGTGATTTAGCCACAAACGCCTAGGGACGCGAGGTTGAGTGCAGTCAAACGCATATACCCCTTTGGCGCAGCCGTCGGGGGTAAAAATGGAGCAATCATATGAGGATTGGGGAAATCTCCTTGTATCACAACGATCAAGAGGACAGATTGAACCGGATTCAAATAACAACAGAAATGGATCTCAATCTCAGCCCCCCTGAGTATATCAGGTATATCCTGAGTACAGTAGAATGAGGCATCTCGATAGAAATAATATTGGATTCGACACATCTTCTGAATTCTCCGAGCCTCTGCGATCATCGCAACAGTTGACACAGTTAGAAGAATGTACTTTATATAACAGGATAGGTCGTCTAATCAGTTATGAAAATAGAAACCTCCCTTATTGTTATGCAGCCTAACGATATCCTACCGTAGATCTACGGAATTCTACATTACGAGATGAAATGCGTTCTTTGTTTTGCATTGCTGCACACCGAGAAAAGCGAGATTACTAGATTAATTCTAATGATATTGAAGGAAAGTGAATCCGTTCTTGCGGTTCTTACAAAACATTGCTTACCACTTTTATGAAAACAAGTCTGTAGAAGATTCCCTCTTCTCGGCAAGGCATATCTGCTGTTACTAATGCCGCGATGAATGACATTACCGATAATATCGCTTGATTGAAACAAGCGGGGGGCACATAGAGTCATCAAAACCGTGATGTCCCCTCGACTGCTATCTGCTTTTTATTGTTTCTATTTCATATTTTATATTATGGTATCATCAATACCGACTACCTTGAATAGTATCTATTTTGCATTGAATGATTTCATGTCTAAAATTCGTAACAACCTGTGAATCTTTCGTATTCTTCACCTAATATTTCGAACTTCATCCACGCGCGTTTAAACACTGTCAAAGCAAATTGATTATTCAATCTTCCAAATAACGACATGTGCGGCCAGACAGAGTGGAAGGACAATTTATTTTCAAGGACAACGCATCACTTATCTTGACCATTTCAGCGAGCATGACTTTCCTACTCGATGAGGTTAGCACGGCCCGGAGCTGCACTTGAAAATTATATGACCCCGGACCAAATTCAGGACGTGACTCATGAGACAATTAAACTACAGTGCAAAGTTCATCGCAGCATCGTACTATTATCAGTCATAATAATAATGTTGGAATAGCGAAGTTATGCATACCTTGTTTGGGAATAGTATCCCGAGAGCCAATACATGCAAATGACTTCTCAGAATGCAAATTCATCTGTTCCTCTTATATTTTCCCATTCTCAATACCCACTGCCGTGCTTGAGTGTGTCGTACGTGCTGAAGAGCACCTTCATAAGGTTTAGAGAAACGTTTTGCCCCAATTACGAGTTCTCGAGTCGTGCGGCGTTGGTGTTCTTTGGACAAGTGGCGTGACTACGAAGCGGCCAATATATAGCCTCCTATAGGATCCTCTTAGGGTGTTTCGCGTGCCGTCGCTATAACCCACCGAAATTTCAATAATAAAAGGTCGAAACAAAGAACCTCAAGGAATATGCTTCCTATTTACCTTTGGAATATCTATGAATAAAGAAAGGTTGAAAAAGAATTGTACAGAGTATTGGAGAGGGCTTTTTTTATTCTCTCATCGATGAGAAACGAATTTTCCCAAAGGACATATTAGACAGTTGACACTGATACTTCACTTATCATCCCTGTTTTCTTGAAATTCATGTTACTGGTACAAGTTACAAGGAGCACAGTCTCCAATTAGGGAATTCTCTAAAATGGGAGGTACAAAAATGCCTCGATGAAAAGCTGCAAAGAAAAAGTGGAAGAAGAGCTTTTGAAAGTTACCAGATACCAGAAGCAAGTGGTCACTCTCTTGATCATAATAATGTTACATTCAGAGTGATATAGTTAACCTGCACTCACCTCGTGGCATGTTTCGCTGGTGTATTAACCCTCAAGGTCTACGGAAGATGTATCTACTGCAATGATTAAATTCTAAGCAATTTGTAGCTCGTACGTATAACGAAGGTAACGAAAATGCACCAGTAACCATCTCTCAGCTGAATGTATCTGCAATGCGTGAATTTATGGTACATGGTTCCCGGAAATTATTAAAGAAATTGTTCGAAAATTGCATAAATACTTGTAGTATTTTCGATTTTTCGACTTCTGTTGAAAAGATACAGATCTGCCTTATTTTTGAGTATTTCAGGTGTTTGATATAGACTTTCCATATAATTTTTTCTCTGCTGCAAGCCCCATTTAAGAATCCTCTTAGCTTCTAATCGGTTCTCCAAAACAGATCCCACTTCTATTTTATCACTTAATTGTTGTATATACCTTTCGCTGGAGAAACATTGCTTCAAATAATTTTGATTAACCTCAATTCTGGGATATTTAGATTTAATTTTCCCTGCTAAGGGCGTACTTAGCTCCTTTCTTTTCGTTCGATTTTCAGAAACTTTTTTATTTATTTTACTAATGTATTTTTGAGGTGGTGCAATCTTCTTCTCATGTGACTCAATGTGGTTCAATGCAATTTTTTCGGAAGCGAAGAAAGTACTTCGTTTGTTTATTTTTGCTTGCTCTTTGAAATCTTCATTATTGTTTTTATCATTGCATCTTCGAAGTTGTACAGTCTTCATTTCAGGTAATTCATTGTGACAGAATTTGATTTCGATAGAATCACTCATAGTCGAGGATTCGTCGGCAGCTTCTTCATATCTCAATTTACGTTTCCGATAGGCTCTCAACTCTCTGGTTCGTATAACATCCAATGGTAAGAGATCAGGGTGAAGATTGCGATTTTGAACAGTAGGGAAATGTGATAATTGACTTGTCTCATAAATAGTAGATAAATGTTGATGCAGTAATGAATGATCATAGATGATGAGCTCTGGTTTCTGACAATAGACAAGC
The DNA here is from genome assembly GCA_035578325.1 of Coelinius sp. EB29. Classification (NCBI taxonomy): domain Eukaryota; kingdom Metazoa; phylum Arthropoda; class Insecta; order Hymenoptera; family Braconidae; genus Coelinius; species Coelinius sp. EB29. The sequence continues at coordinate 6,641,371 of JAOZGT010000005.1, forward strand.
GACATGGCGAAAGCTACCGCGTATACTCCACAATACTGTAGATTTGATTGATGATGCAGAAAGTTATATTACGATCTTCCACATTGTAGAAGCGGAATAAATAATGCAAGCATAGACGATGATCCGAATGAAGACACCTTAAATTCAAAGAATAATAGATATAAATGCTCTTACAGTCATAATAACTTATAAGATGTATTCCAACTTATATTCCAGTGAATAGCTTCAATTTCTGACAATAAAATATCATTCATATCGATTTTAATGGTGAAAAAAAATCGGCCCATAATGAAACTTGGTGAAAAACTAGTTTTTGAGCCTTCGAAAATTTTCAAATTTTTTCAGAATTTTTGAAGAGGGCATACTCAACGAAAAATCACTTTTTTGCCTTTGATGCTTGAAAATGGCTAGTTCATCAAATGGTGGATTTTTTTTGATGATTTCCTGTGAAAGTTAGTTTAAAAACAAATATTTCGTTATTTTGGCATCTAAAAAGAATAAGTTACTCTAGAGTTATCGCTTTCCAAAAAAAAATTGTTTTGTAAAAAAATCGAAATTTCAAATGGCTATAACTAGCGAACCATAAGAGCTAAAAAAAACAAGTAGGCCATCGCTCCCATGCGGCTGGTGTTAAGGATTGGAAGAAATGCGTTACTATTATTATTCTATTATTATATTATGCTTCTCTTTTTTTTTTACCAATTCTATTGGTAGTCAGCTTCCGGATGGATCTACGATTCATTCTGTTCATACATTGATTGTCTATATTTCAGGAACTAATCGACATATCGACCTCAAATTTTACACAAAAGTTGAGTCCGACAATATCAAGTACTAGTCAAAATTTCAGATCCTCACTCAAACTCCTAGTCGTATTATAGTACGTATGAGCGAGTTTCGAGAATGAAAATAGAAAAACAGCAATATCTCAAAAACTTTCAATGGGGGGGTATATATATTTTGATTGCGCTAGGTAGGAGTTATCGTGATAAATATTTTGAAAAAAAAAAATCAAATCGATTCAACAGTTTTTGAGATATTGAAGAAAATAGTTTTACAGAAAAAGTTGAATATCTCCAAGACTAATGGTCCGATTGCGCCCATATTAAATAGCGACCATTGTTATCATAGGGCCTAAAATCATACCAAGTTTAAAGTTTTTATCTCCAATATTTCTCAAGTTATCATACGTACAAGTATTTGAGTGAAAAAATAGAAAAAAGGCAATAACTATGTGACTTCTCCGTGGTCCGGCTGAATTTTTTAATGGAAATCGATAGATATTTTCATGACATGGAAAAAAAAAAAAAAAAAAAAAAAAAAAACATTCAGGCGAGTCACAATTTTGGTTTTGACTCTTATTGTGATATTACACTCCACCGGACCCTTCTAGTCCCAAATAATCCACGCTGCAGCGTGATGGCATGTGAACATGCGTCGGTAACTGCATTGATTCGGTGGGGAAGGGTTCAAACATGAAGGCGGCAGCCGCACAATCACTAACATTGCAAATGCAATGTTGCCTCAACGTTTATCATTACACGCGCAAGGGATTTTTCTACCTAGGTCCTTGAATGAAAATTCAAAGTCTGGTATCAGGCCAACCATTTCAATGCTTTGCACCTTCATGAACTGCTAAGTATGATATTCATAAGATGAGCACAGTGAAAAAAGAGATTGGAGTCAATTTGATTCGTCATGAATTGAATGTTGGGTGCTCCTAATGAACTATTTAACGATTGATTGATATTAAGGTAGGAGATATCCGAAGTGAATAGGTAGGATAATCATACAGTATTGACCAATTCTTCGTTGGAATTATTATGAAATAAAAACGAGTGCTAGATGAATTCCATTTGGATGAATACGTGTCTGAATCGATTTCACTGAAATATGTAAGACAAATCGAAAATACTACAAGTATTTATGCAAGTTTCAAACAATTTCTCTAATAATTTCCGGGAACCATGTACCATAAAATTCACGCATTGCAGATACATTCAGCTGAGAGATGGTTACTGGTGCATTTTCGTTACCTTCGTTATACGTACGAGCTACAAATTGCTTAGAATTTAAATTGAGCATTGAAATGGTTTGGCCTAGTACTCTGCGTTGAT